>VZSF01006247.1:0-14042 GCA_013398295.1 Chionis minor
GTCTGTCTGTCGTACCTCCAGCCCCGGCAGAGCTGTGAAATGGGTGTCCTGCCTCTCCCCCCAAGTGTGATTGGACTGTGTGCCCCCCTCCTGAGGGTGCGAAGGGGCCAGGGGTTTACCTCTGTGGGGGTGTGAAGGGGGCCTCCATCTTCTCCCCACCGGGTGTGAAGGGGAGCGCTGCCGTTATCCCCCACAGAGGGTGTGAAGGGCCTGTGTTCCCCCATCTCGGTCTCCCACCTGAACACGAAGGGGCTGTTTCCCCACCAAGCACTGGCATCCCCTCACAATCCCCTCTCTGCCCCTCACAATCCCCTCTCCTGCTTCAGGACCCGACGGTTGTGGAGGAGAAAGAGCCACCGCCTGACTGTCCCCTCGACAGCGAGCAGCTGGGCCGCAACACCTGGGCCTTCCTGCACACCATGGCAGCGTACTACCCCGACCACCCCACCGGCTCCCAGCAGAAGGAGATGAGGGATTTCATCAACCTCTTCTCCAAGTTTTACCCCTGTGAGCACTGCGCTGAGGATCTGAGGGAAAGGCGAGTTGCTTCATCCTGGGTTTGTTGGTTGTTTTTTTTTTTGGTGGCTGCTGCTGAAGGGGCTCACCTGAAATGCTGGGCTGCAGCAACTATTTGCATATCAGCAGCTCTTCCTGTAGATGGGGTTTGCAGATACCTGAACTGGTTTCTTCCATTATTGCATCAATCCAGATAAGATTTGCTCAGAAAACAGATACCTTTTCTTGTGCTGTGTACTGCCTCTAAGAGCTCCCTGAGGCTATTTCAGAATTTTCTGGTTCAAACTGGACTTGCGCTCAGTTGTGAAATTAGACTGGGACTTGAAATAATTTGGCTTTCAGGAGGCAAGTGTTCTTCTGCCCCAGAAAAACCCCTTTATTGGCAACCTCAGAAGTGGAGGCAAAGTCCAAAATGGGCTGTGATGTTTGGTAAAGTTTTCTACTCCTATTACTGCTAGCTTTTTTCTCAGAAGTTCAACTCCTCTTTTCTGGATGATGAACACACACACACAAAATTCTGAAACCTCATTATTGACTCAGCAGGTATCATATGGCAAAACAACTGCTCAGTTTTTTTCTTTTTTTTTTTTAACCTTTAATTCAGTGTTTTGATGAACTCAAGTACTTGCTTTTTATCATAGATGAGCTCTTTGACTCTTGCGTTTTCCAGTTGACAAGATTGGGCAGTGAGTGAAACCAAGCCAGTTGCAGGCATCATCAGTATTTTGTAGTGGAGATTTGGCCTCTGAGAATTACTGATCTCTGCATGCTCTCTTCTGGGTTCTCCTTGGGATTCATCTGGCAATAGCAGAAAAGGCGACTCTGGCTGTCTGTGTGCTATGTGCCTGCTTTGAGTATTGAAGTTGGTGACTGTAAAGAAGTAACGTTTGTTTCCTCTTCCCTGTTTGCAGATTACGTACAAATCAGCCTGATACCAGCAACAGAAATAACTTCTCCCAGTGGTTGTGTCTTCTTCACAATGAAGTGAACAGGAAACTGGGGAAATCTGAATTTGACTGCTCTCGTGTGGATGAACGCTGGCGAGATGGTTGGAAAGATGGTAGTTGTGATTAATCCACAGAGACTGCTTTGGAAATCTAACAGACCAATTCAGTATGGTGTTGAGTCACTACAGGGAGATGTGCGAGTAAATAACTGTGTGTTTGCGTGCTTGGGTGTGTGACTGGTATGGCTTGTGGAAATAAAAGTAAAGCAATTCTAAAAGTAAAGTTGAAAATCTTATCCTAATAATATTTTGATAAATGATTACATAAATGTATTACTGAGGGATTGAGGCCTTACATTTGACACAGGAATTGCCAGAAACCTGTGAAATTAAGTCACTGACAAACTCGTGGAGACTTTTTCATTATGACATTTCCTTATTTTAGGGGCATTTGCTTATTTCTGTAACTAGAATTTGTTTTCCCTGGACACAGTTGTAGAGGGCTGACCTGTGGCATTTTACCTTTATCTGCAGGCATTGTCCTGATATTTTAGAAAATGCATCTGATTAATTGTAACTTTCATTTTTGTTGTTCTGATGGAGAAATCTCATGATGTGTTTTGTGCCAGATCTGTAGCCATGGGCCTCTCTTTCCGAGATCTGTAATGCTTGTTGTTAAACTTGCATCCGGATCATTTGTTAAAAGGCTTGAAGGCAGGTACATTTAATTTAAATACTAAAACCATGGAGCCCAGATGTATCACTTTATTTTTGTGTTTCAACTTATCATGTAAGAGGACCTTGTAGAAAGGGAAACTAAAGCAGGACAAAAAATACCCTCATCTCATGAATGGAGTGAAGTATCAACTGGGTGAAATTAAAATGTTTTGATTGCTAATTTTCTTTGGATCCAGAAGTGGTATAATGATAATTTCTACTGAACTGCTTGTTCTTAAAGCAGATAACTTCTTTGTCTCTGCTGTGAACTTTTGTCTGTTGTGAAAATAGCTTGAGGCTGATACCCATAATGAAGCATATTCAGCTGTGTTTAGCATACAGTATTTCTGAGATGTCACTTGTGTTTTGAAATTCTTGATTGCTACTTGCTGACCCGGTTGATCCCTTGATTTGGTGTTATTCCGAGACTAAAACACTCCCTAGAACAAAAGGCCTTTACAAGCCTCCTGCAGTATTTGAGTCTTGCTTAAGACTGCGATGTCAACTTTATATGGTATTTATTGCACAGGGGACTCCAAGGAGTCCTTAGGGTAGATTCCCGCTTTAGAAACTGGTCAGAATCCATGCTATGTATGTTTTTCCTAGGTCAGCTATACTGCATCAGTGTATTGATACATAAATGTGAATTGCAGATTCAAGTGAAGTAGCAGCATAAGTGATTTACACCACAATGCATATAAACAAATCTCTTTATAAAAAGAGACAGGTTACCAAAAAAAAAAAAGTCAAAATAATTTCAAGTTCTTAAAGTAGATAGTGATATCATACCCTTATTGTATTTCTGGCTGTGAAAAGTTTGCAGGAGTTTGCACAAACCATGACAATAGCAGGCTTTTTACTTCTTTACTTCCTGCTGGGGTTTTCTTACATGTTGTAGTGAGCTTCCTTATTTCATGCACTACAGTACATTTGTAAATTTACTCTTGCTGATAGAGTAAGTGTTACCTGGAAATGTTAATGGTACTTTTATAATAGTCTTAGAGTGATGACAGCTTGTGTCTAAGAACTTTGATCTTCAGACCTCTGTGCATGGGGCTCCTTAGTGTTCAGAAGAGCAATAAGAACTTTGGAAATACATTTTGATGTTTTATGGTATATTCAGGTTCTTTGAAATTGGACCTGTTAAAGCCATATGAGACAAATTTTATGGACTAGTTATTGAAATTTTTTATGTAATTATGTTTCTAAACTCAAACCAAACAAAACTGATAGTAAGGTACTTCATAAAGCGTGCGATCTGACTTACAACTTGAAGGTGTCATTCAGGTTATTAAAAGTGCTCAGAAAATTTCCCAGTTAGCGTGCTGAGGTTCTTGGAACAAATAAATTCCAGCGTTTGGTTTTTGTCTTTTTGGTAATAAACTCAGTCCCCAAAATGAAGCACATTGGTATCCACTAGTGGGGAGAGGACCAACAAAAAGGGTGTAGCCCTCCCCTTTTGTCGGGCATGACCTAAGTTACATGGTTCTGTCAGGATAGCTTTAGCAGCTGGGGGTGTGGAGAGGCATTTTTTTCTGAACTTGGCTGCGCTAGAGGAGGAATTTACCGTTCCTTCCCAGTCTGCCCTCAACTGTTTTCTGTGACCATTTCATTGCCTGTGGAGCAGATGATGAGATTTCTTCCTAATTTCCTTCAGCGTAAATGAGCAGGTTGCTGAGACGCCTGTCTCATCCTTTTTCATCTTAATACTGAAAATGGGCTAGGTCAGTGAGTTGCACTTAACCTGTGCAAGCGCACTTGATCTCGGTGGCCAAGTCCTGGGACCACTGCTGTCTTGTGCTGGCAAGCGGTTGGTGGTAGGCAGGTGCGTGGTAACCTTCCCCCCTAGTGCAGCATCTGTCCAGATATTAGAAGTGTAGAGAGGAGAATAAATGTGTATCCTGCTCAAAGTTAGAGGGAGCAGCTGCATCAACACAAAATTTTTGTCACCTTGTGTTGTTCAAGGAGACGGTAGGTGTGTGCAGAAGGAAAAGCCACTTCTGCCAGCCTGTACTGCTGTGTTGTCCTGGCAGCGGCACGAGGGTAGGGGAAGAGCCTTCAAGCTGAAGCCAGTGTCTTTGGCGAGTGCTTCCTAATAATAAGGCCACCAGCTGTGGCTGCTAGGATGTTACTAGGACAGTTTGTAACTTTGCTGAGTGGCCATTTGGTAAAATCTATGCTTGCACTCTGTTCTCTCAAGTTCATGGCTTTGTAGCAGAGCTTTCACTTAGATGTTTCTCAGGCATATCAGTATCTCTGTGGACTTGACTGTGTGGGGAGGGGGGGATTTTTTTTTTGCTGCTCATTTGTACCACAGCTCAAGTTTTAATCCTATGTAAGGAATTTCTATTGAGGATACTTTTATTTGTGTACAGAAAATTGTGAATTCTCTTCTAAATGCACTTGATTAAATCTAGTTTTAAAAATATCTGTATTCAAATTATATTTCCTGTTGATGTGAAAATAATAAAGTAACTGAGTTCATTCCTGGCTTCCTTACTGCATGGCACCTTAGGAAAAGGCATCATATTGTGCTGGTGTGTCTAACCTTCGCATGCTGATATATTAGTGGCTGAGCTTGATTGCTGAACTGAGGTTGTGTGATTCTGTGTAGTGATTCTGTGCAGCCAAGGTGGGGCTGCAAGTGGTCCTTTTCTGTTGTGCTGCTGAATTGACAGAATTCTCTGTGGGCCAAGAAGCTACAAAAATGCAGTGGTTTTGTACAGCAGGTCCTTGCCCGTCAGATTGGAGTTTGGGTTTATGTGGGGACCAGTGGGATTTTTTTATGGGGTTCAACTGTTGGGGGTTTTTTTTCGTATGTTTCTGCCAGCATTAAGAGTAGCATTACACCTGGGAGTAGCTCCAGTCTTGCTGAATTTGGGCAGAATGGCAAAAGAGGGTGTTATCTACTGAAGGGCAGTGTTTGTTAACTGTGTATTCACCGCACAACTATGCACATCCCATCACATTTGCCAGAAAGGGGAAGCTGCTTCCTGTCAATATGAGGAGCCCCTGCAAGACAAAGCACAGGCGGGAGCAGGTGCTGCCTAAGAAGATTGTGGGACCTTCCTCAAGAGCTGCTCCTGTAGAATAGGCACGGGGCTAACCTTTCAGCTTCACAAAGGACTTACTGTTTTCATGGACTGGTTTGCATTCATAGCTGTAATTCTTTTTTCTTTTTTTTTTTTTCTTCCCTGAAAGCAAAGAGCAGGGAGCCACGAGGGAGTTGTCCACTTCATGAATGGGAGGCAGAGTTGCTTAAGCAGGTAACAAGTACAGATGTTGGCAGAAGCACCACTATGCCTTTTAACATTTTTCCAGGGATTAGCTGTTTCTTTCCAGTGTGTTGGGTGTATACAGTCTCTCCTGTTTACAGTAAGATTCCCAAAAGTCACTTTGCTTGCATGTGTCTTTTGCTCCAGCCTGTTACAGGCAGTGTGTGATATTTCTTCCTGTTGGAGTTTAGCAGGCTTGGAGAAGGCAGGGTTTAGATTTTGCTTTGGTTTTTTTTTCACCCCTTCCTATCAGCATTGATTTTTTTTTTTCCTTTTTTTTTTCTCTCTCCCTTTCCCCCTCCCCTTCCCCTATTCCTGGAGTGTCTGTTCAGGGTTTTTTTTTTTTTTTGTGTGAATGATGGAGAGGAGCTGTTCAGTATTTTGTGTAGTCAGGAAGAAAAACTTCAATAGAAACTGCCGACAAGGTTGTGTGAAGTCAACTCTTGATTTTGTAGGCTAACCAGAAGTATAATAAAGCAAGTAAGGCAAAACCACAGCTAATAGCATGTAGGCAAATCAGCAGTTAGAACATAGAGGACTGTCCCAGGGGATGGGGGTCAGTGTTGTGGTCAGCTGGAGCACGGACCTGGATTGGCAAGTCCCTCAGGGAAGTGTACACAAACAACGTGTGATGCTTCCGAGCTGGATGACACAGCCAGTTCAGGTGTCTGCACCAGTGCACAATTAATTCACAGTTGATGGAGCTGGGAGATGGTGGTAGTTGGCATGCAGCATGCTTCTACCTCTCGTCAGAAAACTTGCCATAACTTGCAAAACTCTGGAGCAAAGGCTGGTTCCTATCAACTGAGGATAAATAGGACTCAGTACCCTTATCTGTGATGATGCTGAGGTGTCTGTTATTGCTGTCAGTTCTTAATTTTTGTAATTAATGTTTCCGGAAGTAAAGTCATAACAAGCAACACTAGTATTTGCCAAGCTTTGAAAGTGTTCTGTTCCCCTGGGTGTGTAAAATCCCGTCTGCACATACTGAACTAGGGAAGGGTAGCAAATACAGCCCGGAAAGTTACGCCGGTGTTTGTCTGGGATCACAGCACCTGGCACAGTCTAGCACTTAAATCCTGGTCCTGGCTCTCAGGCTTGCGGAGTTCTGGTCCCGCCTCCCATCACCTCGCTGCGTTGCTTCCTGATGGAAGGTTCCTTCCACTTCTGTGCGTTGTGCTAGTGCAGGCTGTTGGTTTTCCTTTAGAGAACGCCTAATGCAGGAGCCTCTTCCTGGTCCCCAGTTTTCCCTCCGTAAACCATCATGCTTCTTGGCTTCTGCTGTCTCTTACTGCAACGTGCTTCACAGGGGAGAAGCTACAAGGAAAATTTCATCTCAAGCAAGCGAACAGTAGAGGGCAACACAGCACGTATTTCGTTGACTTTCCCCTCTTGCACTTCCCTGGAATAACACACTGCTCCCCATATCGAATGTTTTACCTCATGCTGGTCCCTTTCCTGTGGTTTTGGGAGGAGGTTTTGGTGACTTCGGTTAATTTTCAAACTAGCGTGCAATACCCCCTGTATAATTAGCTAAATGAGGGGTGTGCTGTTTCTCTGCCTGCAGCTAAAATCTGCACTTCAAAATATAATAAAAAAACTGTCCGGATGTTATTTCAGCATGTTTCCTACCTCATCTTCAGCCTGTAGCTGGTCATAGATGGATAAGTTCTGGCTTTTTTATTGGGTCATTAACAGATTGGAAAGGGTGAATAAATTTTATCTGATAATTTTGTAACAGTCACTTTCTTCTGTAATGTAGGGCATTGCTTGCTGGTAGGAAAGTGACTTGGGCTGTGGCCAGCCTTCAGAGGTCCTCTTGGTGGCAGGGGCTGCATTGGGTTAGATCCCGTGGCTTGTTTGGTTCCTCCGGTAGCCTGAGCCAACAGCAGATGGGAGCCAGATGTGTACCTTGCTTAAAGGTGAGCTGGTCCACGCTGGCACAACTCAGTGGAGCCACACACAATCCCTTTAGTGCACGTGCAGACACGTACGGGCGCTCGCACAGACCAGCCGTCGGTAAGGGGAATGACACACAGCAGTCATGAAACAGGCATCGTTTTCAGTCAGAGAAGGGATCAAACTTACTTGGCATGGTTGTCGTCTGCTCTGAATGCTTCGTGGAGGAAAAAGAGGATTTGGAAGGAAGATCACAAGGCAGTCATGACTTGAGCAGAGCTGTTCCTTTTGAGACACAGGGATGCAACCCAGCCTTTCTGCATGGGAAGAGGTAGGAAGAAATCCCCCAGGGTTTGATGGGGGCCTTGCTTTGAATTAGCACATCTGTGAGAAAGAAAACAGCTGTGTTAAATTAATGTCTTTCCCACAGCACACACCAGGCAGCTATTTCATGCAGTCCCTCAAAGCTTCCATTTTTCCAAGGACACCAAGCTTTAGGTCTAAACTCCAGTCCCTGTACAGGATGGTGCTGGATGGGGACTTCCCTCTCAAATGCCAAGTACGGTCAGGCAAAGCTGGGCTTTCCCTGCTTCTTCTGTCCTTGACATCTGGCCCAAGCTGCCAGTAGTGCAAAAAAAGTGGATTCTATGACTGTGCTTCATGTCATGCTTCTCAGATAGGGCAAAGGACGTGCAAGGTGTGTAAGACAAGGTCTACGTGGCTAGAGCAAGTGGTTGGAGACTCAAGAGATCAAAATTCGGTTCTTGGTTACTCATAAGCTTCTCGCTGGACTCCAGGTAAGTCACTTCATCTTCTGTAGCCACACTTCCTCTTCTGCAAAATGGGGATAAAAATCGTGGTTTCAGCAGTCTTTGCTGGTATTTCCTATTTAGATTTAAATCTCTTTCAGGGAGGCTATTTTAATGTGCTTGTACTGCACAGTCCTGGGCCTGAGATTGTTTGCTATAATAAAATTATTCATCTCAATCCATCCCACAAATCTCCTTTACGTCAGGTTACATGTTTCTTTTGAATTTGCGGGCCTGTTTAGTGTTTGCTATGCTCAGTAAAGGAACAAAGCGTTTCTTATTTTCAGTATATCGCTGCAAATACCACAAACATTACGTAAATATGGTGGCCCCCATTTCCCCAAGAACTTGCGCCGTGGATTTTGCTTTGTTGTGTAACACGGAGAGAAACGGTAATAACAAAAGGACTGAGCTGGGAGAGCTCCTTTGGCAGCAACACTTGCTGTAGCTCAGATGAGAATTGGGGAAGCTCTGCGTGTCAGAGCACGGCTCGCGCTGCTCGGGGACTGCCCCGTGTCTCTGTAGCTGTCAGCTCTGCTCGCGTTGCCGTACCTGCTTAGCTGCAACATCGAGCAGGTAGCAGATGACAGGCGTTGAAGTCTACTTGTTGGTCAGGCCCTACACGATGTGACTTGCTGTTGTAATCCTTAAGGAGGTCAGATTGGAAAACAGCTAGGGATCTTATTTCCCTTTTGTCTAGCTCCTCCCAAGGTGTTGCGCACCTTCATGTAGCGGAGTTCAGCCCAGTGACTGAATCAGATTAGGTTACTGGTTTGCCAAAACCCCCAAACTTTTCATGCTACGAGATATCTTGAGAAAAAGCAAAGAATAAGTTTACTAGATGAGACATCAAGCCTGCAATTGCACTACTGGAAAGCATTTTGAAACCTTCTGGGGTTTTTGTTCAGTTTGTTTTTTATGCAAGTACTGAGATATTAACTCCTCTGTTCAAAACAAATGCTATCTCAATTAATTGAATTCTACTATCCAAATCTTCCCCTGGTGATTTCAGTTAGTAAAGTTTTCTGCATTTTTTTTTTTCTAGCATACTTATCTTGTGTTTATACTTGCACAGTAACTGCTGAATCCCACCTGAGAAATGGCTGCGTTTCAGAAGTGGATGACTAACCAGCTAATAAATGATCTTCCAGATATTTTTGGACCTCTTAGGGTGAAGGGCATTAAGTAGCTTTCTAGTGATAGCATGCTAAGGTATTGCTAATCAGGAAGTCCATTCCCTGTTACTGGACACTATGAATTTCTAAGCACCTCTCAAACAATTCCATCAACTCTCCTGTTTTTCAAGAGACTAATGGCTGAAAGCAGTATTAGCCAAACTCTAATGAACGTCAAGCAAAGCATTTCAGAGCAACACGGAAATGAACATATATCAAAGCACTGCTTCATGCGTGCTGCCCCGGGAATGTGTAGCACAAGCCGTTTTACCGGCCAGAGCCCTGCGACAGGCAGCGTCAGACCTCGTGGAGCTGCTGAAGGCAGTGGGCTGTAAACTGTGGCCGGAGCCTGGCTGGCTCCCTCGGGCTGTGTGCTGCAAGAGAGGCTGCTTTTGGCTTATTTGGATTGCTCGGCTGAAGCAGCCTTGCTATAAATACATTGTCAAAGCTGCTCGGAGAGCAGGGCAGTTTCACATCACTATTTTATTGGAGAGAAGTTCAGAAGAAAGTGTGGCTGATCATTTTTGCCTACCAAATCAGGAGCATCCCACTGCTACCCTCTGCCGTGGAGAAAACATGGTCGGTCCTGCTAAAGAAATTGTATTAACTCATGTTGCCCATTACTGGGCTTCCTATAGGCCAGGTACCGTTCTCAGCGATCCCGGTGCCAGGATTGTGAAGCAGGGTGCATTAGCCTCACCAATCTGCTTGGAAATTTTTGCAGGTATGTTCTGCTTCACAGAGTTAATGCTAGCGTCACTTACAATCATTCGGCTGACGACAGGTACCTTGGTAAGCTTTCATAAATTGGATATGTTTAGCCATATGCCCTTGAAAAACATCGCCGTTCTTAGCTCTGCAGAGGCAGTTGAAAACAGCCCTTAGCTGAGTGGGTAGGGCTGACTCGACGAGGTTTTGAAGAAGGAGAAAGCCCCACATCCCTTGTCTCCTCGAGGTTGTCCTGTCCACAGACTTACCCCTGGGTAAAGTACCTGATCGCTTTTTTGTGTTGGAGACAAAGAATAAGAAGTCGGAGTGACTACAAGAAGCAGGAGGCAAACCCATGTTTTGCACTACCCTTAATTAAACTCATGTAAAATCAAAACACGGACGGATCTCAGGCACTTGTTGGCGTGCCGCTCTGTTTGCTCCCTGTCACTGAAATCCAGGGGGAATGGGAAATGCAGGCAGAACTTGTTCAAACTGAACAAATGCTCTGGAAAGTGCCATTTCTAAATGCTGTTATTTTCCTTCATTAGATGGGGAAAATGTTCAAGATGCAATATCCTTTCCCGTTATTGGCTGGCTCTGGGTATCTGTTAGCTTATTTGCAGCAATAGGAAGTGAAACAGAAATACAGTTTGCGTGTAGGCTAGAGATAGCTACCGTGCTTTATCTGCACTGTAGCAGGGGAAAAAAGCCAGCACAACATGACGTGAAAAATGATTGTATAAACATACTGCACAGAGCAGAAGTTGGAGAGATGAACCTCGAAGAAAGAGGACAAGTTTAGAAGCAGGGATTTCAGTGGGGATCTTGCCTGATGCATCATGGTCATGCCCTGAAGCATATAAACCATTTATCTGTCTGGAAGCGGTTACGGTTTGTTCTACGGTAGCATTTAAAAGATTCAGGCAGCATCTCGGTCCCTTGTGCTTTGCATTGTCTAAAATATGCCTCTCCCAGTTGGGACAGATGAGCTGAGCAAGACGTTTTAGAAAGGGGGAGGATGGAAGTGTCTTTCCCAATGTCAACAGAAAACCACAAGCAGACCCCAGAGGTCTAGATGATTCCCTGTGCAGTAGCCCCGGGAGCCTGCTGCCCCCCTGCACATACCTTCTACTGCACAGCATTCTAAATGCTGTTGGTTTTCTGAGGGTCTGCCCACAGCCTTTTCCATACACAAGCTGCTCACATCGCACAGACCTGCTTGGGATGTATGGTGTGGCAATGGCTGTGGGGGACACCCCCTCGTGGGGCGAGGTGGGGAGCACGCTGAGCCTCCCTGGCCACCCTGGGCTGCTCTTGCCTCCCTACGGAACTCTGGGCTGACGGATTCAGAATGGTTTGTTCTCCAAGCATGAAAATGATTTTTGAGGACGCTGGAACAGCTGCTTCAAGACTGCCGAAGCTGTTTGAAAAAATCTCACTTATGGTAAGTCCTTTAAGTAAATATGGTCTTTGTTCTTAAAGCTGTAATTCAGGGATGAGCTGGTGATGCTCTTGTTGCTGGGGTGCAATTCCTGGCCGGCCCCATGAGACATCCTGCCAGAAGAAAGAGGAGAGATCAACCTGGCATTGTCTTCGTAGCTGTTTCATTTTTTGCATAGTAAAATGTGATTTCTACTGAGCTGGTGACATCGGGGAACGAAAGGCTGAAATCTGCTTTTCCTGCTGAGAGTCAGAAATAGATCTGGAGAGATGATGACTCACCTGTAATTGAGAAAAACTGAATGGCATCATCATGAGCTTTAACAGTTAAATCCTGATTCCACCTGCCAGAAAGAACAGACCGACAAAGCTGCAAAAGGCCAAAGCGAGCTGGAGACGGGGCCCGGCGCACGGGAATCCTTCGCTTTGTCACAGCCTTTTGCATGTAAGGGGCTTAACACGCCTGCTACAGGCGTACCCGGTGGGATCCTGCGGCAGTGGCACCGGACCCTGCATGGGGAAACGGAGCTGTACGGACTGCCCGTGGGGAGGAGAGCTGGTGGTGGAGCCATGAGAAGCCCCCCAGCCCCAAGGGGAGACCTGCTCCGTGCCAGCAGTGCATGCGTACTCCTCCCTGCGACTTTCCCTGCGGTTCCTGTCCGAAGCAGAGATGATGTCAGAGTTGTCATGGCATCAGTATCTATGGAACCAGGATCATCATCACGGTGCTACGAAAACTAACTCAGGAGATGGTCCTGGAGCCGCGGGGGGGAACTCCCTTTGCAGTAATTGAGGGTTTCCCTCTGTAAGGTTCCTCTCTTTTTCCTCCTTCCTATTGTCCCTAGGGAGGGAGCTTGGACAGGGCTTGGCCTCCTCCGGTCCCACGGCAGCTCTGGGTGCCTCCTTTCCCGCACGAGGAAAGCAAGAGCTTGAGCCCCATCAGCCTGCCCTTTCCTTGCACCAGCTAATGGGTGGGTGATGACGTGCTTCGCGGTGAAGCAGCCGCTGAATTCTTCCCTCCGCCACACCAACAGGCTGCTCCTGGACCTGGCTCGTGCCACGGGTCAGGTGCTGCCAGCCGCGGGGGCCTCGGGCCCTCTGGCTCCCCAGCCGAGGTGACGGCAGCACTTTTCCGCTGTCACCTCTGCCTGTGCCTGCTATGGCAGGGATGCCAGCTGGGCCAGGCGGAGAAAGGGTGTTTATCTCCGGGGAAGCAAGGTGTGCGTCCGAGGCGAGCTGAGCAGCGTGGTGGCAACCTGTCTGTGCTTCATGGCATCTCCCGCCTGCCGACGGCCCAGGTGCTCACAGTCGCATGGGTTGACCTGGCCATTGCACAGGTAGCCCTTGCCGTTGCATAGTGACACTGGTGTAGCGCGGTGATGGTTGTAGCAACACCCTAACCCTGGCCCTAGCACACTACCCTCAGAATTGCATGGTGACCATGGCTGTAGTATGGTAATCCTTGGAATAGCACGGTGACACGGGCTGTGGCAAGGTATCCTGGCCGCATCGTGGTGTCCCCAACCACAAAACCCTGTCCCCGGCCATAGGACAGTGACGTGTCTATGGCATAGGTGACCCTGACTGCAGCATGGTGACCATGCTTGTAGTGTGGTGTCCCCGACTGTAGCATGTTGTCCCCAGCCATAACACAGTGACTGTGCCTATGGCATGGTGACCCTGGCTGCAGCACGGTGACTGGTGACCACGGCCATAGCGTGGTGTCCCCGACCATAGCACGCTGTCCCCAGCCATAGCAGTGACCGTACCTATGGCACAGTGACCGTGGCTGCAGCATGGTGACTGGTGACCACGGCCATAGCGTGGTGTCCCCAACCACAGCACGCTGTCCCCAGCCACACACGCAGTGACTGTGCCTATGGCATGGTGACCCTGGCTGCAGGATAGTGACCCTGGCTGTAGCACAGTGACCACGGCCATAGCCTGGTGTCCCCAACCACAGCACGCTGTCCCCAGCCACACGCGCAGTGACTGTGCCTATGGCATGGTGACCCTGGCTGCAGGATAGTGACCCTGGCTGTAGCACAGTGACCATGGCCATAGCCTGGTGTCCCCAACCACAGCACACTGTCCCCCGCCATAGCACAGTGACTATGCCTACGGCATGGTGACCCTGGCTGCAGGACAGCCACCCTGGCTGTAGCACAGTGACGATGGGGATAGCGTGGTGTCCCCAACCACAGCATGCTGTCCCCAGCCACAGCACAGTGACCGTGCCTATGGCATGGTGACCCTGGCTGCAGCACGGTGACTGGTGACCATGGCCATAGTGTGGTGTCCCCAACCACAACATGCTGTCCCCAGCCATAGCAGTGACCATGTCTATGGCACAGTGATCGTGGCTGCAGCACGGTGTGACTGGTGACCATGGCCATAGCCTGGTGTCCCCAACCCCAGCACACTGTCCCCAGCCATAGCAGTGGCCGTGTCTATGGCACGGTGACCCTGGCTGCAGCATGGTGACTGGTGACCATGGCCATAGCGTGGTGTCCCCAACCACAGCACGCTGTCCCCAGCCATAGCAGTGACCGTG
>VZSF01006247.1:14139-57566 GCA_013398295.1 Chionis minor
TCCCGTTGCCGTTGCCGTAGCCGTTCCGCGCGCGGTGCCTCTGCAGCCGTGCGGCGCCGGTGCAGCCCCGGCGGGGGGCGGCCGTGCGGCGCGGCGCTCGCCGGCTCCCGTGGGCGCTCGCCGGGAGATTTCCTCGGGGACGGGGCAGGGATGTGCCGCTGCCTCTCACCGGTTTTGCCCCCCTGCGCCTGAGCGGAGGGCGAGGGGACGGGGTGTCACTCGGGAGGCGGAGGACATTTTATTGCCTTCCACGCTCCGTGTGTGCGGGTGAGAAGAACCCCCGAGAGCCGGCCCTGCCCAGCTCCCCAAAATTCGCTTAAAAGGTGTCATGGTGTTTTTTGGCCGTTTCCCACCACGTACGAGTTCCTGCCGCGGAGCGGGGAGTGGGAGGTGGGATACGCCGTGCAGCTGCCCGGGGAAGGCTTGGCTCGCCGGTGGTCCCTGAATCCGCCGCCCGGGAAGCTGCGCAGTGATGCCGGAGGGGTGAGGACAGCCACTAATTCGCCTCCCCCAGCCTGGCTTTTCCCCGCTGAGATCTGCCAGCGTGCCTGGCCCTGGGAGATCGGCAGTGCCTGGCCCTTCCTAAAAGCCCACCGTAGGGAAGGTCTCCCTGGCTGTCATCATGGTCGGCTCCTGGATCCGGTGCTTGGCTGGAGGCTGCGGGTGAGCCCAGCCAGGCCTGGGGGGCTCGTCCTCGCCTGTATTGTGCTTTTGCTGTGCATGGAGGCCCTCGGCTGCCCGCGCTGGCTCTGTGTCACCTTCAGCAGTGCCGAGTGAAGGAAAGGTGTGCTGAGAAGGTGCTGCCCCCCCCGGCTGCCCTCCTGCCAGCCAACACGGTGGACGCGTTTCAGGGCTCACCGGGGTGGGGTGGCCTGGCCGAGGCCCTGTACAGCACAACACGGGAGCATGTGCTTATCTTTAGGCACATGAGCAATTCCAGCGGCAATCACATGCTTAAAGTTAAACCATACGCTTAAGTGTTTTGTTGGATGGGAGACAGCGTACTTTCCAGGGCTTTGGGAAAGACCCCGACTCCACTACTGGAGAAGAACGGAGGCCAGGTATGGATCTCGAGCATCCAGCTTGGGGTGAATGGGGTGTTTTGGGCAGGGTTCGAGCACCTGGCAGCAGTTGTTTCATAGAAGCATTGCCTTAGCCCAGAAAACTTCGTCTGAGTCCACATGTATCCTTCTCAAGTGGCAATGGCAAACTGTTGGCAGTGGTGTTGGTTTTGGGTGCGGTTAGCTAAACTGTTAGTTGACCCATGGAATCATGGAATCATAGAATGGTTTGGGTTGGAAGGGACCTTAAAGATCATCTAGTTCCAACCCCCCTGCCCTGGGCAGGGACACCTCCCACTAGACCAGGTTGCTCAAAGCTCTATCCAGCCTGGTCTTGGAACACCTCCAGGGATGGGGCAGCCACAGCTTCCCTGGGCAACCTGTTCCAGTGTCTCACCACCCTCAGAATGAAGAATTGCTTCCTGAGATCTAATCTAAATCTACCCTGTTGCAATTTGAAGCCATTACACCTCGTCCTATCACTACATGCCCTTGTCAAAAGTCCCTCTCCAGCTTTCCTGTAGCCCCTTTCAGATACTGGATAATGATACAGATAATGCGTTGGGCTCCTCATAACATAGAACTACCACCAGGCACCCAGAGAGCTTACCATCCTTGTTGTACAGAAGGGGGTTGGACGCTGCTGGGGAGCAGGAAAAGAATATGGGATATCGAGGTAAAATAAAAATTCCAGATTTGAAAATATTCACACTTATATTTGCTGGCTGGTTTATTCAATGGCAAAGTCACGAATTTCATGGTTCTGCGTTCACAAGGAATCTGTGAAAACCTAATGCTTACAACTACAGAAATACATCAGTTTAACTCTAAACAAGTGCAGGCACCCACTGACATGGACAACTGCGGGATAAGCACAGAGCTGTCCCAAGCGTAAATGTTTGCAGTATTCAGAGTCAGGTCCAAAGCCCAATGAGCTCAAAGGGATTTTTTTGCTGTTTTCGATGGGCTGTGGATCAGGCTGTGGACACTCACCTTAAAAGCCCTTTGTACCGCTTTTCCCAGGTCTCACATTTGCTGGCAGATCTGTTGGGGACCCTTCTCCATGGCTGCTCCAACTTGGGGGTTCAGAGCTCCGGCTGACCTTCGCTTTGCTGTTGTAGTCTGGTTACCTGTGTCTTAAACCCGTTCAGCATTTATGGCTCCTTTCCAGTGTGAGCAGGGACCTCGGGTGAAAAGTGTGAGTGGTGGTTTCCGTCCCAGCTGCCTGCATGGCCATGGCTATTTCTTGCAGGTGTTGTAAAGCAAAGTGTGCCTGGGCTCCTCCTGAGTGGTTGCTCTGCTGCTCTTGCCAGATGGGACCCATGTCAAGATGGAGAGCTTGGATGGAGGAGGCAGCCAAAAGGGTTTTCCTGCGAGGTCTCTGCTGCCTTTCTGTTCTGCCCTGACACCTGTAATTGCTGCCTTGGGAGAGTGTGGCAGTGCCATGGGATGTGGCGTTTGCGCCCTGTCGCACTGTGCTGGCAGCTGGGTGGCTGGAATGGACCCACACCCTGCCGTGATGTTCCCTCATTCACCAAGTAAACAGAAACCTTCCTGGGCTTTCCTGCCTGCTGTCACAGGGGAGACGAGCTGCCTGTGCCTGCATGACACAGCCCTGGACTGAGGCTTTGAGGTTGACTTGGTTTAGGTGTTGGGGTGGACTTTCTTCCTGTGGTTCTCCTTCCTGTGCTTTGTTGTTGCATCTTTTTAAATGTGTTTAACCTGTGCAGTTGGATCAAACTGCGGAGATGTGACCCTTGCTGGGTGTATGACGTTATGTTCCTTTGGTGAGAAAAGGAGGGAGCTGCCTAAGATGTGCTGGTTTGGGTAGGAGTATGGGTGATGGAGAACCACTGTTGGTGCTGATCTGGCTGGTGGCTGTCACTGGGGTTTCACAATGAGGTACCACCAAAGCAGGGTCCAGCTCTGTTTTCTGACTCCGGTAGTTGCTTCAGGGCTGTGGGTTCTGACTTTCTGCTTGCAAACATCTCAGGTGACTTCAGTGTAGAAATCCCCAAATGTAACTGACGGCAAAAGGGGATTCCTGATTCTACTTCACACAGCAACCTCTCCCTGACAGATACAGTAATTCTGAATATCTGAAGGGGAAAAAACCACTTCTGGCTTCAGCTGTAAAATCAAAAGCTGGAAAGAACTATTTAACAGTTCCTCATTCATCTCTTCCCCCTCTGTCTGCAGCAGTCTGTCAGATGAAGATGTGATCACTGTTGTGGTTTCCTTTTGAGACATTTTTTGCACAGCAAAACAAACTCGATATTCACGAAGGATGGCCGCAGAATCATGAGTTCCTTTCTCTGTGACTGCCGGCACCAGCTAGGCTTTCAAGTGGGCACACAGCTTTGCAGGGGCATTGTTCATTTAACGTAGGTGTAGGTTTGACTTTTAAAAGCGTTTCTGGAAAATATTTTCAGTAATTCCTGTGAATTTCAGTAAGAGCAACAGTAAAAGCACGGGACCGGTGCAGCCTGCTCGGAAGGGCTGGGCCACTCTCTCCTCCCTCCACACCCACAGCCGTCCCCTCTGCCTCTGTGGAGCTCAGCAGGAGATCGGGTCCCTATTTTATTGCAACGTAGAGGAATACTGAAGTATTTTCTTTAAAATGGTTGTTTCTTGCTGCGGGGACCCCCCTGTTGCTGCCTGCATGACTTGCACAGCTGGACAAACACCTCACCTGCAATCGACGCGGCGGCAGCTGCCTGGCCCTATCTGCTGCCGTTATCTCTTGTTTCTTAAAGCTGAATGAATTTGTAGCTCATCACTTGGATCTCTGGAGAGAGCTTGAGAGCTTTCCCCTATGCAGTATTTTATCTCATTAAGCGCAGTATTTTGTTTGGGTTTTCCTTGCAATAATGTTACGCTTTTAAGAGCAAACCCTTTATTAAAGGACTGGACTAGGGCAGCCAAATCTGATTATTCGGCAGAGGCATGGCAGCGAAGTGGCAGTCCCAGTAGCCTTTGATAGGTGGTAGCGAACTTTTATGACCAAAGGTTACTTCGGCTCAGATCCAGCAAGGTCTTTACGTGCTTGCCTTTGCACTGATACGGGTCTGAGTCCATCATACAGCTGGTCATTGTCCTTCAGCAGGGCAGATGCGCTTTGCTGCGTTGCGACTTTGGTAAGGGATGTGCTGGGTGGTGGTTTGATGTACCAGGAATAGGTGGTGGTTCTTGGAGAGAGGGAGCATGCCCTTTCCCTCCTGGTCCAGGTTTGTTTTGTTTCTCCAGAGGGATAGAAGGGGTGGTATTTGTGTTCATGGTAAAAGGGGTGTTTATTTTTATTAGAAAAATCAAGCTCAGGAGCAGAAGAGCTGGGCAGCAAATGAAGATGACTATGGCTGCAGGATTGTCGCTACCCTGCACCCTCAGGACAGGGCACTTCTGAGGAGTTTCACACCTGGGGTGAAGCTGCCGGAGTGCTGGTTTAGGGTGCTGTGGGGCGTACATCTGGGTTTGCAGGGCTAACACACACACTTCTTGTAAAGGGTTGGAGTTGGAGCTTGGAAAGCTCCCTCGCTGGAGCCAACCTTGCCCGCTCCGAATGTCCTGCAGACGCAGATGGAGGTGGCCCCTTGGTGTACCAAGCACTGAGCTCACCCCAGGAGACATCGACAAGAGATACAAGGTGGGAACCCTGGTGCTGTTAGCTCCAAATACCTCCCACAGCCTTCAGGGATTTCACTTGGGGCTCTTCTCGAAGAGCTGCAAGGCTGGTCTGGCACTTAAGGAGCCCGCGGTGATGCTAAGGATAATTCGCATGATCTTAGCTGCTCTGGACTTTGTCTGGTCTTGGCTGCTTTTCAGTAGGGTCACCAGTTTTCCGCCTTAATTCTCTCTTTCTGTGGGCTGTAGATTAAAGGCAGAACTTAAATTTAACATTTTTGGTAATGGAATTATACAGAAGTTTCACTGTATCTGAGCTTAAAATGCTGCTAAATTATCATTTTCCTGTCATCACTGGTTCAAAACGCTGCTGTCTTGCCGTGTGCTCAGATTTCATTACTAGATTAGGAACTTTGAATGGGCACTGTGTTTCAGCCAGCATCTCTTGCCACATTAGAAAAAGTAATTCAGTAAATCAGTCATGTGGTCATCAATATGCATCCTTCCCAAGCTGATTACCCTGGTAGACATGTCCATAAACCTATTACAGCCAGCATCATACCACCACTTACCGTGCCAGAAACTGTGTCAGGTCTTTCCTTTGTGGTCGTATCCATAGCCCTTGTGGGAGATCTGGCAGTGCTTAAAGTAGTTCTTTAGTCTTCACACCCTCCAATAAATTATGCAGATCTGTGCTGGAAACTTCCCTGTGACTGACAACTGTAAAGATAAACTGGAGAGGGACACAGGACCCGATTCCCCCAGAATTTGAGCTTGGTGGGTGTTGAAGGAGGCTGGCCCTCTGCCAAGGGTCTAACTCATCCCTGAGCGGAGTATCTGCACGAGGTACGTATGCGACTCAAGGCGAGGGCTTAACAGAGGCTTATGGAAACACTCAGCACTAGGCAGGATTTGGCCTGTGCTGATTTGACCTTAATTGTTTTCCCTTCTCATCTGCTAGTCCATCCTTCCTTTGCTGGGTGGTGGCGCGAGGAGAGGAGGGTGCTGAGCTGGGTGGCATCTGTCTTGCTGATGCTCGCGTTAGAGTGGCGAAGGATGACCCAGACGTTGGTACCGGCTCTCTGTACATGCAGTTTGTGTCCGACACCATTGACTGTGAGCTACAGCAGAGCAAATTAGCGCTGGATTATTTTTCTTCATGCATTAAATTTCCTTGATGTTGACGTTAATGGTTGCTTGCTTGTGTAATCAAAGCAAGGTTTTGCAGTCTCCTACAACCCCACACCTTCTGGTAATGTTTTTTATAGGTCCCAAATCAAAGTACAGTGCATCAGCAGTGGAAACATCTCACCTTAAAATGGCTGACAGTTCACACACTGAAGCTTTCAGCTTGTGCTCTCTTGCGTTACTTGCTTTTTGTTTGCTTTTTGGCTGCACTCAGGCCGCGAGGTCTCCTGAAGCACATTTTAGGTGCCTGGGCTACAGAAGGCTAAAAGCAACGTGGATGAAAAATGTGCTTGTCCTGGGGTCCAGCTGGCTCAAGCCCTGGGAGGGAACATGGATCTGCAAAGTATAATTACAGAACCCAGCCAGGCAGCCTGGCTAGCCACCTTCTTCCAGATGGTGAAAATCTGGTATGGAGAAGGCAGCCACAGGTCTCCCAGCTTTATGCGCACCTAAAATGTCTCCATCGTGGGGCACACGGGTGTCCCCAGCATCCTGGGCTCCTGCGAGGGTCTGGCGGTGGCTGTGGGTCCAGCAGCCTGGGCACGAGTGCCAGATACTGCCGGGCAAGGAACCTGCACTCTCCCCTTGCCTTTTTTTGGGGATAAAAATGAGATTTCACTCGGTCTCCTACTGCCCATGTGTCCGTGCTGCCAGCAGCCTGCCCGCCATGTGCCGTCACCTCCCTGCCCCTCCAGCACAGCCCCTGCAGGGGCATCCAGCAGCACCGGGCACCAGGCACAGCCCCTTGCACTTAAGAGCCATTGCCAGAGAGGGCCAAAGAAGCAAAAGGTCTTGCCTAAAATACGGTGAGTGGGGAAAACGGGAGATGGGCAGCAAGCAAGTAAAGCGGGTGAGATGTGCGTCTGGGTCCAGCACTTTGGATACCACAGGCAGCCTTAGAGCTGCACGCTCCTGCCCAGGCGCAGCCTCCGGCCTTGGGGAAGCATCATCCCTGGCGTGCTTTGCCAGGCTTTTAGGGTGGTACTCAAAACCCCTCTGGTTTTGGCTTTGTACCAGCCCTTTTCCGGAGCCTGTCGTGGCTGGCGTACCCAGACCCCATCACCAATCGCTGCCGAGACCTGTCCCTTTGTCTTGTGTTACAGAAGTGCTTGGTGGCCTGGTGAGATGTCCCCCCTTGCTTGGAAGCAAGCTTTAAACTGGGGGAACTGGGCAGCTGGCTGTCATTAAGAAGTCTGGTCCCTGGCTTCTCACTGGTTTTGGTGTTGACGTGAGCACCCATTGCACTTGCAGGAGCAGCTGATCTGCATCGTTGTGGTTCCGAGACCTTCATGCCTTTCCCTGTCCGGCGTTGTTCCCCCTCCCGGGGTATGGCTGAGGCACAGAAGCTCCTTTGTGTGGCTGAAGTGCAAGTCTTAATGGAAGGGATGGGAGAAGACAGCTTGCTTCCTTCCCATCTCTCTCCCCGCAGATGAATGTGGAGAGGAGCACTAATGGTCTGTGCTGCCGGAGCTGCCGGAGCCGTGTGCCGGGGACACCGGGCAGAGGCAGGGCTGAGCAACCTGCACACCAGGCTGCTGGCCGGGAGACCCCAAGCTGCAAGCAGATTTATGTGAAAGCTTTGGCAGCCAGGATGCAATTTCATACCGGGGTGGCTGGAGGTAGTCCAGTTTTCTTACTGGGTCTTGCACCGGTTCATCCAGCGAGTGCAAAATTCATTGCGTGTTGCGTTGGGTTGTTCAGCTGGAAAATGGAGTGTCCTGTGGGTGCTCAGGCTCCTTTGCAAAGCCTGTGAGATATGGAAGAGCCCTGTTAGAAGGGCGGATAGCCTTGGGACACAGCGGCTTGTGTGGCTGATGCTCGTGTGCTGTGTGTCCCAGCGACCTTGGCACTTGGTCCCGAGTGCTGTCACTGCCCTGCGTGGTCACGGGGACTGCGATTTTGGGGACCAACCTGGCAAGCAGGGGGAGGTGGGAGTCAGAGGAGCACCACTGGAGAGCAGGATTCCTGCATCCTTGCTCAGACCCGCAAAATCTCACTCACAGTGGAAAATCTGACCATGTATTTTCACTTTCAAGTCTCTGATGAACTGGTGGTGTGTTTGAGCAAGTGCGGTTTGCAGAGGTCATTGGAAAATGGCACTTGTTTTGCATGAACTTTAAAAAAATTGTATGGGTTTTATTTTCCCCCATCTACCCACAATTTCTCAAAAATTTTTTTTTTTCACCTATACTTAGAAAGGCAACACCAAATCTATTCTCATTAAAATCTTTTACCAGCACCAGTTGGGTTTTTTTAAGAAAAATGATAAAATTTCAATCACAGTGGGAGGGGGAGAAAACCCATGGAAAGACTTGTTTTCACTGAAAAGCATGTTTTGACAGGAGTATTTCAGCCAGCGCTGATGTTTTGAGCGCATCTATCAAGTGTGTGTGCTTGCAGTTTGTTACTATTTTGGCCTCCCAAGAAGAAGCCGCGTGTCCCATGTTGCCTGCATCAAAACGCAGCGGGCAGCACCCGGCCGAGGGGGTCCTGTGGGGTGAGCTGCACAGGTCGTCCGGCGGAAAGAAGGATGCTTTGCTTTGCAAAACCCTCTGGAGTTTTCAGTTTAGCAGAGAAATGTCTGTTTTTTCCCTCTCCATCCCAGAAGCGCTGCCTGGGCATCCTCATCGACAGTCCCAGGTGTGCAAACCTGCGTGCAGGCAGCCAGACACCCTGTCCTGTAACATCCTGAGTTATATTCACAGGATCCCTCCCTCAACCACTGAAACTGGCTCCCGAAAGCACAAAGAAGTAGTCCAGGTTATGAATCCTGGGAGGACTAAGTAAAACTCTTATCGGAGAAGCTGTATACAAGTTCGCTGGCCTGCCGGAGAAATAATCCCACGGAATCAGAGGTTCTCAATTATTCATGTTTTCCAGAATCACATTATTTCTTCCAGGGCCTGTTTTATAAATGCTGCTGCTATTTCTGATGGTAAATAACAATTTTGCATTATTTATGAACAGATTTTTACAACTGCTGATATTACAGCTGCTGCCAAAGCACTGGGAAAATTATTATTACTGTTTGTTGTTGTTTCTTTCTTACAATGCAACCCTCTTGTTCTTTGCATGATGATGATGATGATGTGCCCATCACGGTGTGACAGCTGAACACTCAGTGCAGCGCACGCGAGGAAGAGGGTGCAAATGCAAGTGGGTGACACAAGTGGGTAGCCATCAAGCTTGTGGCTGATGCTCAGAGCTGAGAAGAGCCAAGGATAGTGGGGGCAGGACCCAAGGTAGTGGTTAAATTTGAAGAGGAGGAAAATCTGGTTATCCCCCTGTGCCAGCCATGGAGAGGTCACTGGGACATACGTACTTCTTATCCCCTGTTAGTGCTTCCCAGGAAATCAAAGGTTGCACCTGAATTTTGCAGGTGCACATTTGGAAACTCACATTTCTACGAGGGTGTCATTCAAGAACGGGCTAATTCCCGGGGCTGAGGAGCATGTTTCTGGGGCAGAAACCCACTTCTGTGCCCATTGCCTAGACAGGAACGTGTGCTCACCTCTGCCAGGGTGGAGATGCTGATCCCCTTGGCCAAGCAGGCCGTGGAGGGAGTGGGCCAGCAGAGAGCCGGTGGGGGCCTAGGGCAGTGATGGGAGGTACATGAGGTGTTTTGATGGAAAGAGCCCCAAAGAACTGCTGCTGGGACCTGCAGGTGAATCCCTAGGGGATTTTGCAGGACAGTTGCCCTCTCCAGCCACCGCCGTCAGCAGCACCGGGTGTTGGGGGCAAGCTCTGCCCTCCTCTCACCATGGTGGGACCTCCTGCACATCTTTGGGTAGCACGGGGATGCCAGCTAGATTAGCAGGCAGGTTTCAGAGCATCTCTACTGCCTAGTACAGGCCAGCTCACTGCTAAAAGGGTCTAAAGATGAGCCCTGCCCTCAGTTGTCCAGTTGGTGGGTTTCTGGAGGTGGGAGTGAGCATGGTACAACCTGCTCGTCCTTCACGTGCTTGCAGATAACAGCATGAGAAGCTGGTGGCAAAGTCCCAGGCTTAGGGTGCTGGGGTAGCAGGAGCTCCTACATACCTAAGGTAGGATGTACTCCAGAGACTCTCTCTGCTGCTTCTGCTCGTCCTTTATTTCAGATGACACGCTATGGAGGGAAAAAATAGCCCTCACCAATTCAGTCCTTTGCAGATCCATTTCTTTGTTGTCCCCTCCAACTTGGGGGAGAGTTAGTGGACACTATCCAAGACCTGTTTGCTAATGAAACATTTGCATTTGTAAGTGGCTTCAGATGGAAGCTGTGGCACAGCTTCACCTCAGCACTGGAAGGAGTTTGGAGGAGAGAAATCTGGATGAAATCCTTTGGGGCAGGCAAGTGTGCTTGGGAGAAAATATATATCACAATGTTATGTTAAGGAGTGGTTAGAACTTTCTGAATGGTTTTCTTATAGTGGCTTCTGCTCCGTTTCGCCCAGCTGTGCTAACACTGCGCCTTGGGGAGCACAGGGCTGTAGGAGGTGGCCCACAGCTGGGCATCAGCTCTGTGGGTGAGATGCAGGTGACTTTGCAAAGGCACCGGCTGCACTTTATCATGTGGCTCTTTGGCTGCTGCCTCTGTCTGTCTCCTGTCTCGCTCTCGTGCACTTGGTGTTGTGCAGTTCCTGCAGAAGATGTAGCAGGGGCAATCCAGAGTGGGATCATCATACCCCAAGACCCCAGCTGCTCCTGGGCAGCCGCAGCACTGGGTGTGCTGGAGGAGCCTCTTATCTCTCCGCCTGCACATGTGGCCTCCAGCTGTGTCCTGCGAGGCGGAGGGGCTGGGAGTCGTGCAGGGATGTGGGGAGCTGGTACTGGCAACAAGGGACAAGATCAGAGGTTCGCAGCTTGATGGAGGGGCGTCTGCACGCATTGCTTCCCTCCCTGCTCGCAGCCTTGAAACCCAAATGGCGGTGCTGTGCTTTCTAGGCTCTAACAGAGCAGGTTCCAGTGTGAATTGTAATGCAGCTGGTCCCGCAGCTTCCGCTTGCTGCCTTTGGTGTTGGAGGGATAAGGGAATTACTTTAGCATGCGGCGTCTTGAATGGTATTAATTTAGGCAGCTGGCTGTGTGCTGCCATCCAGCTTCTTCCCTGCCCGCAGGGACATGAAACACCCTCAGGTCCCAGCGGTGGGACCTAGGCAGCCACCAGCGACCCCCCTGCCCTTTTGTCCCTCGCAGGGCTGAAACCAGGTCACTGGATAATGGATGCAGGCACTGCATCCTTCAATCCCTGCCAAGCCAGGCGAAAAATTGCCCTGTCATTCACAAGGCAGCCTCTCCCTCTGCCCCGCTGTGCCCAGGTGAGCTGTTCCCCACCTCCCCATGCTGCTGTGTCCCGTCCCCACTCCACCAGGCATCCAGTCCTTCCTCAGTTCAGCCTGCTCAGCAACTCAATTATCCTCTGTAACTTCATTTCTCCCTGCTCTGCAGTGACACAAGGGGGTTTATCGAGCAGAGTCTGACAGCGGAGAGCAGCACAACCAGAAAGACTGTGCAGAGACCTGGCCCATCTATTTATTTTTTCCCTCCCTAACCTGGCTGGAGAATATCATCTCTTAAAATACTCTGCAAACCAAGCCACTGAAAGGCAGACAGGCTGACAGCGAAGGAGGACCTAGGTACTGTCCAGCCCATTGCTTGGGGCCATCAAGCAGGCAAGAGTTGGGATCTGTCTAACAAATGCCGTGTTGCCATGGAGTCAAAGACAGAATTGAATCCAATTATGTTGCTGTTGTAAAACAGAGTTAAATGTAAATAGCAGTAAGTTGTATTTTCTCTTTCCTTCTGCAGATCTTCTCCATTGTGGTGTTTGGCTCCATTGTGAACGAGTGCTACGTGAACAAGGACAACATGAACTCTGAGCTGCTCTGCATCTTCAATGAGAATGAGAGTGCCTGCAGCTATGGCATCGCCGTTGGCGTCATTGCCTTCTTTGGCTGTATCTTCTTCTTTGTTGTGGACCTCTACTTCCAGCAGATCAGCAGCGTGAAGGACCGCAAACGGGCCGTCCTGCTGGACCTTGGCTTTTCAGGTATGTCTCTGCCTTTGTGAAGGATGATGCTGGCTCCGTGGGAAGCGCAGGGTTGTTGCTTTGCCCTGCAGCTCCAAGCTTGACTCCTTCCCTCTCTTCCCACGGACTCGTGGCATGACTTGTGTGCCTCAGTCTGGGAGAACAGGGGTGGCGGATGGGCTGTCCCATCCATATGTGAGCACAGAGGCAGCAGCAAGGAAGCTGGTGTGTGGCAGCCTGGGGACAGCGGGGTGTCCCACTCATCTGTGTCACTTCTGCAATCAGAGGTGTTTGCTGAGCTGGGTTCAGTGAAGCCACCCAGAGAAGTAAGGCTTTGTGGTTGCGTCTCAGAGACCAGACAGGGCATTTTACCCTCCCACGTGTTTAGTTTCTGGCTCAAACAAATGTTGTTTCATCAGTTAAATCTGGGTCTGTTCACTTTGTGCATGTGTGTTTTGGAACAAAGCAGAAACATGCTTTTGCACACCACTGTAATCCCCCGCTGCCTCCAGGACTGCTGTGTGCAGGTGGGTCTGGGGCTCCCAAGGGCTGGCATGGCTCTTCTGCCCTGTCTTGAGCCCCTTGACCTGGGGCTTATCCGTGTGAACATGAGCAGACGGGATGCCCTGAGCCAGGAGAGGCCATCCTCCACTCGGCTGCTGTGGGAGTGGCACGGCTGAGTTTGTAGCTCATGTTCTCCATTTCCAGGCTCCCGTGTTAGCAAAGTCTGAAGGTGATTTATCCACCGCAGGCGTTGCTGACGGCTCTCTGGTCCCAAATGAAAACATCTGTCATCACCCCCCTGCATTTGCCTGTTGTTAAGAATGTTCTCTCCGTGCTGGAAAGCTTATTTCCATGGTGCTAGAGCACCAGCGTCCAGCCCTCGTTAGATGATATATACAGCCCCTTTGGTGGGGCTTGGTGCCTGCAACCCTTTGATTCAAATGGAAGGGGAATATCACATCCATCTTCTGGCTGATGCTGCATGTCACGGTGCACGGCTGTGATCCTTCCTGCCTTCTGCGTCATAACAGCCTTTCTCTCTGCTGCCAGGCGTGTGTGAAATGGTACAGCTCTCAATCTCTGCCTCATTTCTCTTTTGCACTTGTCGTGCATCGCATGCACATTCACGGGCTTCAGCAGTGAGCTGGAGAACAGAGGTTCTGCCCTGCAAAGCCTCTGCCATGCAGGGGTTGTGCTCGGCCGTGGGGACCAGCTGCAGTATTGCACCAGAGGTCTGCGCTGGTAAATCCCCCCAGCACAGCTGCGCTGCCAGCGGTGATGCTTTATTACCCCAGGATCACCCTGGGTCAATGTGTGTGCTCCAGGTGCATCATGTCTCGAGCCTGTGTCCGGGCAGAGACATCCTGCTCCCTCGGGCCATCCCCTCTGCAGGCTTCTTGGTAGAGAACAGGCAAACTGCTTCCTTGCTGGTAAAACAAATAAATCACTTATGTGCAAGTCGTGTGGACGTGAGCCTGACTGACACAGTGTCACTGATTGGGGTCTGCAAAGAGCAGTCTTCTGTAGCTCCCCTCCAGCCTGGCATTGCCTGTGTTCACACTGCCTGGTACATCTCTCTGCCAGAAGCTCCTTACCTCTCTCGCTGCTCTTGTACAATCCCACTTTCCCCGCTTAACAGAGCACCCTGGCAAATGCTGTGCTGAAATCCAGCTTGGTGCCAGTATAAAGGGGAGCGCTGTCCAGGGCTCTGGGAACAAAGTCCAGGGTCGCAGGTAAACACATCTCCACCTGGGTCTGGTTTTCGCATCTCCTAAGCCCAAATTCAGCGGGATGCTGCTGACATGCAGTTGTCCCGTTGGCTCCCAGGGGAGGATGCGGGTCCGTGGGGTCCGGCAGGAGGAATTGATCAGCCTGGTCCTTCCCCTCCCCATCTGTCCCTGCATGGAGTGGCAGGTTAGACACTTGGTGCCCGGAGGTCCCTTCCCACCCAGGTCCTGCAGTGATTCAAGCAGTGGCATGAGCCGTTAGCTGTGTGAATGCTTGGTGTGCAAAGCACCCTTCTGCATGGGCAAGCAACGGGTTCGCTTCACTGGGAGATGTCAGGGTGGGTTAATGCCCACATATGCCCGGCATGGTTTATCCCGTTCCTATTCCTGTGCCTTCTCTTTTCTAAAATGATTGCTGCCCCAGACCTTTCTTACAGCCCTACTGCCATAGCCTGTACACCCACTCACACGGAAATACCAGACGGTTGCTCCCAGAATAAGCGTCGATACAGGCAGATCCCGCAGCAGAGATGAAGCGCAGGGTTTTGTTGGCACGTGAAGCCTCTGCAGTTGCAGAGATCGCAGCCCACCATACCCCACTGTGCTGCTCCCAACAGCCTCAGGAGCCAAACCCTCCAGGAGGCAGAGCTGACCCCTGTAATTTGCCTTGTTTAATTACCCCCATGTTAATAATCTCTGGAGACCTCTCCTGTGGGATTCTTTTACACTGTCCCCTTCTTTTTTCTTCCCCACCAAGGATGGCATTCTTGGCTTCCTCTTGGTTTCCTCTTGCTTCCTTGTGACTATTTCATCCTTTCTCTCCGTATGTGATCTCTGCATTATTGCTTGTTTTGATGTAAAAGCTGAAAACGCATCTGGGAAGTAACCAGGTGAGGAACATGCTCGGGTAGGAGGGAGCATTGCAACCTGGGCGGTGTGCAGGGGGGTGAGAAAAGCAGGTCGCTTCTGGACCTTTGCCCGGGTCACCCAGGAGCCTGATGCCGGCTGCCAGCAAAGCAGATGTCAACTGGCAGGTGCTGTCTCTGGAGGTTGTGGAGGGCGTTAATGAAAGTGTTAACCTGCAACTTGCTTTCGCTTGAAGGAGAGAGGACTTGTGCGTTGGATCAGTGGCCGATCAGAGCCACTGAGCCGGCTGGGAGGTAGTGCTGGGGCGCAGGCAGGGCCATGACGTTGTGCAAACGGCATTTGCAACTTTCTCTTCCATCTGCTCTTACAGCTGCTCCTGTAGACATGCGCTTGCTTGGGACCAGGCTGTAATTACGGCTGTAACGCATCTTTCCTGGTGTTTGCACTGTGTTGTCTGCAGATCCTAAAATGATAATTATCTATTGGCTCTTGCTGTGCTTCCTGGCATTCTCCTTTTCCCCAGTGTGCTGGAGGATGCAGAGCTGCTCCCATGCCTGTTTCCAGCTGGAGTTGGGACCAGCACACGTAGCCTCACCACGCTACTCTTAGCTCAGCTCTCTTGGTGAGGTTTTAAAGTTCATGGGTAGTGACAGACACCTCCAAAACTCCCACTTACACCTGATGCTGCAAGTACACCAGGGGCTGGAGGCAGGCGCTACCAGCCCCTCTGCAGGACTGGGACCGTGCGGGTGCCAGACAAGGGCGCAGCCGTGTTCCCAGTGAGGCACTGGGTGCGAGGGGAGTCAGCTGTAATCCTGCGTGTCTGATTCATGTTATTGGGTGCAAAGTCTCATCTCGAAAGAGTGCTAGCAGAAGGTGAATGTGACAAATGAAAATAAGCGCTGGTACAGAAACAAATATAGTTCCCATAGAGTTCCCTGTGAGGTCTGATGGCACACACAGGTGAGTGCTGGTCCTCCAAACTTCAGACAATGCCTGGGTGCTGTTTCTGAAGATGCTCTCCATGCCTGGCCCTGTCTCCTCTGTTGGCAGCAATACCGGCCTTCCCGCTTCCCCAGGGCACTGGAGGGAGTCCACCTTCTCAGGCATCTAGGCAGAGCTGGATGTGGAGGGGAAAGGCTTTTGTCTGCATCCTGAAACTTCCGGGAAGTCCACATGGGTAGCAGCGGAAGTGACCCTGGCTAGAGGTTTCTGGCTGAAGAAACCGATGGTTTTAGCCCTGGGAAGGTCAGCATCTTGCATATGTCAGCGTTGCAGAGGAAGCCAGTAACTGCAATACCCAGCGCAGCCGGTGCACGTTCGGAGATGTGCATGATGTCATTTTAACTCTTGAAACCCCTTAGAAGACATCAGTGATAGATGGGGCTTTGTGGCACTGGTCAGCAGGCAGTCCCCGTGTCGCGGCTGTGACTTGCGCTCTGCAGGAGTGTCCTGCCCAGGAGCGTACAAGGGAGGCCCTGCTGCACCAGATCGAGTGTTACACAAAGAAACAATCCTCCCAAACAAGTTCACCCTCTACAAAGCAGTCGCACAACCCGGTCCTGTTGGAGAACCACCGTGTATGTCCCTTGCTGCCAGCGCTGTGTGGTCCCAGAGCTTGTCCCTGAGCATCCTCCTGCTCCCCACAGTGCGGCTCTGAATTATCTTGTTGGGAGCTGCTCTTATGTTTCACCTCTGGTCTTCTGACTTCCAAACACTGCTGTCTCCAGGAAAGTGCGTTTCTGAGTGAGAAACCCCTGACTGAGGCTTGCTCCTCGAGCACGGGTGGGCAGTGTTCCCCACTGCTGTAGCATTTGCTCCCCAGGTACCCAGAGGTGGGAGTGCTGCAGCAGTGCAGCATCTGGAGATATGGTTCAGCATCTCCTGCACGGAGACCTGGGAACCACTACCCACCACATACTGGTCACCACATGCTGCCATATCTCGGGCATGCGTCTTCCTGTGTCCACATTTAGGGGCTGGATCCACTTCCCCCAGCGTGGGGCAGCTGCTGGTAAAGCCCCGTTATAACAGAGCTGGGGACATAGAAAGTTTCGCTGTCCGTGAGGATGACCTTTGAGAAATAAGCCCCAGAGGTCTCATTTAACACTGATGACAAGTGGGTCATCCTAAAGGGAAGTGAAAATATATACGCAGAGATTTGGGGTGGTTTTGCTGTCAGGCATTAGCTGTATTCAGCAAAAAGGGGCTGTTGTATTAGTCTGTAATTTGGAAAAGGAAAGTGTGGGTGATGCTGGCTGAAGGTTGTGTTGCTGTGAGGGCAGTACAAGGGCTCGAGCACGGCCAGACAGACAGAAGTATCCGCTGGTTGGGAAGCCCCAGGCCCTATCAGGCAAGGGAAGGAGATGAGGAGTGTGTTTTCTTAAACTGCATTTAGAAGCAAATTCTGAATTAAAGGCGAAGTGTGTGATGAGCCCTGGCACTCTCACACTGGATGTGGATGCACGCGTGCGTTTTATATTGTATTTAGGAACAACTGGCAAGATAAAGGGGAATAAAGGAAGCTTCTTTCCTCTCCCTGCAGTCAGACTGTGCTTTGCAGCTGGCTGCCCCATGGGACCAGCGGTGTGGCTGCTCATACTGATGTGCTAATGATCCTTGGGAAGATGCTGGGTAGCTCAGCGTCCCTGTGTGTGCTGTCACCCAGAATCACCTGGTTGGGGGGGCTTTGTGCTGAGGATGCTCAGGAAAGCTGAAGACCCCTAAAACAGCATCATGGAAGGCTCCAGGTTGTGCAGCTCCTCTTCCCAGTGCTGGAAAGCATCACTGCTCCTTACAGTGGGAGCTTATGGCTTGCTTCTTGACGATTTTCTGAGCTCCTTGGCATCAGGCAATGCTGTTGGCTGGTGATTGAATTAGGGGAGCTGCAGCCCTATCTTGCTCAGCCAGCTTTGGTTCCAGTAAGGAATAATCACCAGAGCATTTTTGCTCAATCCCACAGAGCCCAGAGAGGCTGAAAACAGGAACGCAGTCAGGGGAGGGCAGCAGGGATGAGCAGAGCTGGCTCACATGAAGCCCGTGTGCCTCTTGGCTCCGTGGACAGCCCTGCTGCCTCCCTGCCCTGGGCACGGCGTGCGATGAGCACTTGCTCGTTTGGTGTGCTTGTGAGATGCACCGATGTCCCAGGGTCACTCGTGTGATCCCCCTGTTCGCAGCAGGGGTTAATCACAGCCTGTCCATATTCCTGGGTGATTGTTCCTTGCCTTTTTTTTAAGCTCTCCGGCTGTGTCCTTGGACCAAGGCGTAGCCCATCACAGAACAGCTGTAAAGCCATCTCCTGCATCATCCGAGCAGCCTGTGCTCCCAGAAGCACACGCTTCTTCCTGGGTGAGGTTTGCCATATCCAGCCCAAAGTTTCTGAGAGCTGGTGGTATCTGGGGAACAGAGGGAACGGTGGGTTGACACACTGGCGTGCTGGGACCAAGCTGGTGGTGCCTTGACACCCGTGAGCGAGCTGGAATCCTATGGAGTGTAAGGACCGTGTGTCCAGAGAGGGTGTGCTGTCCCTGTAGGTCTTTGAGATCAGGCTGAGATGTAGGTGAGCTAAACTTCAGTGAGGCAACAACTGGGTGACCCTTCAAGATTCCTTCCATTTCTGCTTTTTCTGGTGACTGCAGATCATCTTCTTTTGAAATAGCTCTGTTTGGGCTACAGCACAGGCCCAGGCACCCAAAATCACTGTTGCTATTTGAAAATCTTGATGGCAGTGTGTTTGTGCATCAGGAAAGGGGCGTCCTTGCAGCAGAGGAGGCCATGGGCAGGGATGGTGCTGACTAGCTCTGCTCTCTTTCAGGTTTCTTGTCCTTCCTGTGGTTTGTAGCCTTCTGCTTCCTAGCAAACCAGTGGCAACGGACAAAGATGACCAGAGGGGTTTCGCAAGGAGCAGACGCCGCCCGGGCAGCGATCACCTTCTCCTTCTTCTCCATCATCGTCTGGGTAAGTCCAGCTTTGGAGCTAAGGTGGGAAGAGGAGAAATGAAACCTGTCCGGGGCTCAGCACTGAGCTGGGAGGAGGAATCTGGGGCACAGTTTGGAGAAGTGAATCCTGGTGGGCAGCAATGGGCTGTAATAAAGAAACCTGCGGTCCCTCCAAATAGAGATGAAACTTGTGGTTTCTTACCCAGGAAGCATCAGTTTTGGTCTCCTCTTGCTGGGGAATTCCAGACTTCCCCTTCTCGGGCAGCTGGAAGGTTACATTCCCATGGAAAACGTGTCACCAGCCGTGGGCTGCCCTCATTTCAGGGCCTCATTAGACCCCTGGGAATGGCTTGGTTGGAAGCAAACGAGTCCCCAGGAGTGGATCACCGTGATGAGCCAGTCTTATGGGATGGCAGGGGGATTTTGGGAAGTCTCAGGCTCATCCGCTCACCTGGGGGGGAAGCCAGGCTGGCTGCTCTGGTGCCCACCCCAGAGGCAGGGGCTTGCAGAAACCCCCTTTACTCCTGCGTTTAGGGTTTGTGCGTCCCTGGGGCTGCCCAGTGGCAGGGGAACATCTGCCAGGGCTGTGTAAAACTCCATGGGGCCCCTTGCCCACAGCTGCTGGACCCTGCATGTGCCTGGGGGTGCCTGCACTGCTCAGGTGGCTCCTTCGCCAGAGGCCGCATGTGGAGGAGCAGGGGTGGCCCCTGTGCCATGTCCGCTCCCCCTCTGGCTTTTCATGGGCAGAGAGCACCCAAGATGTGCAGTAATTCTATATTACCTTAAAAGAAACTGGGGCAAAAGACAGTCTGAGGCTTTCCAGCAGCAGGTCTGTCTCCAGTTACTGGCCAATTTAACTGCTCCCTGCTCTGTTATGATCCAAATAAATCTCTTTTAATCCCAGCTCCCTCACAGCTCTTCTCCATCAGTGTATTGCCAGACTGCCCACTTAATGCAGCCATGAGGGAAGGGAGCTGGGTGGGATGCTCCACCCCATCCCATCAGCATCTGCTCCCACCCCAGGGAGGGCAGTGGGGACACTGGTCCCCTACCAGTGGCACAGAGGCTGGCCAGGCTGTGGGGTGGCACCAGCAGCCCCTCCACTGGTACCAGTAATACCAGACGCTCTGCTTCATCAGCACACAACCAGTGCCGGGGAGTGGGCGCCGGGCAGTGGTTGGGAAGCTGTCTGTGGGCATTTATTTTTTTCCCCCCGGAGCCTGTCATTTATAAACTAATTGAATTGTTAATGAAACCTCCTCAAATAAGAGCGAGCGTGGTGTGCTCGCAGCTCTGCCACCTGCATTCCCCACGGTTTGTGACCTGAATACTGGCAACCTGGAAGAGGGTGAAGGAGTCTTGGCAGAACTGACCTATTTTGCTGGCCCGGGACTTGGCAGCTTTCCCTCCCCGCAGCAGATGGGTTTATTGGTGACAATGGTGCCAAATCTGCATGGCCGGGGACCCAAGGCTGGGCTGCACCCCCCCTGCTCCCAGACAGAGATTTGTGGGGGATCAGCCCGTCACATGGAAAAGGCGTCTTTAGCATTAGGCGTTGTGGTTCGGGGTTGTTTTAGCTCTCAGCTGTAATGGAGCGGGGCCAGCAGCCGCCAGGGATGCTGCCAATGCGCTCGGCGCTTTGCAGTGAGCTGGGGGTGGCACGGGGTCCCTGGGAGGGTACAGGGTCCTGTCCGTGGCGTTGCCATCCTCCCCTAACCCTCCTCCATCCGGCGGCAGGTCGCGCTGGCGGTGAAGGCGCTGCAGAGATACCGCCTGGGGACGGACATGTCGCTCTTTGCCACCGATCAGTTCACTGCTGACCCCAATGCAGCGTACCCCGGCTACCCCACCGGCAGCGGCATCGAGAGCACAGAGACCTACCAGAGCCCCCCCTTCACCGAGACCTTAGACGCCAACCCTAAAGGTTACCAAGTGCCAGCGTACTGAGGGGCGAGGGCCGCGTACCAAGAGACCGAGTCCTACGGTGCAGTACACTTAACCGGTTGATTGCAAATGTATTCAGTCCCATTTCCTTAATGTGGCAAGTCAGTGCTGGGTTCCTTACTATTAGCTAGTTGTGCAGTGAATTCTGTACAGTGGTATTGGTTCTTGTCTTACCTGTCCAAGGGTTTTATAAAAGCAGTGTTCCCTCTAAGTCAGAAGGAAGGAAGGTTGCTACCACATCACCTACACGTGGCGAAAGATGAATAAATGCCCTCTCTGAGACTTGACACCGGGCAATTGGTGGTTGGGTTCTGCTGAGTGCCCGGGAAAGCCCAGGATACTTTTTCTTGTTCGAAAACACAGTAGCTGAGGAGTTGTTATTTATCTTGTTCTTCCAGAGCTAACACAGAATCGTGGCGGTGAGGGTGGGTGGGCAGTGCTGGGGAGGTCAGCCCCGTGCCACTCCCTCTGCAGAGCTTTCCTGTATGTGTTCCATGGAAAGTGCCAAATTCACTAAGAAATAAGTGGCATCTGTGTTACTTTTATTTCTATATATAAACTGTACAAAAAAAAAAAAAGAAATAATCAGTCCAAACAGGTGTTTCAAACTTAGCTTGGGATGCAAGCGGCATGGGGGGGGCACAGTGGGTTGGGGGTTATGTTAAATATCCAAATTGCTTCTATGCTTCAGCAGGGTTCTGGTTGAGGATGTAAAGAGTTACTGTTTGAGACTGGAAACCAGTTCAGCAATAGTTGGCTGCTAATTAGGAATAGCCTTTTATGAGCGGAATTTATGGCGCGTTGCAGTTCCACTTCTTCGCTGGGGAGGTTGGGAAAGTTTGCAAATTTACAAGTAGTTTCTGGTTGGCGATGCTGAACGCTTATGCTCAAACTCCAGGCTGCCAACACAAAAGGGGTGGGTGTCTCAGCGACTCAGAGTCCAAGTCAATTAGGAGTGGCATTGAACTTGTATTTTTGTACTGGGAGCAGCCACCATCTGTCGTCAGCTGCAGCAGAACCTCAAGCGTGGATGTACATTTTACCCTGCGGTCTCTAGAAATGAGGAATTCAAACAGAGAATTGAAAAGACTTTAGAGGCCATTGAAGTCCATCATGTGGGGGCTCACGGCCCTGTGTTTGCAAACAGTGGGAGAAGAGAGTGAATGAAAAATGCCTGGGAAAGAGGCTGAGTTTTGGTTTTCAGCTGCAAAATTCCTGCCTTGTCAAAAACAACTCAATGTGCAAAATCCAATAGGTCCATGTCAGCAACCTGCCTGCTTTCCCCGTCTGTCTGCCTGAGCGGTGGCAGTGATCTGCGCTGTTTGTCACTAAGGACTGAGCAAAGGAGCTGAAACTTGAATTCCCGACCACCTCAGTGGCATCTCCACCCTTAGAAGCCCCCATCTCTCCTGGCTCCCGACGGCTGGCGAGCCAGGGCTTTGCCTTGCCGGGTTACACCGGCAAAAGCTGCGTGCTGCCTTCTGACCTCGTGACAAGCAATAGTTACCGGACTGCCCCAGCTCCCCGTGTAGCAAAACCATCCAGCAGGTTTTTTTGGTCATCGTTAACACAGCTCACTTCTGCTGCTAAATTGCAAATAAATGCATTAATTAATAAGCAGCAAATCTCATCACGAGCAGTCATTATCAGTGACAAAGTGCGTTACCTGACTCCCCTACTATTCAGGCCGGGTTAAAATGTGCATTTGCAGCGAAGGCTGGCTTTGCTGGCGCTGAGCTCCTCCTGCTCACCTGCCAGCACCGGAGCTGCTGGAGCTGCACGGGGATTTTTCAGGCAGCGTTTCGCAACTCGGACACTTCTGCACCGCTGCAGCCTCCCCAGGCAGCACGGCCACACATGGTGGCACTGAGACTTGCCGTCCCACCACAGTTCCCACCATGGCCTTGCCCAACAGCGACAGCAGAGGCGATGTCTCACCCTCTGGACTCCTTTGCACCCACTTTGAGGTCCAAACGCAGCGGGGGTACGTAGCGCTGGGCCCCGCTGCCTGGCCCTGCTGCCTGCAGCAGCGGCGGAGGCAGGAGCGTGAGCAGGAGGATGCTGCACTGCTTTATCGGAGGTGTCACTTGCTCGGCGAATGCAGGGAGCAAGGAAGAGGTGACCCAGGGGCACCTGCCGGTGGCCCATGCCAGCAGGGTGCTGGGTGAACAGAGACTCCTTGCATTAAGTAGACCAGGGACACCCAAACCGTAGTAGGGTATAAGCCTAAATTAATTACATGACCCTTGCGATATTTCTAGAGCCAGTCTTGCTGGGAAAAAAAGGCAAAGGATTTTAACACAGGGTACAGTAGAACTGTAGCAATATTTTCCTTAGAGGGAACACTGAAATTTTAGCAGCACAAACAGTACTTGTGTTAATATTTTAGCAAAATTATAATCAATTTAAATGTTTAAATTGATTGTATGTGAGATAATGTTTGTTCAGTACATTGTATTTTTTCTAACTATATAACTGTTCCAGAGTTTCCTTGTAACTGTAAAGAACTAAAGCTCTGTCTGACTGCGGGACGTGTCCTGACCCCTGGTGTAACCATGCTGAATATTACAACATCTGAATGTACGCACCGAGGCCTGCATTGCCTTTCTTTCCTCCCCACCCTCCCACCCCTCCGGTGGTGGGACGCAGAAGGGACGCACACGCACACGTACACCCCACGCACGCTCTCACGCCAGCCCCGACCTTAACAACAGCAACGGTGAAACGGGGACAACTTCAGTGTGTTTTCGCACTCCCCCCCAAGGCTGAGGCACAGTTGTTCTTCTCAAGGTCAGCGGCATTTTACAGCTCCCCAAAAAAATCAGTATTACCTTTAACTTGCAGTCAGCACAGTGAGTGTGCAAAAGGATCTGGCTGCGTTTTGCTGGGCTGGAGAGGAGGAGGAGGAAGGGGCTGGGCAGCCCGAGAGGCTTCCTGGTGGCGGGAAGGCAGGACAGATTGCTCTTTGATTAAACTGGAGCCGGGAATAACGTGTCCAGCCACACCAATGAAGACCTCAAGGAAGCCTTGCTCTCTCTGCCACCAAAAATGACTGTCCCCATCGGTGGAGGGGAGGCCGTCCCCGCCGGGGTGGCACTGGGAAGGACGGTGTCTGCAGAGCAGGCAGCACCGCAGGCAGGCAGCCCGCCGTTGGTGTGTTTCTTCCAGGCGATAGCGATGGGTTTAGGTGTGCGGTCGCCCTGCCAAGGCTGCGTCAGCCAGGCAGGACGGGACAAGCCGTAATTAATGTGGTACCGCAATGCCTCAGACACACACGCCTTGGAAGGAGCATTGCCCATCTTGAACAAAAACCATTTTCCGGTTTGTTGGCGAGGCCATTGCCCAGTGCCCGTGTAGCTCTCCGTGTAGTGGCCGCACAGGCCGGCAGCCGTCGAGGCCCCGGCTGAATTAAAACGTGCTTCGGGGCAGGGCGAGACGCCAGCCCCCAGCCTGGCCAGCGATGCCTGCCCTGCCCGCTGTACAAAATCCTCTTTTTTTGTAAGCCCCCGCAGTGTCCCCGCTAGCTGTTGGGTGTCAGCAGTGCCGTGCATTAACCGTCGCAGCACGTCGGCGTGTCTGTGACTCGTCAGGCAGACTAGTGTATCCAGGTAGGGACTGTAGCTAAATAGAACCTTATGGGCTTACAGTTAGAGAATTAGATCCATCGGTGTGATAACTGTAGTGTATTATTTGGGGTTCAAGTATTCCTAACATCATCCTTCGTCCTTCTTTCTGTCCCACCTTTTTTTCTGCCTGCACATTCGCAGTACAGTAGCACTAGCAGCTTTTCCTTGCAACCCTCCAGAGCACCTCCCAAAATCCAGCCAGGACAGCGCTGGGACTGCGTGCCGTGCCGGCTGCTACGAATGTGCTGCCCGCCCAAGCTGTTTAACGTGTCCTCAGTTCTCCCAGAGCTCTCCCAAGCCCAGCAGCCAGCTGGAGCTTGCAGAGGGTGGGATCCTGCTGCTCCCAGGCTAGCGTGCCGAAAGCCTCTGCGCAGCCTTAGCGCTGAATTTGGGTGGGAAGGATAGAATTCAAACCACCCTGGGCTTTCCCTGGAGATGTATTCTGCCAAACCGCCTTGCTCCAGGAGGTTCTGTTCTGACAACAGGTACTCCTCAGCGCTGACATTAACCACATCGTGGTTGTTTGCGTATTTATTTTAAGCATATTAAAAGATTTGAAAGAATTGGATTTTTTTTCCCCAACATTTTAAGCTATTCCTGGTGAAGTGGAAGTTTTGCTTAACTGATACTTAGCAAAAAGATCCTGTCGTCCCATCCCCCCCCCCATTACATGCTTCTGTACCTCACGCAGTTTGAGCACATCCCTCCCTTTCAGTCACATCTATGGGCAGTTGGGATTTCACCGGCTCTTCTGCCTGGACACTTGGCAGGACGTTTCCCATCAGTTCACGTGACAGCAGCAAGTGACAACCATGGCATTTCCTCGCTCCTTCTGCCGAGCAGCAATTCCTTACAGGGGTAACTCGTACCCTTCTCTCTCCGCAACCAACCCCCCAGACAGCATAGGGCTGGCTCTTGCTTAGTTGTGCCTGCTGGAGCTAATGAGGTCACTTAAAACGAAGCTAACCGTGCTCACTGTCTATTCGTTACTAAACGACATCATTACTTTTGTCGGATCAGCATTTCTCTTGCTAAAAGCTGCTGTATATATTTGCAGACTTTCTTTTGCCGCCTTTGTGTTCCTGAAGTGTGTTGGGGAGAGCAGATGGGTCCAGTTCCACTCCGGTTTATTCCTAGTACTTTCCTAGAGAGCATTTTGACGCTGTGTGTGTCGGAAGACCCTCTCCCACCACCAGTGAGGCTCAAAACCAGCCTTTGCTGTATCAACTTGAAACCCAAGTTCAGCTGCCTGTATTTTGTTGCAATACACATTTAAACCTCAGATTCTTTAAGAGTTTTAATATCAAACTGATACCAAATGTCGTTTGCAAATTTAAGACAATTAATTTTTTGCAGATACCTCTGTATAAGCAGACCGCTTCAGAGAGTTGCAGTTGTCACTAATCTTACGTGCGTTGTAGTATAAAGTGGACTGTGTATGGAAATAAGTTTAAAATGTTTACAACTTTTGTATATATTATATATAAAAATACCTTTTGAGAGAACAATCTGTGATTGTGTATTTTCAGTGTCTGTGTACCAACTGCAACTTATTTTCAATAAAGAGTTAAAAATGAATAGAAGCGGCCTGAAAAAAATTTGGTAATACTTTATTTAATCAGGTGAGCACAAGGAACAAGGAAACTGCAGCATCAGGCCAAAGAGATCGATCGCTTCGAGGAAACTTACAGCAGCACCTGCCCGGTGGGAACTACCTATCTGCTAACACAGAAGAAATTAACTGAAAATCATGGGAAGACGTAAGATACTCCTGCAGAGAATATGCATTTCATTTCCCCTGAACTTTACAAACCAAAGGAAGAGACGGGGAAAGGAGCTGACACCGCAGAGCAGTTGCTGACTGGAAGTGTTGGGGGCAGCTGGCATCAAACCAAAGTGCCGCTGCCATCGGTTGTATCGTGGTGGTGTCACGGGCGTTACACCCCGCTCTGCTCCAGAGGAACCTGACTCGAAGCAGGAACACGGAAGCGTTACTACTTGTCACGTATTCATGCATTTTATAAACAGCCATGCAGCCATATAATCCTCCCTATCCCCATTGCAGGGCGTGCAGCCTGGCCCCTGTGCCGAACACAACACGTTCAGGTATTCAAAACAGTCTTAATTATTTGGAAAAGAAACCAAAAGCGCTTTGCAGCCTGACAGCAAGCAAAAATAGAAAGTGTAAGGCAAGGTAAACTTTCTGCAGCCAGGACTAGCTCTTCAGCAATACTCCGAGCTCAATTTCATAGAAATGATGCTTATATAAAAGCGAGTGTTTTGTCACTAAAAATTACATAAATTAATTTCAACGTTATCCCTACGTGTTAAAAATAACTAAACCCAGTCTGCCAGGATGGGAGAGAATCGGACACTGAATTACAGCCATGAAAGTGCGCTGCAGGGAGGACTCTCGTCACTCCGTCACGTCGCAGCTGCTGCTGCAGGAGTTGCTTCAAACGATGACCAGATTCCCCTCTTGCCTCCGAGAGGTGGAATTGAGAGATGCCAAGCCACATAAGCAAAGCTACTTCAGACCGCTATCACCAAGGGAGGTACAGGACGTAAACGCTCCATACAGTCTGAACAAATTATCCTTGTTAGTGCAGACCACTGTAAACAGATAAATGCACTTAAAGGCACTGCAGATAAACATGGTCAGTGATCAGCAGCATTTAATGTCCCAACAGGCTGTTGTTTGGAGCTACCACCATTAATACATCCAAGAAATTAGAAACATGGCAGTCATTAAATAAAATTACTGTGAAGTGTGCTTTACAGAAAGTAAAGCATTAATGTTATTACTCTACATGCAGTGCTACAAAATAAGTTTCTTTAAAGAACATATTACATAAAAGGTCAGAGGCAACTTCAAATCTCACGTTCAACTAGTCGCACAGATCAGTCCAATTCTTCAAGTAGTAGAATTAATTCCGTTTCAAGACAGGAATTTTCTTTGCTATATGAGCAGCCCAATGTTTACAGACACACAGCTGTACTGGTCTTACTCACCAGTGAGTAGCATCTTTTCCTTTTCTGCACCTTTGTACCCCTGACTACTGTGATCTTCGTGGTCACAGAAATAGCACACACACAAAAAAAAATCAGAATATTATAAGGGAAGCCACTTTTGCTTCCGTTCATTTCAGTGATTCATAATCTTCCCCCACCCCCCCAAAAAAAGAAAGAAGAAACCCAAAGCAGATGCTTATTCCCCTATTGCGTCCCCTGTCAGTCTTCAGATCAGAAAGTATTTTCTCACCTATTGCATGTTACAGGAGAAAGGTGGCCCCCTGCCTGCCCACCCTGCGATTTCAGCCTAATTCTACTCAGGCATTTTGGAAGCTCAAACTTTGGATGTTAATTAGCTACGGCGCCGTCCAGTGATCCCTTTGCACAGTATTTATGAACAGCACTGAGAGGGCTCTCTAACAGCAACCTGACTACTCAACTGCCACCGGCTCTCAGCCACACTACACTGCCAAACCTCGTTCCAAAAAGTGCATATTCATAGACGGAGACTGTTTTATTGGTCTTCAGGAAAGCTAACTGATGATTCTGCTGATTGCTTGTAAGGAAGGGAACTCCTCATCCTCAATATGCAAAGCTTTATGGGTGACAACGTCCTGCTGAGTTAGTACTTGCTTACACGTTGGGCAGATATAGCAGTCGAGATCAGTGTTGGAGTCCGTCTGCCAAACGTTCTTTTTGTTCTTTTTGGGTTTGTTTGAGCTTTGTTTTTCTTTGATTCTGAAATCATTGTGAGCAGAAAGCAGTTCTTGTTGCTTAACTGTGTCCGGCAACAACACCAACAACTCGTTAAAAATTTTCTTGAAGTTATCTCCAAGCAGTTCTCGGCAGCTTTTGTAATACTGTGCTGCAGAAATCAGACCCTTCAGTGAAAAGAGAATTGAAATAATTAGGGGAAAAAAAAAATAAATCCCACTGGAATTCACTTCCTCCCAGGCCACATCATCCTCACTGCTTTCCCACCATCCTCGCTGCCTTTTAGCTACCTTAGCAATACAGAAGAGCTACAGTGGGGCTGGGAGGGGGGAAAAAACCCCAATTGCTGTCTAGAGCACTCACTGACAGCGAAGAGTGACAGATACACTACATGAACTGAACACAGAGAGAAACGTTTTGGGAATCCAAAGGTTCTGAACACAGAGAGAAACGTTTCAGGAATCCAAAGGTTCTTGCCTACTCACCTGTCTGAATTGCCCAGAATGAGTTTTAAATTTATTGAACTTGGACTCATCGCTTTGAAGAAATTCTTTAATAGATTGTATTAGCTGAATGTTCCTTTGCTGAAAGTTTTCAGGTATCAAGTATGATCCGTGAGAGGATTTTGGCCTGCATTTGAAAAGACCAAGAGTGACTTTGACATTGCTTCATGCTACACAGACGCTGTGAGATATGTATTACATATGGCTCTTCTCTTCTATAGGATGCGCTCCCTTTCTCCACCCAACTACACACGCAATTACGATAAGCAGCACACAGGTATCTTGACAGGACAATGAAATCTGTCCTGTGGGATTCCAGCTTTTCCTAGACAGGATATTTAAAATGCAAGTTTAACATAGTCTTGACTAGCTGTTTTGTAAGCTTGGTTCACTAAAAAGATGTAAGCAACAAAGACCACACCATGAATAAAACCAAACAGATTAATACAGATGGCTGTGTTAAACTTATATAAATTTTCCCCTCCCCTTTTCCCATTAATTCCCATCTCAAGGCCGGCAGGGCTCCGGCCAGAGGCCAGCTACTGGAAAGATCAGAGCAACGAAGGCATTTAGAGGTCACCAAGGAAAACATGCCTCAGCACCTTGCTTCTGGGACTCAGAATCAATGCAAAGGTTAAGAAATATGTTGAAGCTGAAGATTTCCAAATAAATCTAGAAAAGACAGAAGCCCACAGCAGCCATTGGACTCCACAACAGGGATCAGGAAGTGGCTGGCCTCCGCAGTGGTACCTGTTTAGAATAATCCCCTCAGAGTATTTCATGCGATGTTTCAAGCCCGTATGACATAATTGAGATGTAATACGTAAAGTAACTCTAACTCAAAGGATTTTTTTACTTACTCTTTCAAAGATGTAGTGACAGGTTCAGAGATATTGGTGGATGGAATAACAGCAAAACCTGGAGGGGGTTTACTAACAGGCACCGACAGTCCCGGAGGCGGAGGAGGACTCTTTAATAGCACCACAGTGTTAAAGCCTAAATGAAAGCAGAGAACGGGCAGGAAGTTAGAGCACATATCTATGGCACCTACATACCACTGTCTAAAATTAACACCAGTGGTGTGACGTACTCTCCAGAAGCACCAAGAAGTTAGAGTCAGCAGTGCAGATATCACTATACTGGAAGAAACCTAAAAATTAGAGAGCTGGAAATCTGTTGCCTTAACAGTCAGGTCAAGAAGCACTTCAGAGTGGCTGATGTTACTCTACAGAGAATGTGCTTTAACTAATAATTTACTTTTTCAATAGAAAATAATTAAAAAAACCCCCAACCCAACAGTCAAACTCACAGTGAAAAAACACTTTTACATTATTAAAGTGAACAGAAATCACTCCAGAAGCCACAGCAGCACTAGGCATCGTGCTTCTAGTATACCCGACCTAGCAATATCTGCAGAGCAGCATGGAACAAACCAGCTATGCAAGCATCTCCTGACACGATGCTACTTTCATTAAAACCACTGTAAATCACGTTTGTTGCTATGTTACTCCAGTTTTACAAGATTATGGCAGTGCTAAGAGCAAGGGCATTAAATCTCTGCAAAGGCAGCAGAACAAAAGTAAAAGTGACCAATCAAGCCAACTGACAAGCACCACCAGCAGGCACAGGTCACAGCTAAAGAGAGACTCCCTTTGCCCACAGGGGCTCCCAACCTAGATCTTAAAGCACAAAAGCACAGATATGTGTCAGCTATGACTCATCAGAAAAGCAGTGACAGGTAAAGACTGGCTGCTCATCTGTGAGCCACCCCCAGGGAGCAGATACCTGCAGCTGCACGGAGCAGAGGTACTCCAACATTTCCACCACTTCAACCGTGATTTACAGAGGACATTGAAGCCTGTGTCCCACAGATGGTCTTTTTAAACTTCAAAGGCTAACCTAGCACGTGGGGGCAGAACTGTTCCTCACATGAAAGCCAGGAGGAGCAGCTGATACATCTCACCCACGTGCCACATTTCTCTAAGCTACCTCCAAGCACAATCAGCTGTGCCCTGCAGTGCCTACCTGGTGGCGGGGGCATTCGAGCTGATCCTGAGCTCCCAAGAGCTGGGAAGTCTTCCTGAGGTAAAGGGCATTTGTTAGTCACTGTGGGCTTTTTAAGGCCAGGGGGCTCTTTGGGTGTACTGCAGATCACTAATGATTTTTCCGAATGGCCATTCACGACAGTTGTGGATCTGTCAGGGGCGTGAAGAGCAGAGGACGTGTTTGATGTCTGCTCTGCTTCTGGCAGCTTTTCAGTAGATGTCTCCTGTAAGAGGTGTGGGGATGACGGCCTCTGCTTCTCAACCCCCATCTTCTTTTTCTTGCTCACTTTCGTAAAAGTTTGTGAGGTAGAAGCTGCCAGCAAGGACGATACATCAAACATTGTTGGTGTGTTTCTGATCTCCTGGGTCGTCAAGCCACTGCTGCCGTCTTCATCGTCTGACTGAGAAAGTTTATTGCTCTTCTTACTTCCTTTAGTGCTATTCAAGGAGGATGGTTTTTTGGCTATCTGGTTTACACAGGGGTTGCTAATGGCTTTGACCACATTTTTACTGGAACCGTTGTTCCATGCAGATGTAATGTTAGTTACTGTTTTATTGTTAGGCCTCATTTTGGACACTAGAGCTGGAAAATCCTCCTCTTGGAAAGCTGTTTTCTTTGCAGTCACCGTATAGGTCAAAGGCACCCCAGAAGAGATGGTGGGTGCTGCAGAGGATGACAAGCTTGGGAAGTCTTCTTCTTTAAGCTTAACCGCTGCTAGCTGGGCAGAGCTGCGAGGAAGGAAAAGTACACCCCGTTATACGGTGCTGCAGAGGCAGCACAACGCCAGCAGGCAGAAGACGCTCCGTACCCGCCTGCACTCTTCTTCAAACTAGCACTGAGGGGGCACAACTGACCCAGCTGTTACCAGGATGCAAATGCACTCAGGCTTGTAGACCGTGCGTGGAATGGGTCTCCTCAAAGAAGTCCCACAGCCTTGCTGTGTTATCAGTACTGTCTTGGTACACTTCACCTTGACCAGCAAGCTGTACGCACACATTCTAGCTGCCACATTGTACAAAGGCACTATTCTAATCATCACCAATTTCAGGAGATGATGAATTTTAAAACTCACAGTATACAGCTCCTTCAAGATAAGCTATCAAGTTACAAATGGCTGGAATGGAGAATATTGAGAATTTCCCTGAAACTACACAACCGAAAGATCAAGCCATGAACTGAAGCAACAACCGAAACCATTCACGCAGGTGACTAGCACAGAAACAGCTCGAGAAAGAAGGGGGCCAGGGTAGGGAGGGAGCATTTGTAGTTTAAGTGACCTGTAAAATTATTTTCTCCAGAAATGCAGAACATAAGTTACATTTCTAAAGGTGCTTTCTCATTGCTGCAGCCTTGCACAAACTTACCTTTGTAGAGGTGCCACTGCTGAACCAATTGCTGGAAAGTCATCTTGGCTTAAAGCACCGTTAGCAGCTGCTTCTTTTGGAGTATTGACAAAAAAAGCAAAGAAATGTTTTCAACTAAAAACCATTCATTTCAGAGTGGAAGCTCTCAATGAACACGACAGCAGCATTAACAAGTCCTATTTTCAGCAGCTGATGATGTCACTAACTGTGACATTCTAAAAGGACAATTTAAATCACGCATCACTCCTTCAATTAACTGCATTCACCATTACGTCATCGCGTACTGGCCGTAGCATACAGAAAATTCACGATACTTAACACGAGCAAAACATAAGTATTTTGTGAGGGAACCCACTAGGGACAGAGATGCCAATACCCCCAGCTGTCTGCTCCATGCTCCTACCAGAGGTTAGCACTCAACTGCCTGTGGAGGGTCAGGATGCTCGTCAGAGCCTCAAGTGCTCTGACAGAGCTATGCCGATGCTTCACTTGAAAGCAGCTCCTCCAAGCTGTCCATCACACCTCTGCCACACAGATGCCCAAGCTGCTCAGCAATTAGCTCCTGGGCAGTCATTTTACGTTGAAACATAACTCATTCCTAATTTAGATTTGCCTTAAAATCCAAACCCAGTGCTGCGGACTGCAGCAGTTCAGAGACAGCTGATAACAGCTTTGGCACGCGTGCAGCAAAAGCTGGGCAGGCAGCTGGGGTAGATAACCTTGCCTGTCGTCCCCAGCTGAGCCGTGCCCATTAACCACACAGAGCTCTCGATTCATAATAAACGAGTACGATCTTTAAGTGGGAATCCTGTTGTAGGAGCAGTAAAACAGTGGGAAATGGATTTGGAGCAAGAGTAATATCAAAACACCCGATTTGCCGATTTATTTGCCCGAAACTGGATGTTGTTCAAAATAATTAAAGGTTTGCTTTCACCCAGTATTCCCTCTACTGGGAACAACTTGTTCTCAAGAAAAGGGAAACTCAGCTCAAGCATCACAATAAATCAGTTCTTGCACACTAGAGTAGGAAATGTCACATTCTTAGATTATATTGATTTGGATGGAGCAGCACAAATACTGCTGTACGTTAACTGCATTTCATATTTCTACCCAGTTCCATTTCAAGCATAACCTGCTGCAGGAATCCCAGCCCAGTCAGACACATTTCACTGCAAATCCGTGTTGCTGGATTACAATTCTGCATAGCTCTATCCACATCCACCATGTTTTGAGAACAACGCATGGCGACCCCCACATTTGCCGGGCTGATCTCCAGACCCACCATGTCTCCCTGAAGCTGCAGAACGTGTTCAACACTAACCTGTAGCCTCACTCGAAGACCTGGGCACACGTTTGGAGCCGAGCACTTCAGAATCCCTCAAGTCCTCCTTTTTACCTCTGCTGCTGCTCTCCTCTTTGTCTTCTACCCTTTTTTTCTCTTCTTGCCGTTTAGCTGCTACAGATGCCCTGACTGCTGCTGCAACGTCTCTGTCTTCTTCCTCCCTACAGGACAAGGTAATTTTCTTGGTCAAACAGTAAGGATTACCAAGCAGCGTCACCTCACTCCAGCTCTCACCTCTCCAGCGCCAGCTCCTATGACTGTCCCTGATCCTGTGCTGCCACCTGCTGAGAAGGCTAAAGCAAACCCACCACACTCCAATACACCCTGCCGCTGGCTGGTGAGACAGGCAACATTCACCCCCTGGATCTGCAAGTTCCACATGTGGTAATAACAATCCAAGCCAGAAGAAACCAGGGTGAACTGGGAGAGACAGTACCAAGGATGCATGGGGACACCTGTCTCTCCCATTCATTTTCAAACGTATGAAATCATACTTGTAGGCCACAGTAATTCTTTGGAACATGGTTTGTCATGAACTCTCAACACATGCACGATCCACATGCGACACCAACATATAAAGTGTTTAGAGATGGACTTTTTCCCCCAGTGAAATCATCAGTAATGAACCAGCTGGCCGTCCAGCGAGAAAAAGAAGAAAAATAGATGTGCAGTATGTACAAAGCGCTCTGGTCTTGTGTGGATGAAGAGACATATAAATGCAAAATTTCATGTCAATACTTAACCCTCTTCTTTTTCCAAAGCACTCAGTCTGGCCACACAGAGATCTGTTAGTTCAATGAAAAGCATGGTCCTTAGAACAGGAACTTCATGATTACTCAGACCAAAAAGTCCATTTGCAAAGACTTGTCACTTCAGAAAATCCTATTCATTAAAGTTACCATAAAAACAGTTGCTGAAATTAATTTAGGATTCTGAGTTTATTTAACTCACAAGTTGAAGATTACATTGCTTGCTTCCTGTGTCAAGTCCAGAGAGCTGAAACTTCGCACAAAATAATTTCACTTTAACCAAGCACATAGTCAGCACCCAGGCTTAGACTGAAAGCGAGTTCTACTCTCAACTAAGGAATTGCTATGGAAGCTTCCAAATTTTGTACTGACTTCCTTCCTACTGGCCCACCAAAACATTGTTCATCAGCAAGTGAAAAAACAATGCTAAACAGCAATAAAAATCCACAAAATGTTGCGCTACTCACCTCTTATATCTCCAGCTGCCTCTTCTGTTTTGCTGACTTCCTCGGCCACCCAATCTGCCCGACCTCCCTTGCCTGTTATACCTGTCAACTTCCTCATAGTCCTCTCCACCTATAACACCTAAACAGGAGGGATGGTTGATTACTCTCAAAGCTATTTCTCTAACCTGGGCATCACACTATGCCTGAAAAAAGCAAAAACATACTAGTACAAACAAATGTATGTTGTTTTCTTTCTGATGATTAAGTAGTCTATATAATCTTGCCACATTAAAATACATTACGGATACAGTATCGTAACCTGTGACGTGAGTTTTGAATAATTTTGCATTGATGCAGAGAGATCTCTACATACAGTTCCACACAGAAGAAAAGTTCGTATGTAAGTCGATCTCTGTGCCCCTAAGTGGATATGTTACTCTGGTCTCATGCGCCATGTTCATCACTACTTTGTATTAACTGTAATGTAAGTCATTCACATAATTACGGATTGGAGAAAAAAAGTCGGCAATTTTCCTAAAGTTATGTATCATCATTAAATCCACACGTGAGGGGAAAAAAATGTAAAATGATTTAGGTAGGAAGAGAGCTCTGGATGTCATCTGCTCTATCCCCTCACTCAAACACTCAAACTACATTAGGTTGCCCAAGGCTCTGTCTGGTCAAGTTCTGGTTATCTTCAAGGACAAACTCTACAGCCTCTCAGGGTCCTGTTCCAGGGCTTGCCCACCCTCTTTGTAAAGAGCTTCTTCCTGGCTCGGAAATGTCCACCAGATGTTCTTGAAAACCCTTAAAACAGTAAGAATTAATATGCTTCTGTCCACTTTGTCCCCCAAACCACACTTACCCTCATTCCTCCTTTGGTGGCGAGGAGCGTAGTTAAACTGAAGGTCTATCTGCCGGTTCTGCCTGGCCTCTGCCCTGTTCTTGCTGTGGAAGGCTGTTTTATGCGCTTTATAATCTATTTCTGTGCGGAAAGCGTGGGTAAACTGTTCTGTGCTGCATCGACCCTCTTCGCAAAGGAAGTGCTTTTCGCGGAAGTGTTCACGAAGGTATTCATAATCACTGGAAAGAGAGAAGAGGCTGAGCTGCAACCTTCCCAACATATGTCACTAACAGTGTACGGCTACTCTTACAAGACGAAGCCTAGGCAGTTGGTTCTTTCTTTAGCTCCAGGCAAGCTTTCCAGCTGAATCCACTTGTGTACAGCTGACACAGACCTTAATGCATGATCCCAGATGTTAAACTAAACCTACTGGCTCATACTCATCACATCCAGATGTACATAAGCCATGTATTTCATAAAAGAAAATTTACTTCTATCTGCTTTGCGCAGGAACTGTGGAGTATTAAGAGTCAACACACTAGACATCTACTGTCATGCTGCAAAACGTTAACTTTCAATGTTTAACATTAATGAAGAAAACTTCAAAACATGAACTAGACAGAAAGTGATTATTGTGGCTGTTTGTTTGAGGAACAAAAGAGACTGCAGGCAACCTACTCGCATTCTTGCCCTACATCTTCAGGCACTACTTTCCCCAAAATTCAAAGCAGTCTCAAACAATTTTTCTCAAAAGCTAAGCTACAGAAAGAGAAACAAACTGCTTTCACAGACCTGTAGTATTCCTGAGCACCATCAGAGTCACAGAAATGACAAAAATAATGATCTCGTCTTAGGTGTTTCAGTAACTCATCATTATCCAAATAACGCTCGTCACAAAATTTACACAGGGGATGCCCACGATGAGAGGTGTCATCTGGATCTCCATGGATTCGATGACGGGCAAGGTCCTTACGAGAATACCATTTCCGTTCATAAGTAAAAATCTGAAAAAAAAATATGGATGTATTACTTTTTGTGAACAGAGAACAAAATGGAACAAGCCCAGTTGTGCACAACTTGTTCATTTGTAGGAGTGAAAGATTTGCTTCAGAAAGATGCAATTTGATAACCAACACATAAAATATCTAGTGAATAAGAAACAAAATTCAAGTGATAGATCCAAATTAAATCTAACTTGCATTTCACTCCATTTGAAAACTGGAAACAGATCTAATTCACCTTTTTCCCCTTTCACTTTTTCTTTTTTCTTTGCTGTACTAGCATAAAGCAACAAACTTTAAATTATAATCTCTGGTGGGGAAAAAAATCCTAAATATATATTTTTGAACATACAGTTTATGCATGCTTGAAATAAAAAAACCCATAAGCCAGAAGTGAGCTGCTTTACTTTCCTCAGATAGCAAGTACCCCAAGATAGCTACATACAAAGGATACAGTTCAGAGAACAAATTTTGCATTATAAGCCAATCTTCTGTCCCTACCAACACGCAAGCTATTTTGGTAGGAAGAGTTCTGAAGAGGCCAAAAAGATCCACACAGCCTTGAGAACAGAATATCCTTTATTTCTTGCCTAGACAAGGAGTGTTAACTTGTTCTGGGAAAAAGTTCATTTGGCTTAGCTAGGGTCGACAAACTGAAGCTTCTGCAGGTTTAAGGACTTCTTTTCAGTGGGTATTAGTAATATGGAGCCTTTTTCTGTGAAATAAAAATCTCTGCAGTGTTCTGAAATTAAAAGCCAACATATTCTACTATTGTTTGTGAATTCTCTGGGAGAGACAATGACAAACAAGCTCCTGTAGTGCTGGCGACTTAAGCTGACCATGCAAACACCCCTTTACCAGCGCTCAAAGGACACAGTAACCAAAAGAAGTGGTCTTGCCCTCTCCTGACTACTTCCCTTGAGTTAGCTCTAGTGATTGCACGACTACAGGAAAGAGAGTCCAGTCAGTTCATTGAAAGCTAATCCTAAAAAAAAACCCCAAAACACACATTAGTGTTCATTCAGGCCAAGGTGACTACTTCTGGATCCTGGCCCTTTTGGCAGTGAACTACAGTTCGGTTGGCATAAACCAAGTGGCACCACAGGATAAATGCATTTCTCTGATTTGACGCTTAACTGGTTTCAGAGAAAACAAACCCACATACAAAACCACATGTAATCAGTTCTAAAAATATGCGTTCATGCACTAAATTCCCTCCTACAACAGTAAGAAATGCTGACAACTATTAGACACAGAGGTTTGCAGCCCGAGAATTCATTTAACAGTAACTGCTGATTTTGTCCGATGTGTAATTCAGAAACACAAAACCCACTCTAGCTCCAGGAAAAGGTAGAATTCTGACTTTCAGACTGTGAAAAACATCACCTGACTGACATAACACCAGCCCTTCGAAATAAAACTTGGGTAGGATTAAAACAATAAAAAAGGATGATGGTAGTCACAGTAAGATGAGTAGTTTTAAGACTCAATAGACATCACCTTTTCAGATATAGACAGGTCAGCTTTCCCGTAACTGTTTTACCTTTAGCAGGTTGTAAAATACATTTTAAAACAGCCCCACGGCATGTTCTACATGTGTACATCAAACACAGTGGACCTCAGTTGCAGGCAACAGTGAGTTTCATTTTCCAATCAAGTCAACAAGATACAGGAAATTTGCTCTGAAGGAATGTTCTGGTTTCAGCTGGAATGAAGCTGACTTTCTTAGTAGCAGTTGGTAGAATGCTACGTTTTGGATCTGGGATGAAAATAGTGTTGGTAAAACACTGATGTTTTGGGTTGTTGCTAAGCAATCAAGGCCTTTTCTGCTCCTCATATTGCCCTGCCAGGAAGGGGGCTGGGGCGGGAGGTGAGGGGAGACACAAGAATTTGGGAGGAGGCACAGCCGGGACAGCTGACTCCAACCAACCAAAGAAATATTTCTGCTTTCCTGGAGACAGCTGAGCACCCGCCTACCGATGGGAACTAGTGAATGAATTTCTGGGTTTGCTTTGCTTGTGTTCATGGCTTTTGCCCTACGTATTAAACTGTCTTTATCTCAACCCATGATTTTTTCCTCACTTTCACTCTTCTGATTCTCTCCCCCATACAAACTGGGGGTGGTGGGGTGTGAGGCCAAGCAGCTGCATGGTTCTAGTTGCAGGCTGGAGTTAAACCACAACAAATAAACAAGATAATGAAATATAATTGTATTTCATGAAACCAGGAAGATGAATTCTCAACCTGTACATGATCCAAGTGTAAATGCTATGTTGACTCTGATCTGAGAAACAAATCCATCACTCCATGATGCATTCTGCTTTCTGAACTGGCACCAAGTACTTTCTTAAGTTACAGTTTTAGCTTGTAAAGCCATCACAAGTTTTAATAGACATAAAATCTCTACCATTACACTGGTAACAAAGTCTGCCTACAACTCAGGATTAACTTCCTGTCAGACAGTTAAGGTTTGGTTTTACACACGCTGTGGCAGAGGAGCTAACATCAGAAGATTGTTAATATGGTTATGCTTAATTTAAAATATAATCCACTAAGAACCTTCAGGTCTTTGTCAATCGGTTTATGGAAGAAGAAAGACTTAAAACAAAGCAACTGGCCTCAGTGCCGGCAAAGAGAGGAAACTTAGAAAAATAAACCGCTGCTGTTCAGCCAGCCCCTTCTTCCTATCTCCCCAGGTACCCTTGCAGGTCATGAAAGGAAGCACCCCTCCTTCCCGCACATGAAAACATAGAACTAGCTCACCTTTAAGTGTTTAACACAGAGTTTGCAACAGAAGAGTTCATGCTGCTTCCTCATGTGCTGTTCCAGATCTGCAAAGGTATTGAATGGCTTCAAATCTGGACACAAAGAGCATTCATGCTGCAGCAGCTTCCTAAGGGAACAAAAAGATTTCCTAAAAATTATCTGATCCCCTCTCAATAACCCGATACCTTTATTGAAAAACAAATGTTCCTTCAGTGGCAGAAGGCTGCATTTTTATAGCTCCCCCAGCAATTTGTAATGAGGTTAGCGTCCTGCTTATTCCAAGAATACTTTGTCATCCATTAGGAACAGAACAGAACCAAATTACACAGAGGCCTCAACTGTAACAGAAAAGTTGAACAGTCACAGTGTAATACGCTGCCACTATAAAATTTTGAGTGGACTGTAACGCATCCATGCAACAAACTCCTTGCTTATTGAAGATTCAGCTGATACATGCAACATTCACATCCAATTTAATTACATTTTCTACTGTCACAAACTGAAGAACACGGTGGGAGAAGATAAAAAATTGTAACAGAAAAAGCAGCACTGGAAAAAAAAACCAAAGAAAACCCCCACAACGATTCCCAACAAGACCGGAAGACAGAGCACTGGTGTCAGTGGGAGACCCCACTCCCTTGCACTTGGTTGCTGCCCACGGAACTGTAATCTCAGCAACTCTCCAGAAATCGTATCATCAAAAGCAATTCCCAGAGCTGGTGTGTAATTAATCAGAACATGCTTCCAACTGATTCTGTTCACTAAACCCATTGCCCAGTTCCACAAATATGAAGTCATACAAAACTGTAAAAGCATCAGCAAAGCTACATTCTTAGCCCAAATCGGGTTGGATGTAATGCACAATTATCCAAGAAAAAGATACCATTGCCTGCATGGTTTCATCTTTTTTCACTCTTCCTTCCTTTTAACTGCTTTTAATTATCTTAAAGTCTCCCAATTAAGCACGTTATGAAAAAAACTTTTAGAACATTATGCTGATGTCACATTTTTTACTCCGCATTGGTTTTTTACTTCACTCTTTTTCTCTCCCATTTAGAATCAAGATCTTTGTGGGCAAACAAGGTTGCTCTTCTTTTTGTCCAATGTCTGGTACAATTGGTTTTGATTAGTCCTTATGCAGCACAGCAATAAATACAATTACAGTAGTAATTCAGTCTTTACCAACTCCCAGAACAGCTGTGCAATGAATGAAAAGCCTTTCAGCAAGTTTGCTGTTGATAAAGAAGCAAAAAGCAACTTTTATTAACAACACTTCTGTATTATGCATGGGTGAATCTAACGCTCCAGCCTCGAGGATTCACTCCTTTTGCCGACGGTGGTACTAAGCGTTCACGCCAACCGCGCTGCTCCAGCCTCTCATGCTACCAAAGCCACCTGCACCGCATGGTGAGTAATGTACACAGCACGTCAGCCGCTCTATTCCCACAAAACAAAACCACGCTGTTGTGCTAAAGCATGCATTTCCTGCCACGTAATGCAGATAAGAATATGCTGGATATGTTACAGATAGCATTCCAGTACCTACCTGTACAGTGCATAAACCTCTCCATCCATAAAATAAATGTCGTATTTCTTCTCATGCTGCAACTGGTGAAGTGCTATTGTTGAGAAAGATGTAAGCTTCCGTCCGAAGACAACCTGCAGGCAACACAACACGAGAATCAGCAAGAGCACACCAAGGCTGCAGAGTCTTTGGGATTCCAGTTAAACTCCTCAGCACAAACTTTGTTTGCCAGGGAAATCGCCATAGCCTGAAGCTTGGACAACAACTGCAGAGCTCTGTGTCAGCCCCAGCTGCTCATCACCACCCCCACTTACTGCCCCCGTAACTGTCAGCAAAGCCACTGTGACTGCTCCTTATCAACCTCCAGCAAGTGAGCCAGCTTAGACAAAGGTGGATCGGACTAGCCTGGTCTTTGGATTTTGAACTAGATTAGGAAACTCTTTTATGGCATGTTTTGCTACCACAGCTGTGCTTAGAGTAAATATCTTCAACCAATTCAACCCTCTCTGCAGCAAACGCCTGTCAAGAGCCCGGCACTCAGCTCCCTCCTATCTGCTGGTAGGAGATTGCACAGAAACCTAAGAGTCTGTAAGTGAAAAGTGACATTACTCAGAATCTGACTGGGAAATTGCTGTTGCTTCTTTCCTTAATTACCAGAAAACTGAGAAACAAAATACTACATCACTTCCCAAATTATTTGTACCACATACCCCTTCTAAGGGAACCTGCTTGCTCACAGCAATTGCTCCTGCTGACCTCCAAGCAGCCTGGGTCACACACTGCAGCCATTTACGGTATTACATCCCTCTGGTCTGCTCCAGCACACGTTCCCAGTTTGGGAAGTGCTGGGGTAGCAGCAACATTTATCAAACAGCTGAAGTTACCTGCACCAGCTCAGAAAGGCTGAGACACACAGTAATCAACTTTCAGTTCTTACAAAAAACATTGCAAATCTAGAAATACTTACAACCTTAATAAAACCACTGAATTATAGAATACACATGTAGTTTAGTCTTGTCACTCTTTCCTTGTTGGGGTGAAGTACCATGGAATAAGTCTTTTGTGTCTGGTTTTGTGTTTTGTTTTTTTTTTTAAAGCTTTCTTTACACTGGGACTACCATTAAGTTAACCAAAACAAAAAATATAACAAACTTACTGAAATATCAATCTTAAAAAAAAAAAGAATACAAGTTTAAGTTTGTTGGGTAAATGACAATTATGCCTAACTCGAATTACTTAAAAAAGTTCATTTCAGCGAAGTTGTACTGACATTTCATTTCAGCCCAAAGTGAGTTTTAGAAGAGAGGAATGGACTGCTGAAAAGTAGATTTATCATCACAGGAGTCCAATACAATTTCCTACAGCGATTCCAAGAACAATCTCACACATATATATAACAAGCATACTGACAGATCCTCCAAGCCTGAACCAAGTATATGTCAGGGTTAGTTTACAGGTCAACAAGTAATCCTTCCTAACTTCACTGCAACAATTATGCATCACCAAAAGCACTTATTACCATAACAAGTATATCCTGCTTTCTCCTCCGTCACATCCTGTGCTGCCACTCATTTTATAGTTATATTTCCTTTGTACATTCTGCTGTGAAACTTACCAGTTCGGTCTACACTACTCTGTACGACGCCAGCTGAGATTTGGTAGTGTCGTACTTGCCTCTGCTAATTCCATGCACACTACACAAATTAAGAGACCCGGTTTTACGTCCTACATACATGTTTAGTTCACTCAACAGCAGTTTTGATGTGATTTATATACCCCAATATCTTTCTTTCCTTGGGGCAGATGGGTGAACAGGCAGAACAGTCTTATAGTGGCACTTAAAGACAAGGCGGGGAAAAAAGAGCACAGCCATTAAAAATTACCTCTCAGTCAATTACAATAAAAGGATCATTTTAAACAGTTAATAAAGGAGGGAGGAAGATGGCTGAATGAACCAAAGTTCAGGCCATGTACTATAGCAATATTACAAGACTGAAAAGCCCTTGAGATTAACAGTCATCCATCTGCGACCCCAAGATGAGCAGGTTTAAGGATGATGAGCAGTATCACAACTTGGTTCTTCCTAAATCAGGAGAAGCGGAGCAGCAGCTCCTCAAAGGATGACCAGAGATAAAATCACTTTCACAGAGTCTCTTTCTGTACACAGAGGCTACTCATGTGCCAGTAAGCTCAGTCTAAAAAAACCACATTGACTTTTCTGGCCTCCACAAAGTCTGAGGATCTTCAGCACATAGCCCTAAGATCTTCAGTCCCTCCAACCATTTGAACAACTCGAGAAGTGGCCAAAGCAAACAGTTTAGTTGGGGCGGGTGGGCTCTCCTTTCATCAAGGGGAGAGCCCCTTCCCCCGATAGATTTCTCTTATTTCATTTCCTAAACCATCTCAGTGCTAGTACCAATTCTTTTCTTCTTTAAGGGTTTGGTTTTCCCTGCATCTGTTCTGCAAAAACAAATTCATGTATGAGAATTTGTTTTTATAAACATCCTCGAACAACTTCTCTTCACGCAGTTCACCGCTGCACCGAATCCTCGGCTCCCTCCATGCAGCCAAGCCACGGCATCAGAAGGACTTCCCCAGAGCTCCACAACACGACCCTGCGCTATCCCAGCAGCAGGCCGTGAGGAAAACAGAAATCGAATAGAAGAACTAAAACTGAGGGGAAACGACTTTGTAAGCATACGCCCAAGAGATGGCTCATGCTAACAGGAACTGGGGGCAAAGGCAGCGCGGTGTGCTGTAAACGCAAGGTATGAGCAAGCCCTGAAAGAATACAAAATATGTTCTCCCCCAAGCTGAAAATCAAGTCAGGAATTTGGCAGGATGACAGAGTCACCTGAGATCACGTAATATCAACTCTGGAGAGCAAGCCCTGCTGATTTAAAAACAAACAAACAAAAACATCAACCCCCCCCCAAATTATTCCCTTTAAATTCCATTTTCTTCATATTTCGCTTTCACCACCCCTCCCGTCTCCTCTGACCGGCCGTCGCACCACCGGGAGCGAAGCAGATAAAGCTCCCGGCTGGGAGACGTTTCCCCGCCCAGGCTCCGCTCAGCAGATTCCACGAGTTGCTCCGCGGCCCGGCTCCTGCCCCGGCCCGAGGCCTCCCCC
>VZSF01006249.1:0-15432 GCA_013398295.1 Chionis minor
AAGCTGGTGAAAGAGATGGAAGGTATGTCCTGTGTGCCCTGGCAGCCAAAAAGGCCAATCGTGTCCTGGGGTGTATCAAGCACAGCAGAGCTAGCCAGGCGAGGGAGGTGACTGTCCCACTCTACACTGCACTGATGTGGCCCCACTTTGAGTCCAGAAGGTGGGTGCCTCAATATAAGGACATCAAACTATTAGAGTGTGTCCAGAGGATGATGACCAAGACGGTGAAAGGCCTCCAGAAAAGACTTATGAGAAGTGTCTGAGGTCACTTGGTTTGGTCACCTTGGAGAATAGAAGGCTGAGGGGTGACCCCATCACAGTCTACAAATTCCTCAAGGGGGACAGTGGAGGGGAAGGTGTTGATTTCCTCTCTTTGGTGAGCAGTGATAGGACAGGAGGAAATGGAAAGAAGGTGCATCTGGAAAAGGTCAGATTGGACATTAAGGAAAAGGTTCTTCACTGGGAGGGTTATCAGTCAGTAGAACAACTCCCCAGGGAAGTCAGAGTTCAAGGAGTGTCTGGACAATGCTCTTAGTCATACAGTTCAAGTATTAGGTAGTCTTATGAGATACAGGGAGCTGGACTTCATGATCCTTATGAGTCCCTTCCAACTTGAAATATTCTATGATTCTATGGGTCTATGCTGACACTGGAACACAGAAAATGAGGAATGTCTTTTCCTTACTTTTACTCAGTTCTCATGCCCCAATTTGTTTTTTGAGAAATGTCAAAGTCTTTCTTGGGGATTTCAAGTAAAGGTGAGGAGAATGCTACTGAGACAGCAGTTGCCTTTTCTATTTCATGCCAGAGAGATTTGCTCTATTAGGTCCTCAGTCAGCAGAAAAGCTTATAAATCATCTGTAGCCTGACCTGTAGAGTAGTGAGATTTGTTTTACACTATGTGGATTAGTATTGTGGCCACGGTTGTCTGCAATTATATTGAGGATATTTGACTTTTGAAATATCACAGTACAAAGGTCCTTTTCATGTTTTTAGAACCCAAACTAATGAGGTTTGCTGATTTTGGAGTGGTAGAACTCAGTATTCAATTTATTAGTTCACCGAGCAAGCACTAGCAGCAAATTGGACCAAGAAGGCGGCAAGACAAGGACAGGCTGCATTACCCCACTGCTCTCATTTGGCACTGGACAGTGTGTTCTCAGATATCCTCCTTCCTAAAGGGGGAAAAAACCTCAGTTTCAGAATGTTTCCAACTTAGTGGTGAGGCCATAGGATACTATATTTGGTGTCCTAATGAGGGGGGAGGGGGGGAACAGGAGAGAAATAGCGTCATACATTGCTATTTATACAAACAAGTGACATTACATTCAGAGAAAAGTCAAGCTACATGAAACACCGAGTTTTGAAAAAAATTTTGAAATTCACTGTTTTCTTACATTTACCAGCCACTGTCAGAGATAAGCAGATGTCAGACAGATGTGTTGCTCTTCATCTAAACCAAAACCAATTTAAACTGAAGCTTGGTTGGATTCATTTGAGTGACAAGCAACGTTGTTATAAATATAAAATGGTGGAAGAAAAATGAACATCTTATTCAAGCAGGGCATTGATTATACAGAGCTACAGCATTTCCATGTCATTTCCTCTCTGATATTTCATGTTGCTTCTAGTTTGCTCTCTAGCTGGCAAAATGCACTAGGGAGGTCCTGCTGAGCATCAAGCAGCTCTAGAAATAGCGATAGCTAGAAAAAAGGATAAGCCCCATTAGATCAAATACTGCTCTTTTCTTTAAACTCTCTCTTATATTTAATTCTTCTTGCACACTCAGTGGCAGCTTTGGGGAGTGTACAGGAATTCAGGATGGGGATTGTCCTCAGTCCTTCGGGAGGGCAGTGAAAGGACCAAAGAATCCAGGCTGTCTGCCTTTGGCAGAGGAATGAGCTGCACTTTAGCCAAGGAGGATAAGGACAGAGAAAGATGGCTTGTGTGGTGATGGAGGAAATGAGTAGTTTGCTTCGAAATGTGCAGATTGCATTCGAGACAGAGGGCATTAGGAAGGTGCAGGGAGGGACATACCATAGGTTTTCTTGCAGGCAAACAGAATAAAAATCTGTAGATGCTGAAAATGAACAGCTCTCAGGAGATGAGGCCTTTTTATTTTATTTATTTTTTTTTTTAATTTATTTCCTTAAGTTAAAAAGATGGACAGCTCCTTTTAAAAATGTAGTTGATGATTTTTATCTTTCTGTTATGAAAATTGACTACATTTTTTAGGACAGAAGCAGAGGAGGAGCTGGGAAAGCTAATGTGTTCTGGACAGGTTACTTTACACTGCTTTGTGAACAGCTACCTAGACCAAGGACTTTTCCTCTGTAAATCTCCTCCAGATACAAACCCCACAATTTTGTATAGCAAATCCTTGGAACGTTTATTTTCTACTGTGTCCTTCTCTATGTTCAATTGTGTGTACATCCAGTTATGGTGTTACCTACGGTGTTTCTGTTTGCATAGTAGGCCAAATTTTGCTCTTCTTCAAATCTGTTAATTTAGGAAGTTCTCATGAAAATAACCGGTGAGTACGTTCTCTTCTTTTTTTTTTTTTTTTTTTTTATTGAGCCGGGGGTTTTCANAGCTCGGGGCTGTCAGCAGGTATTTGCACTGCGCCTTTAGCCAGCACTCCCAGGTCGATAATAAGTACGCTGAACAACAGCAGGCTGAGTTCATCTGCTGCAACTGGAGCTACACCAGGGATGGATCTAACCCTGCAGTTTTCAGTTCAAGTGATCCATCATCTCAATCTTCTATTTTTCAAGAACCTTTCCTCACATATTGCGTCGCTGAGTGAGGAGTTACAGCTAGTTTCTACAAATCATTCTGACTGTTTACTTGGAAAGGTAGGGGAAGCTTGACAGCTGTGACGAAATACTTCTGTGGATAAAATGCATGGTGGTTTTAGGGGGAGACAGATGAAACCACCTTTCCAAACAATCAATGTTTGTCAGCAACCTCAAGTTCTTCTGCTAACCCTCTTCTTTTTGCAAGAATTTGATAGAAAAGTAATCAAATTTGTGATCTATGCAGTGGCAAATCTTCACCCTTCCCCCAAGAGATTTGGAACACAAAGATCTGTGTAATGTAGCATAGCTAAAATAATCTCCTATCTAGAGGAATCATTTCTGAGAATGGATCTGCACATTTGCTGGAGTCAGCTCAGGGTGATTTTAGGATTTTCATCTGATTCTGAAATAAATTCTCACTAACAGTCTGGAGGCTTCCCTTGGGTTTTGAAGTAAACTTTTGCAGTTAGCAAAAAAACTGGCCTCATCACAGTTTGAGGGATGTGCCAGGTGCCTGACTCTTAGCATTTCACATAAGATAAGTCATTAGATAAGAACTTGAATCACAAGAAACTTGAACAAATGTTCAAGGAAGTCCCAGTAATTTAGAGACTCCAGCTCTGGAGCCCTCAACATAGAAAGGACATGGAACTGTTGGAACAGGTCCAGCGAAGGGCCACTGAGATGATGAGAGGGATGGAGCACCTCTCCTATGAGGACAGGCTGAGAGAGCTGGGGCTGTTCAGCCTGGAGAAGAGAAGGCTCCGGGGAGACCTGAGAGCAGCCTTTCAGTATCTGAAGGGAGCCTACAGGAGAGCTGGAGAGGGACTCTTTGTCAGGAAGTCTAGTGCTAGGACAAGGGGTAATGGTTTTAAATTGGAAGAGGGGAGATTTAGGTTAGATATTAGGAAGAAGTTCTTTACTGTGAGGGTGGTGAGGCACTGGAACAGGTTACCCAGGGAAGCTGTGGATGCCCCATCCCTGGAAGTGTTTAAGGCCAGGCTGGATGGGGCTTTGAGCAACCTGCTGTAGTCAGAGGTGTCCCTGCCCAGGGCAGGGGGGTTGGAACTTGATGATCTTTAAGGTCCCTTCCAACTCTAACCGTTCTATGATTCTATGATCCCTTGAAAGTCTTGTTGTCTAGCAGGATTATATTTCGTACGATGTACTTAGGTCCTACTGTATTTGAGCTGCTGTCGCAGCCCATGGAACTTTGCACTGTGTAATAATGGTAGAACCAAAGAATGGGAAAGCAAACATTCGTCATAAGGGATTAGGCTGTAAGGTCCCTATTAAACAAACAAACAAAAAAAGAGTTGAAGAACTCATGGTTTTCTGGGGGAGGGATTTGTTAGGTATTTTTAATCTTTGAGAGGTTTTGATGTGAAGTTTCCTTTAATATTAGCATTCACTAATTCATTTATATGTATATGAGACTGTTGGATTAGCTTTGCTGCTGTTTGACGTTTATTCAGGTATTGATGGAAAAAATGCTGTCACCTGTTCAAATGCTCAGAGTAGAAATACATGTCCAAGCTAGTCTTGGAGATATTGGAATAGCAACTCTTAAATTGTAGCTAAAGTTGTTCTGACTTGGAGCTGCAGTCATCTATTTTGTATCGATTTCTTGTAAAAAGACTGGGAAATGACCAAATTTGAACCAGAGTTACACAGAAAAGGTTATTAACTAGCTAAGGATGATTTCGCATTTCCCAAGTGCCTGTATGTTAGAATACTTTACTGAAATGCTTTTTTATTACTGGAAAGTTTGGAAAGCACATGGATTTTTAGAAGTAAATATGAAAATAATCCTATATTTTCTCTTTTATGCCTTTTTTCCCTTCTCTCAAAGCAGACCATTTCTGCTGTGTGAAATGAGAGCCATTTTCTTTGTTGTATTTCTCTGCATGATGAGCCCATACTTCCATATAAGTGTAAAAGATGTTCCTAAGTTTTTTGCTGAAAACACTGTGCACATCTGGTATTTGTGCAGTTTACACACAGTGACATGAATACATTTTTACCACAGAGGCAACTGTGTTAAAAAATTCCTGTTTGCATGTTTATATTAATATAAACATTGGGGTGTTCCCTTCTTTATTGACCAGCAATGAGCATTACAAATGTAACAGTCTTTAGAAAGATATAATCAAATTGTTCATGATTCGTATTTTTTCCAATTGACTACACAAGTGACAGGAATTGCACACTTGTATTTCATCATTTTTTCAGCATCCTACTTACAGCTGGCTGTGTTCTTGCCTCAGAGGAACATGACAGCACTGCCTCAACGCTCCAACCTGGCTCAGAGGAAACACAAAATAAAAGTGATTGGATTTTTTCCTGACATGTCACAAAATCTACTTTGGCAGCTTAAAAAAAGAAGTCACAGACTAAACTGAAATGACAGCCCAGAAGACAGGACAGAAAACACACGAGTCCATCAGACTTTCTTATTTATTTTTTCCCCCGCTCATGTCTCCTATTCATTTGCAAGACCCCTGCTTCTCTGTCTATGATATACACAAAGTAGTGTGTCCCAGGCACTTAAAAAATCTTCTCTAACTGCATCTAGTACCCAGATGAAAGACAATTATGATTCCACTTTTGCTAGACATCAACCAGAGGAACTTTCAGGGCAGGGCTAGTGTGTGACAGCTTGTGACAAGTACAGGGGAAGGGGAGCCATGGTCCACAACAAACAGAGCATCAGAGAGTGTGTAGCCAGCAGGCAGCTCCTGGCTACGTTCCCTTTTGCTGGAATAAAAGCCTTCCTACTAGAGCTCTAGCAAATTCTAAATATTTCATGTACATCCACTGCAACAAAAAGTTCCAGCAGGAATGCTGCCACAGAGATGTTTATAGTGTTCTGTGTTTACTAATATGAACCTTTTCTTTACCTTTTTGATTATGAAATTAAGAAAATCTGTCTGATAAAAAGTGCTGTGATAATTCCTCTAGCAGAATTAAAGGGAATCCCTTTGAAAGAAATTTTTGTACAAGAGCAGTAGGGTCATGAAGGCAAGGACATAAACAACTTATTTGCTGGCCTATACAGAACAACGTTGTTCTTTCAATGTTGGTTTTCAAAGGAGTAATTCATAAGTGCATAGAACTATCTTCTACACAGCCATGTGGGTGTTGTGGATGGAAGAGTGGCTTTTATATAGTTAAATGTTTTATCTCAATTTACACCATCACTACCTAACAAGGTCATTTTTGACCATGGCTGAGGACCATGACTCATATTGTTTTTGTAGCGAAATATGTTCATAAAAATTCACGTATTTCTCTGTTCTTTTGAATTAGCCTGTCCCTTCTTCAGCCTCCTTTCTGGCTTACTATGCTTTTAAAACTAAACCAGCAAAAGCAGTCCAAGCGTAGCACATCCAGCACCAGGTGCCCAAAAAGAGGTAACTGCACAATAATCCTGAAAGAAGCTTAGGCTGGGGACTGCTGTGGGATCCAACTGATATAATTTAGTGTTTCCTGAAGACTAACAGTAATCTGAATACTCTGCAAAAGAAATGTTAGGAATGATAGTTTGCACAGTCTTACACATTGAAGCGAGCATTGCTTGATCAAAGCTGCAGATTCTGCCTTTACAGCACCACTCAAAAACTTGAAAATTTAGTTTGGGGAGTGACAGAGAGAAAAAATATCTTAAGGCGTAGGAAAAGTAAAAAAAAAAAAACATGGAAAGAGGAAAAAAATAAGTTAAAGGTGCAAGGTTCTTCAATGTTTCTGCTTTTTTTGCTGTAGAGAACAGATAAATGAGTGCAAGGCAACAGGCACAAAAAACCCCACTGAAATGCATGTCTGTTTTCTCAGTGCTCTGGAAGCAATAATTGCTTTACAGCATACAAATTATTTCTTACCTGGTTAGTAAAAAATAAATAAAATTGTAGTCCATCATTACTTGTTATGTCCTCAAACTGTGCTTTAGTGGGCTATGGGCATGTTGGAGTGAGGCAGTAATAAAAACTAACTTAAAAATAACACAGTACAAGATTGAGATTATGGACTAACTTTCTTGACAAAACAGGAATTTACCTGGAAACTTTTCACTCCTAGAAACATGCATCATTCATATGTTTTTCTCCCTGGTAATTTAACAAACATTTTTGAGATATTAAAATAAGGAAAGCACGTCTGAAAGTCCACATGTTAACCATTTGCCTGTCAAAAACAAGAAAAAGGATGTAAAAAATAGTAAAAAAATATATTTAGCAGTTTTTCTGTGCTCCTTTTATTGGTTGAACTCTGTGTCTCTGTGCTAGGAACAGACCACTTCTTAAATGAGACAGTCTTTTGTAAAACATCTCTTTGTCATTCTTGAAAGCATTTTCACAGTCTGATTGACTCTGTTTCTTGCTTTCTTCTAGAAAGAGTGAAATGACTAGAGTCTGATGTCTAGTTGAATTTTTAATTTGGCCTGATCTCCACAGGTTTAATATTTGGTAGGGGAAAAATCTTCCTGGCAGAGATCTAACTTTCTTCAAGGAGGTGACACCCAGCAGGAGGATGATATTGGAAGAGTGATATTCCTTTCTCAGATCAGCTTATTTCTAACCACTGTATTTCACCAACTTTCTAGAAGTACTTATTTTTGTAAAATAAAGTCAAATTTACAGTAGAAACTTACTCAAAAGTCAAGGAACAAAGCATGTTATACCTGGGATTCCAACATAGGTTGAATCAGCTGTTTCTTCACCTAGATACCTTTTTTCTCTGCACAGTTAATGGAAAAATTGTTATTTATTCATCTATACACTTTATTACTCTAAGTAATATGTTATTATTTATACTAATTTATACAGAGATCAAGTATATACAAGTAGTCTGTAGCTAAATTACATACTTGTTCAAAGTTGTTACGCTGTACTAATTTCAGTGTCTTCTTTAGTGTTACCCATGGTATTTTTTATCTTTAATATCTCTGTACCTTGTCATCCTACCTATAGAATGGAGATAATACTCTACATGAAAAAAAACTGAAAAGAAAAATGTCAGCTTATATAGGTTCTATGAACTGTGTAAATAATTCTGCAGAGAGTATGTCCTTGGTATTGGGTATATTTTTTAAAATGTCAATGAGATTTTATATTCGTTCTTTATTACATTACAGAGGCTTTGGGGGTCATCTTTGCACAGCTGTATTCAACTTATATTGAACCTTCAGATGTTCATCTTTATTAAATTCTACTGTTTCTACTGCAAAGGACACGAAATGTTTGTTTTACTGCTTCCATCCTACAGCCTTGATTCTGCTGGGTCTCCTGAACTCCCCATAATATTTACATGCTACAGATAATAGGTCTCCTTCTTGCCACTTGAGCCATTTTGCTATGGTTTCAGTGATTCAGGGATTATTGCGCACTATATGAGTGAGAGTTAATGTTTGTTTCTTGTATGTATGCTTATATAGCTTTCCCAGCTCTACTTCTAGAATATACCAACATAAATGTCAATGATATATACAAGTTTTTAAGTAACTATGTAAATTTATAAAGATATATTTCATTTGAAGTTTCTTACATTCTTTTCATATAAAAGTCTGAAGTGAAAGATTAAAAAGGAAACTGAATTTCTTTAAGGCATTTCTGAAGTTTGCTTCACAAGTAAACAACAATTCTTTAAATTTTATGGCTCTTTTAATTTTCCTTTTCTAGTATTTTTGTAACCAATACTTCTTCAGTTTTCATGATTTCCCACTGTGTGACAGAAATAATCAGCACTGAACCAGGCTTTAACAATTAATTGGAAGAAACACTTGTTTTTCCTTTTTTTTTTTAGTGCACAAACCCCCAAGACTTATTTTATCAGTTTATACAGGTTTGCTGCATGAAAGCATCTTCAAAAATACAAATATGCACATTTATTAAACTTTTATTTAGTTCCAAACGAAGACTTTTGTTGATAACTATTCATTTCAGATACACACATGCAAATCATAAATAGTTTTCTTTGTACTTTCTTTATTCCTTTTAGTATTTCTTATAAATTCATTTTGATGCATTGCATTTCTCCCAAATTTATTTTTCCCCAGCACTTAAATGCTGTAATCACATGAAGACTTGGCAAATTTCCAGCTTAGAGAACTGCAGATCTAGTCCTTTTGGGAAGAGCCCTTAAAGTTTAATGGCAACATAATTTATCTCCCTTTGAAGGCACAGTTGCAAGCATTTTTAAAATTATTTAGATTTTGTTATTTGCTTTGCTTTTCTGGCAATGTTTCCTTAAAAGCTGGGAAATAAGAATTCTTAGCCTAAAAACTTAGTTGATTTTTATTTGGCAAATGTAACTTTCTTTGTTTCTCTTCCTAATCATAGTTGAAAATAACATTTTTAGCTTCTTTCAGTATTTATTAACTCAATACTGTTACAGAGTCAGCAAAAGAAATAAACTGACTTTCCGCCATAGGTTCTGCGTGTATGTAGACTAGAACTAAACTAAACGCTAACACTAAAATTAGTGTTTTGCTTTTGTCAAATTTAAACTGTTCTTAGAGCTGTGGAAAATGGTGACTATCTTTGGTGAGGATGGAATAGCTTTGGGAATACATACTAATTTGAATAAATCCCATTAGGGCATTTTCTTAAAAAACCCCACATTTAAAACATTTCTTCTTAATAACACTAGATCCAAATCCATCTTAAGATATGTTAATGTCAGTGTTATAAAGTTAACATGGAGTTTTCTAAAACTGGGAATAGATGAGCTGTCCATCACAGAGTAATACTTGGGTGTCACATCTGAAAATGTTGAAAATCTGGCTGCTGGCTTGCTTTGGAGGTAGGTAAGAGGAGTTAAAACTGTAGCTCCAGGGCTCTTCTGCCTTCTCCCTTGGGTATAATATACATTATTCTCACATATGTAAGGTATAGACCCAGCAACATATCCCCCAAACCCACCTCCCAAACAAGTGAAATTACATTCATATTATAGCCACTTTCACTCTCTGATTCTCATAGACGAGCATACTCCTGTTTTCAGAAATGTAAAGTAGATTTCTAATGGTTAAAGAGCAGTTAAGAATGGATTGCTTTTAACATTATGTTTTGCAAACTCTTTATTAAGCCAAGTCTAGGCATTATCTGACAGCTTTTCTTTAACTTCTGTTTTACATTACAGCTGAAGGGAATATTACGTGATTTTAAGAGCACTTAGCCCTTGCCTACGCAAAGCTGAGTGGATTGTTATGTCTTCTTCAGCTCTGTGCAATATTGGAGAAGACTGTTACAAGGCTGACACCACAGGTCTGTTTGCATACAGTCTTAGCAGCTGGTTGAACTTCATGGTTTAGACTCCGGTCACCCTCAAGTTTGAAGCACTGTGAGCTGGTGATGGATGTTGTGTGTCAGGCTTTAGGGATTGCAAAGGTGTCTGTATTTTAGTACATATAAGCAAAGGTAGACTGTTTATTTTTAATCTTGGCTCTTCCCAGATATTCCTTGTCACTCACCTGATGCTTTTCGCATGTCGCCACCCTTGTGGCTTCCTGAAGGGTGGTTCCCCTGCCAGCACGCAGATAGTGGTGCAAGCAGAAGTAACTTGTGGCTTTCTTGTTTGTTAGGATGCTCAGACTATTTACCTTATGAAAGATCAATAAAATTCAAAAGTTATTTAAATCGATTTATCCTTTCTATTTCACTCATTTTTTTTTCCATAACACTTTTGGTTAATTCTCAAGCTATCTCTTCTACAGAAGCTGTGACATAACACAGACACTTCAAAAAGCTGATTTCCTCTGGTTTGATCTAGACTTAGCCTAGCCTGTTCACTTTCTTAATAACATAAGACTACATGAGTTTTCTGTTATCCTTTGATAAAACCTACTAATATTAGTGATATTAGTGCAGAAATGTGTCTCCTATTGAGAAAATAAAACCGAGTTCTTGATGAGATCTGTAGGCTCTTTAATACACAACTCTTGCATTTAATAAGTGCCTCTGTAATATCTCAAGTTATTTTAATTTTTTTTTTGCATGAGTTTTCAAGTAAACATCTTTATTTGTGGTGTTTACAATTTAGAAGGAATTCAGGCTTTTGTATCAAAACCTAAATGTGAGTATGACACAGTGAAATAGTTGTTTCATGCGATGGGTAAAGTGGATACATATGGAATTTGCTTATAACAGAAACAATTAATGTTTGCTTGAAATTTTAAATCATTGCTGTTTAATTTCCCTTTACTTGTCAGACTGCAGATGAACAGCACACCTATCTAGTGTATTCTGTAATTATTGTGTCCACTTGCATACACTTTTACTGAACTCTTCACAGCCATCCTGCCACTTTACCTCTTCTCCTTGCAGTAGCCAAGCTTGTAAGAGCAGAGTTTTTTATGTCCTGTCTTGCTTAGATAAGGGATAATGACACCACTGGAGCAAGGCAGGAAGTAGACCAGTAGTGGACCTATGTAGGAATAAAGGTCGTCTTCTGTGACAGCTGAGAGCATCATTATCAATAGCTGTCCCTCTGTATTCAGATGAATAGTTATGTCTAAGTCAGCTTCTAAAGGTCAGCTCTGGCTAATGCGTCCCTCAGGTTCAGTGGTGAGAGGAAAGCAGCAATCAGAAAACAAACAAACAAAAAGCCCAAAAAAGCAGTATAGAAGATACAGAATGACAGAAATTGATAAGGACCAGAGAAAATGTATAAAGCATATCTAAATACATATGGAAAAAGTGAGAACATAGAAAGCAGGTTTTTTAAGCCCTGTCAGAAGTAAAGAAAACCTCCCATCAGTACAGGGGGTTAGAAACAGAGATTAATAGAATTTCTTAAAATCAGCTAGGAAAGCTTCCTTGCATTTGGAAAGTTTGCAAAGGTATGTGTTTTCATCACCTACGGGTGAAACTGAAGATGACAAAGACTACTATGCATTTTAAAGTCATTGGTCTTGAATGAAGATATCTTAGAAATCTTAGTTGAGAGAGACACCATGGAGGTTGAGTGGCAACAGACAAATAATGTCAACTAAGCATAAAACACATCTTTATGGTGAATAAACCGCCTCCTAAAAACACTTCAGTGATATACTGATACTTGCTTCCCATCCTGAGGCTATCAGTCCAGATGTGTGGTTGGCACCAGCAACCGTTCTGAAGTATGGAGAAATGTTGACATGAGCAATAGTAGACAAGCCTACAGAAGAGAGATGCTTCCACTTTGTAGCTGGTGGCTCAGGCCTGTACTTGCTTTCAAAGACTCGCTTTTTGCAGAGTGGTAACGCAGACTTCAAAAAATGACAGAAATAGCAAGAGGATATTTACAGAAAATCTAAAAGCATTCATGGCTGTCATAATTAAGTCCCATCTTACCAATACCCTGACAGAGAAAATAAGAATATAAATCTTGAAGTGGATTTGGCATTTCTATCAAAAGCCATCTAACCAAATGCTCTGAAGGAACAGTCAGGAGCTATTTCTCAACAATTTATCCACAGCGCTGAGGAGTCTAAAGAAAAAAAATGTTAAGGGTAAGTCTGGCCAGAGATTCATTGTGTGCACCTATGGTAGTATCACTAAGACATTTTTCAGGCATCTACTTCAGGAATTATAGGTAATAAAAATAACTGGATTTAACACTGAAGGATGTGCAAGGGAGTGTTCAGTTCTGCCATCCAGCCAGATACTTTGATCAAAGCCTCTGACTTGTTAACTATTTCTGCTTCCATCTTGCTATCTGAGTAAATCAAAGACAACAGCTATCTCAAAATAGGCTCTCAAAAAAGTGCAGTCATAACAGCAATCTGTTCCTTGTACATTTTCTCTCTTTTGTTTGTGGCCAAAATGTTGCTCCGTGATTCTGGAGAAAGTGGTAAATTTGTCCCAGGGGTCCGCTATCGCCTTACAAAAATACTGTGACCTCCCTTTTCCTTCCTGGGAAATTATAATGCTAAGTCAGACTTGGTACTCAAGCGTTATAGTTGGGTTTGTCTATTATGGTTATCTTCAAGGCATGGGCTGTCTCCTACTCTGTCTGGTGCTAAAACCATAAAAGTACCCTCACATGAGTAGGCTTCTAGGCCTTACAATGAGAAAAATAATGCCTACCATATACTGAAGCATCACGTTGGATTTTTTCCTGCAGACCCATATATTCAGATAAGGCAAGAAAGATGTAATTCTGATTAATTTCTTATAATTTAATCACAACTGGAAAAACAACAACTGAGAATAGTGGCTCATTTTCAATCGTTGGGGAGCCAGAATTTAAATGCATTGTAGCTACTGAATACATTTCAGCTACTGAAAATTCCACAACATGGGTATCTGCATCTTCAAGTGCTTTTGAAAATACGACAGAAAAATGCTCTTTGAATACCAGTGAGTTATCAGGGTATATTGTTGACAGTAGCAGTTTTTCCCTAATCTCATATATGAAGATTTAAGGCAACTCTTAAACATTGCTGTATAGTTTTCTCTGTGTAGTAAAGTCCTTGACAACTGGTGCAACAGGTCTTTTACATAATCTGTGAAAACATTTTGAGTACTTCTGTGTGTAAAGTAGGGCAGCTGTTTAGGAAGGTTGTTGACATTCATAAATATATTCTTTCTGTGAGTGTCTTTCTTTTAAACTGTGTTTATAAAATTCATAGCTATGTATAATGACTTCATTCAAGGTCTTTCCTCCACATTCTTATGGAAGTAGCCAAGAGTATTTAGTAATCAAGTTAGTAATTCAGTAATTATTAATTTAGTAAATTTAGTAATTTGGTAATGACGTTCTGCAGCAAGGTCACTCAGAATGAGTAAGAAAGTTATTTTCCAGCCTGTAGGCAAGAGAAAAATACCCATGAGACTAAAAATCAATGCAAGATAAAGCCCAGGTACAGGACAACAGGAAGCATGATAATTTTCTTTAAAACAAAGGAAACAAGGAGCACCTAAACTGTAACATTTCCAGCTAAACCCTCTTCCTAGAACACACATTAATGAATGGACAGTCATTAAATTTTTGGTATGCCTTAGGGATACAGAATGAAAGTAACACAGACAGATGGGAATAGTCTTGTAAACTGAAGTTAATGGATGATATACTGTAATGGGAATGCCATGCAGTAGCAGGAATACCATTCTGCAATAAATGACACTTAGATGCCACCACTATTAGAATCCAATGCCTGAGTAGATCATGCATAAAGCTAGAAGACATAATATTTTCTTTTTGCAAAGTTTTCTTACAAAGCTGAGTCTGCATTTTTCTCAACAAAGTTCACCCCTGCAATGTTACTTACAAGGATCTTCATATCTCAAAGCAACATATCAAAAATCTGTGTATGAAGAGGATGATTCTTTGCTGATACTCTGAAAAGTTCAAACTCTGAAGTGTGAAGAGTTCTAGTTCTTCTTCTGAGTTCACTTTTTGTCAGTTAAGTTGCAGATAGGTTATAGCGGTACTGTGCTACATACAATGCCTTTGGACAGGGACTAACCATAGTAGGATATCTGTAGAATGAATAGTTTGTCCCCCTACTTCAACATTTTGTAGAAAGAATGTGAATGTAGAAAGGTAGAAAGAAGCCAGTGAATACATTCTTTTAAAAAAATATGTAAGTTTGTGTACTAGGATTTGACTCTGTGATGTAGCAGAACTGCCTCAGCTGCATTTACAATTTTGTTCAGATTTTTCTGTAGTGTGATATTCATAGCATGAAAAAATAAGGAGGCTTTCTTTTATAAATTATTAATAAAATTCAATAGATGCTTTTGTCTAACTTGGACAGTTTCTGTTTGGTCTTAAAAAAGCATCAAGGTACCTACATATACTTTTCTAGGAGCACACAAGAAAAAGAAGTCTCCCTATTAATAGAATGGGAGCACTAAAACTTCAGATGCAAATCCTGTAAGTTCCTTGGTGGTTGAGAATATCTTAGGATCATAAGTACAAGTGTTTGATGTAACTTTCTTATTGCGATATCTGTACAATAAAGGACATAAATGTGTGTGAACAAAGGTTTGTCAAGTAGATATTTCAAAGTTTCTAGATACAGGAAACAAAAAAATAGGTTTGGAAAGAACACCAAATAGTAAGAAAGCTGATCTGGATTCAGACTTACCAAGCTGCGTTTGTTACTAGAACGGATTTTCTATTAATGCAATGTAAGGCAAATACATTCTGCAGTCAAGTTTCACTGTTAAGAAAGGTGATGGTTGGTGCAGTGAATAGCCTAGGCTAGGCTAGACTAGAGTATTATATTCAAGTTGGAAGGAACCTACAACAACCATCTAGTCCTAATGCCTGACCGCTTCAGGGCTGACCAAAAGGTAAACCATGTTATTAAGAGTGTTGTCCAAATGCCACTTAAACACTGACAGGCATGGGGGGTTGACCACCTCTCTTGGAAGCCTGTTCCAGGCTTCTGGACCTGACCACTCTATCTGTAAAAAAATTATTTTCTAATGTCAAGTGTGAACCTCCCCTGATGCAGCTTTGAGCCATTCCCATGCACTCTGTCACTGGATGCCTGGGAGAAGAGATCAGAACCTCCCTTTCCACTTCCCCTCCTCAGGGAGCTGTAGAGAGCCCTGAAGATGCCTCTCAGCTGCCTTTTCTCCAAAGCAGACAAACCCAGAGTCCTCATCCCCTCCTCTCAGGACATGCCTTCCATCTCTTTCACCAGCTT
>VZSF01006257.1:0-123391 GCA_013398295.1 Chionis minor
TGATTCTACGATTCTATGATTATGCTGTTTTCAGTGTCAGATTGGAGAGGGGTGCCTGCCCTGTCCTGTGGCATTTACTCACTCCGTCCTTCCCGGCTGAGGACTCCTCTAGGCTTGCATTGGGACCATGTCTTTTAACAAGAAGGAGGTTTTATACCAAACCTGGAATGAACACATTAAGGATTGCTTCCATACGTCCTCCCTTAGATTTCAGAAGTAACCTTTTCTGAACACCGCGCTGCACGCAAAGAATTTCTCATCCCAGTCTCCATATACTGGGAAACAGCAAGAGCCGATTTTGCCATTCTCATGCAGCACCCAGTAACAATTTCTTCCTGCTTTCATTATTAGCAGTATTTATTATCAGCACTGTAGTAATACAATCAGACCCTTGCTGTGCTAAGTGCTTTGCAAGCATGCGGAAAGACAGTTTTACAAGCCATTCATCCCGGTGTCCAGAGCCTGTGGTGGTGACAAACTTTAGTTGGGCTGCTTTCTCCCAGTAGCAGAGAGGGCTCAGGGAGGGAGGGGACAACTTCTCCTCTGACTGCTCCTGCCTCCAGCGTCTCTATTCAGAGAAAGAAGAAGGGAAAAAGGAGTGCTGCAAGAAGAAAACATACACTTGGTAGAGAAGTTTAAAGAGGACAAGACCTCTCCATTTTATACCCCGCTAGTGTTTCAGCTTTTTTTAGAGAGAGAAAAATCTGTTTCAACCAAAACTCTGTTGCTCCTTTCATGCCCTCCTAAGGTATATAGGACCAAGAAGGTACCCATCATGTAGTTTTAGGGGAGCCAGGGTGTTCTGGGCTGGGGAACAGGCACCATGAGGTCAGTGCTGGGCTCTGCTTGTACACAGCCCCTTGTCCTGGAGGGCAGGGCCAATTTCCTTAGTGCAGCTGATAAAGAGCAGCACAGCTCCCTCACACAGCTCTGACCTGTGGCACAGCCATGCGCTGCCCTCCAAGACCGTAGCCCTCTTGGGGCAGAGGAACTCCACCCTGGGGGGCATGCCATGGGGGCAAATGCCTGGAATCGCCCAGCATGGGTTCCATGGAGAGAGGGTCACCCATCTCTGGTTTTTCAGTGCTTTGTCTCCCAGGAAAGAGTTAATGAAAAGTAGCTATGCATAGAGTGGTGTTTCTTATGGAATCACGTGTTGTGAGAATAATGCAAGCAAACTACTTTCGCAACGATGCTGAGGTCACTCGACCACAAGCCTCCAGCTCTATTATATGAGAGAGAGAGATACTGGGACAGAATTGTGGGCAAAAGTTCTCATTCGTGGGAATCCTATCAAACCTCTACAGGCCTTGGAGACACCTGGAAGAAGATAAGCATTATAATTATTTTCTAAAATAAGGGGCACTTTTGTTCTTTCCCTCCACCCACCCCCACCCCACAGCAAGTCAGCAGCCTGTTGTGGTTTTGCTCCACGTGATTCCTTGAAGAGAGACAAAGAAATGCAACATCCTATCGGAGTGAATCACATAACTTGGAAATGACCTGATTCACACGTTTTTTCCATTCTCTGTCGCTGATGTGAGCCTTAAAACAAAAGAAGAAATAATAGGTTCTGATGTTTAGTCTGTGAGCTGTTAGAGTCTGTGCTCCATTTTCCAGCTCGAGTTAAGACACAGGACAACACTTTGTTTTTCTGAAGAGCCTTCTTTTCAACATGGCTTAATGCCTGAATGGGACAGATGCTCAAGGACATTTCAGGGGTCAAAAAAAGTAAAAAGTGACACTTATGTCAGTGTGACTCCAAGATGTCCTCAAGCAGAGCTGGGCTCAGGTTTCCCTTGGAATAAGTGGAAAAACTGTCATCACAGGGTGCAACCAGTGTGTTTAACACAGGTTGTGCTCCTCTCTGGATGATGCCAGCAATCTGCCTCCCTGCCTCAGCCTCCAGCACTTATGACCCAGCTGAGCCCTTTGCTCCCCGAGGGGACTCCGCAGAGAGTACTCCGCAGAATAAATAATAGAAACAAATAAGAAAATGGCATGTTTCTGTATCTAATTGCATAAAGGAATCTAATTGATTTCTTATTGCACAGGGAAATCTTCCTGCCTGTGACACCAAAAGCTTCTTGTGTCTGACAAATTTATGACAAAATACTGGTCTTCATAACCAGCTGAAAACTTCCTACTGACTAAAAGAAGAAGCACTTAGGCTCCCTGTAACTGAAATAAAGAAATAAAGTTGCATAAGAACCTCATTAGAGCAGTTAGCCTAACGTAGTAACTGGATACAAGATCTGGAGAACATGCAGAGTGCATGCCAATCGCTGCCTTTGCTTATCTTGGTTTCAGTGGCGCAGTTAGCCATTCAGACTGACACATATATATATTATATATATATAAAAAAATGCAACTTTCCAAACCAGTGGGAGCCCCATGGCTGGCATCTGCCCAGGTCCAGAGTGCCAGCTGCTGCCAAGTTGCTCTTTTCATGGTTTATTGGAGTCAGTTACACTCGGGTGGGCCAGGAAAAGAGGAGGAGGGAGGAAGGCAGGAAGAGGGAGAGCAGCATTTCCCCCCACCCCCATTTTCTTCCGTTTGTTTTATATTTGTCATTATTATATAACTTTGTTTTGGGCTTCCAAAGTTGTTGGCACTGAGTTTGTTAGCAGCCCCGCCTTCCTTCTGTGGAAAAGGCTGAGGGTTGGTTCTGTTTTGGTTTGTTTTGGGGTTTTTTGGTTATTATTTTGTTGTAAAGGATTTCTTCTAGGACTTGTGTCACATGTTCGGAGCAGTAATTGTTCCAGATGTGCTTGAGCTAAAAACCTGGGCCTAAATTAGTTAGAAACCTTGAGAATTTGAGATGCGGTTTGCAACCCATCTCTGAAGAGTGTTTTCTCACCAAATGGAGATGCTACCTTCCAAATTCACTTCTGTGTCTGATTGACCTTTTCATTTTAGAGATCACCCAGGTCAATATGGATAATAAAATCCCCAGGTGCTTGCTACAGCCAAGCTATACCCAGGCTAGCTGAAGAGACAAGGGTTGGATGAAGAGACAAGAAGGTAAAAGGGTTTGTCCTATGTTAAGGGGAAATGGGCACAATCAAAAATACAGTAATATCTTGGGTGTTGTGACCTACAACCTAGTGGTCCAGGCGTACTCTTTTCTACCCAAACAGGCATTTTACATCACTGGCAGACAGAAAGTCCCAGCAGATCCCATCTGTCCCAGGGCAGTACTGTAAATAACTCCTGGTTTGTACTGAGACGTTGACATTGCACAGGCAAAACTGAGGTCAGACTTTTCAGTATTGTCCTAAATGGGACACTTACTGGCTGAAATCTGCTGTGCCACAGACTACAAGCTCTCCATTCTGTAATACTTGGATAGTCCTTGCTTTAAATCTTGGAGTTGTTGGGTCGATGGATTCTTGGATCTTTGCTGCACGTGTGATTCACATGTTCATGTCTAAAAGAAAGAAAACTAAATAAAGATTCATTCATTTTAAAAATAAAGCCTACAATGAAGTAATGAATGAAGGAGACATAGCATTGCTTGCAGATGACTAAGAGTTTATAGTTAATTTGTGGTGGTTTACACAGCCCCAAAAAATAACACCTGCTGCCTCCCACATAGAGGAACAAAAGACATGTTGGTCTACACCATAATCAGCTGTAGATGGGTCCCCACAGTGTCTATCAGAAGACCCACTTCACTGCAAGGGGAAGCAGACACAATGGTTGTGTCTCCTCTGAGGTAAGGACACAAGTTTTGCTTAAAATAACCCTTCCTGCATGGTCCTGCAAGTGGGGGTGACAGAGTAGGTGTTCTCTGGGCTGGGGTGGCATAAGCAGGGGCAGGCGGTTGTGTTGGGAGCAGATGGGTGCTGTTAAGTTTAGGTGTAGCTGGTCACCGTGATGAGCCCGGTGTTCAGAGGGGGCCGCACCGTTCATTCAGGGCAGCACACAAGACACAACTGGAATTCATGCCAACCTTCAGGCAAGGCTGGAGGAGCAGAGGATTGCGAGGGAAAATGCTGCATTCAGCTCTGTGGCTGACAGTCACGGAGCTTCACTGACGTCCATGTCTGAGGACAGGTTCAGTCATTGCTCGTGTCTCAGGGAAGAAGAGGAGAAATAGGCAGCTGAGTACAACTGGTTAAAAGGAACAATACAACTTGTTCAACTTCCCCTTGAGAACAGTGTTAAATGTGGACAAACTGCCCAGAGAACCTTTTAGAGACATTAGATACCACCAAGAGGGGCTGGCTTGTCAGTCTTTCCTGCTCTGACAGACTGTGGTGCGTGTGGCTCTGGTGACTTATATTTTCATTCCAGGTATTTGTGTTTTCTTTTTTTTTTTTTTTTTGCAAGCACTTTGAATCACTCAGGGAGCTATTTGTGAGGCTGAAATAACATCAGATCAGACCTTCTCACGGCACTTCAGTTCCCTGGGAGACAAAACATGGTAGAAAGACCAGATCTCACATTATTTCTGGCCACACAAAATGTACCCAAGGGAAGAAATGGTAGAAGTCCATTAAAAACCATAATCATAAATATAAATAATGAGATATTCGGGTTTGGGGGCGGAAGTTCCTGCAGAGTCTGAATACACAGGTTAAGGATCAAAGGCTGATGGCAATTACTTTCCTGGTTCCACACATCTTACCTACTGTTCCCCAAGCTTTGTACCACATCATGGAGATGACCCTCCATTTCAGTACTAAAACTCACTCACTCAAGGCTAAATCTGATTTGTAGGCAAACCCCTGTGTGAAGCTATGTGTCACTGGGTCCATGCAACTCAGGAATGTGACTGTGCCATCAGATGAGCTTAGGTTCACATCTGATCCCAGGATTAGATCCTTCCATCATTCACATGTTAGTGCACAAACCACATCAAGAGGTACTTAGCCCAACATCACCATCAGTGGCCAGACCAGCCGTGGTACATGCTGGCCACAGCTCATACAGAGCAGGAGCGAACTGTTTAACTGTTTGTGCTGGCTGCACCCAGTGGATGTCTCCAAAGGTCTAGTGACCTTTCGTCCAAGAGCTAGATACCTTGAACATGTGCAACACCGTTCTGATTCCAAGTGTCCTCCTAAGCATAGTTGGGGTGGAATCGATCCCATTAAACTTCAGGTATCTGCTGCTGAGCTAATTACCCTATGCTCTGGGGTAAACAAGGGAGAGAGACAAGCATTTCCAGGGTTACCACCTATTTCCTTTTAAGAGGGACATCTAAAGGAGGTCAGAAAAGTCATGCTTTAGCAGTGATCCTCTCCACCCGCTAATAATAAAGCCACACCAGCCAGCTAGCTCAGGTGTCATGTCTACACAGAGGCTTACATAGCTTACTCAGACCTCTTTAGACACAGGAGGTATTGTCAAGCATTGGAACAGGCTGCCCAGGGAAGTGGTGGAATCACCATCCCTGGAGGTATTTAAAAGACAGGTAGACGTGGTGTTGAGGGATATGGTTTAGGGGTGGTTAGCAGTGTTAGGTTTATGGTTGGACTCGATGATCTTGAAGGTCTCTTCCAACCTAAGTGATTCTGTAAAGCTGTGGGAAATGTTTCTTGTACTATGTGAGTGAGAAATGTGGGTGGAACATCTGCAGGGCCAGACAAAATGTGCCTAAATCTGTTAACTGGTGGTGTAGACCTACCCTGAGCAGTTCAGTTCCTCTTCTGCTTCCTCCTCCTGTGAAGATGGACCACCCCACAGGTGTGCCTACTTTCCCCTGTTACCGTAGGGTGACCCAGTATTAATGGTGTTGCATGAAGGACGGGAGAGGTGGAGGCACAGCCAATTTCTTCTCTTACAGATCTATGCCCGGGAGCTCCCTGAGTTCAGCACTGACCTCTAAATACAGAATTACTGTTTGGGAAAAGCCATGTCACCTGAGAGACAGCTACTGCCGCATCCAGCCTTCAGACAGCAGTTAGCACACATGCAAGCGCTTTTCGTTCATGCTGAATTTCCTTTTGGATCAGGAATAATCTTAAAATACTCTCTTTAGCTTCTCTTTTCACTTGGGCAGGCGTGCTTCACAACAAGGAAACTACCTTCAGCATCCTGTGTTTCATTGCTCTTGTTTACAATCCAAACGCATGCCGAAAGGTGCTAATTAGGTAACGGACTTCCACTAAAAGCACACGTGCAGGGAAGATGTGGTGGAGCCCTGTACCTTACAGGACTGCTTGAGAGCAGGTTCAAAAATACAACTATGAAGGTATTGGAATTAAGAATGTGTGTGATTTAGGTCCATTTATAGAAAGTGACTAGGAAATTTTAAAAAGCATGAAGAAGGAGACATTATTAAGAGTCTCATGAGACTGGCACAGAAAGGAAGGGGTATCAGGCTGAAGGAAATTGCATCTAAGGAATCAAAGGCAATTCACGGCAGAGGACATTTCAGTTTCAAATTGTTCCTTTCTCAAAAGATGCAACTAAATTCTGTAACAACCACCCAAACCTCAGCCTTTGGTCTTGACTTGTTCTTTTTTTCAAGTTTCATTATCCCTAAAGGCCCAAGTAGCCAAAGCCACCAGAAAACGTTTGAGCATTTCTGCAGTTCTCATTTCACTGAACGTGTGAGTTAGTTTAGGATTGCCCCCGTTTGTGAAGATCTTACCTCGACCTTCCCCAAGAAAAAAGTGCTCCAGCTCTTATGGACCTCTCGTTTGGTTTTGCCCTTAGGTTTTATAAGTGGGGTGGCAATTAAGGCTTCCTCTCTTTGAAGGCAGTGTCTTTCAGGGCAAGAGCTGAAGCCATAGCTCACTTCATACCAGCTTGCTGAGGAGCCATCTGTTAATGGCTTTTGACCATGCCGAGAAGAGACCTAGGTAGGTGTTAGATTGGGCTGTGAAGCCATCAAATTCTCACTTCTCAGTGTTGTGACATTTCAAACCACTAGTGTTGTACATCACTGATCTACGAAACAAAAAGCAAAAGCACCGCTCTATTACTAAGCAGCAGTTAGGAAGAACTGAACTGAAAAGTTTTCTTAAAACTCAGGAAATAACTTCAGAAAAGTTGTTCTTAAGACACCTCTACCAGAATGCAGTAACCCATTCTGTACAGATGCTCCGGTCTCCACCCAGAGCTGACCTGGGCACAGAGAGGTGCCATGCTGGAGGAGCAATGCAATGGAGGCAAATCCATGGAGTGATGGTGATGACAACCTGACCTCCATATTGTACACATTTGCAGGGCTATTTTGCAGTAGATCTAATCCAGTACACTGGACTGAAAGCTTATTAGCAGTCAAAGCCCTTTGTATGCACATCTTTTTGGTTTAAATTTCCCCCAAAATAATCTAGTTTGTGCACTTCAAGGCTGTTGTGTATTTCAAACATAAGCATAGTAAATGAAGACATTTGGGAGATTTCCTTCAAAAGGAAATTAAGCAAATGCTAACGTAGATTGTATTAATGCTAACGTATTGTATTAATAGCTGGTTAAGAATACAGCCCAAATATACACAGATTAGAAAAGGAAGGGGTCCCATCAAGAGGTGTATTGAAGTCTGATCTGGCACCCACAGCTACAGAAAAGAGCCTCCTTTAAATGCCAAATATGTGTTTGTGAGAACCCAGCTTCATTTAACAACATCAGGTTGTGAGTATAAGTATGAATAATCACCAGACATGCCAACAGTACCTTGATTATAATCCTTATGTGCAGAAATGATTGTTTCAGGCCTCATTCCCATTGTGAATACACCCATGATGAATAACTGTTAATTTAATTGTTTCTCTAGCAAAAATAGAAGACAGCTTGGTCTCTTCCTTGTTTATTGAAACAAGTATTTCCATGAGCTAGAGAACTAATGAATTTTGGTTTCTCATGATTTGTACCATGTGGCTTCCTGTCTTACTTGAAATCTAGTAGAGCTGCAGCATCAATGCTTTCCGCATTAAGCGTGTATGTAAGAAGGAGAGAGTTTTAAAATTCTTTAAACATAGGAGAAGATCTTTCAGATGCCAGTAAGGGTGAGAATACTTCACTGAGGAGTTGAGTCTCTGCTGTCTGGGGACTACAACTGAGCCAAGATTGAGCCTCTTGTACTCTGCATAGGCAGTAGCTGGGATCTCTCCCCACCCTCTGTACTCTCCCCTCACTTTCACAAAACCTCTATGGACCTGAAACCTTTGAGACCTCTACTGTTTTATCATATTTGGTTGAAATTGGCCAGTAAGTTCTAATGTTATTAGAGATGGCTGACAGACGGATACTGGTACAAAGCAAATATCGCATAAGCTTTGTACTGTTCAGGATATACGCAGAAACTAAGCCTGAAATTTTCAGGTATGTGGTGTGGGGGGGAGCGAGACTCCCTGTTTCTGGGGGAATAAGCACTTAACTCATTTTAGACTACTTTGGAGATTCCAGTTCGAGAAAAGTAACTGTCCTTTTGCACTGAAGCTACGCAGATGCTCCTCCATCTGCCCATTGTCATGGCACCAAAAATGGAAATGCTTTGCTAGAGCCTCTGGCGTGTTTACCCACCCTGTGCAGCAGCAGAGCCTGAGCAGCGCCTTTTCAGATATGCGGATCAAAGCCGGAGGTCACTGCGGTCAGCGAGCAGCCTTGGTTACCACCACACCCAGCCAAAGCATTCTTCATTCTTCCTTCTCCTCTGCTGACAGTCAGGGCTGACTCCCTGCATGTGACTCCCCCACCATCCCCTCCCCACCACAGGTTTCTGGTCTTGCACAACTGAGACTACATATTGCATGGGCAAATTTGTCACACTGCAGGCCAAGAGTCACAGTAAACGTTTCCCCTTTTCCCCCATCCTCTCTCAATCTCTCCCCCCGCCCCCAGGACACAAGTGCACCCACCCCAGGAGCTCTGTTTTGATGCTTTCCGACGCCCTGCTTCCTCCAGAGACCCATGCAGCAAACACGTTAAGAGATACTTCGCAAAATCAGAAGGCAAAAGGTTGTCCCCCTGGATTTGCCTGAGGCAAAGAAACATAAATTCATTTTTCCAGGAGGTCTTGAAAGCTAACGTAAGATTATATATAATTTAAAGAAAAAGAAAATTGGTGGGAAGCAAATAGCTCTTTGGAAAATCCTCAAAATGCAATGGATATCAACAGAATGTTTCTACCACTCTCGGGAAGTACTGCCAGCCCACATCTTTCTGCTAACTCCTAATGGGTCCATTAACTACTCCTAAATAATGATGGAAACCATATGGGTGCACAGGTGGTCTCTCAATAAATACCAAATGAATTCAGTATGATCACCATTAACACAATTAATACCCAGCCAATCTACAATGATGGAACTATTAAAATTAAGCGCTACTATATTTCCTCAGTCCCGTGGCAATTTTACAATGGAAACAAACAAAAGGCTAGAATTAACTTTTTTTTTTTTATTACAGTTATTTGATTTTATTTACTTACAGGCGGGTTTTAGGCTTCTGTGTAATCTGCAGTGTCTTTGCTCTGCTCTGTGCATGCTGAGGTAAGTTTTGACTCTGAGAAGAAATAATTTGGGGAAAAATAATTAAAAGCCTCTAACTAAAATAAATGTTTGTTTATTTGGGGGGGGTGGAAGTTACATGTATTCGGGTGTTGAAGCAAAGTGCTTCCTACTTTCTGCAGAAGGCTGTAAACATGAGCAATGAATATGAGATTGCCACAGCTGCTCTTTTTATCATCTACACTGTGAGTTCATCACTGGTCCCTGATGGGACTATTAGTGTGGTCGGGAATTTAATTTTATTTTTATATATATGTATTAGTACTGTTCCAGCATATATGGTGGTCTACCCAGTTGTCAAAGGAAGAGGAACACGTCTGTAAGTGACCTTCTGTAATGAAGCACCTGACCCAGGCCCACTATCGATATGATATTTTGACTTTCTAAAAAGGAAGAACTGGGGTTTTATTTTTTAGAACTAGATTGGTAACCTGGGTTAGTTCAGATTCAGTCGCCATTTTCATGTTTCCCTTCGAAATCAATAGCTAAGCTCCCCTGAGCTGACCAAGGCAGTATCAGTTCCAAAGTCTGTGTGGTCGAGTGCAGGTCAAATTGAACACCCTGGCTTTTATCCATCTTGACAACTGATGAAAAAGGGGGCTTTAAATTTTGCAAACTTTTCTCTGTTTGGCTCCAGAAGCTATTTTGTATGAATCACTGAAGCCTGGTTTGTGGGACACGATTCAGAGATAAAAATTTTGTCTCTTTTAAACCCTAATAAAGCTGTTCCTGTTCTTCAGGGCAGTGGAGGCAGAGAAACATTGTCAATGACAGCAAAAACTGAGTATGGCAAAAGTGTGCCTTGAAATCAGTGCATTTCACCACTGGGGCTTTTGTTAAAAAAACTAATGTCTCATCAGTTTCATAGGGCAGTTCGATGGGAGTTTCAGGCTTGCTGCAGCTCATGCCAAGTTAACGGAGAGATTTCCCAATCCATGGGTGCGAGTCCTGTTCTGAAAAAAACATAGTACTCCTCTTTGGTGCCCAAAATGAATGAGATGAATCCTTTATTCTATGGCTGGAGAGATCCCAGGACATACTGAGTTTCAGGATGGACTTTTGGATCTGCTCTGCTCGGCTGGACCAGAATGTCAGCCTTAAACTGTCCCCATGGTGTTTGATTTTTCGCAACTCCTCTGTGCTCATATTGAGCCAATCCGGGAAAATCAAGAAGACTCACGCAATCCCAAACTGCCTATGATTTTGCTTGCACTTAATATTCTTTGTGTCCTCAAACAACACACCCTTATTTCTATTCATTTCACCAGACTTACACCCAAGGAAGATATTAATCCAAAAAAAAAAAAAAAATCTGTGTGAGATTTGGATAAGTTGTGCACTTAAAACTTCCCTAAACTGCAGTTCTATGAAATACATTACATGTGGAGCACAAACCTCATTTCACAATTCCTTGCTAACTTTTCTGATAAACTGTCTTGCATATAGATTGCTCTTGAGTAAGTGTTTCTGATTAACTCCAAGTATCAATGGTCTTGTTCTTGAACAGAAGTCTGTGTTTCTAATTTGAATAACATAATTTCAAAGTGTATTAAGGTAAATAGGGACAATGCACTCTTGTTTCAGAACGCAAATGCCCATGAAGTTATTCATCAATCTCTTTTTCATTTAAATTCACACTTTACCTTAATTTGTGTTTCAAATGCAGATGAGGCCTTAATTAAATAAAAATTCAGCAGATGGTTTCAAATTCTCTGTTCAATTTACATTTCTTGTACCTTTCTAAATGCTGGACTTTATCTTCAGAGCCAGAAGTATTACCATTAGACCTCTTCTTTTAAACAAATGCATAATAATTGGTAGGCTGGAGCTGTCTATACAGGAATAAATTAAATATTGATTACCAAATCTTAAAAGACTCAAGTTTATGTATACATTTCGACAAATACCCAAAACCTTGTCTGACCCTTCAGAGATTAATCAAAACTTAAGTATGTACCAGAGGTTTGGTTCTCTTTCAATTTAATGCACACACACACACACACACCCCCCCCAAAAAAATAAAATTGTGACAGTAAGCAGCCTTTATTCCTGTGCTTTATGGCATCTTTGATCATTGACAGGTCTAAGAAGTTAATTTGACAAAAATGCCAAATGACTAAAGGGAAAACTCATTAAACATTTTTGATCTCTAGAAAAAGTCACTGTATAGTTTTATTCAAGCTCAGCACAGGAGCTGAGTGACTCTGAGCGTGTTTTGTTTCATCTGAAGTTGTTCGCTATTAAGAACTGTGAAAAAGTAAATGAGAGCGAGAAGCAAAATTACAGGGGGAAAAAAACCCTTCTATTATCTCTGAATCAGCACTCTGCCTATTGAATAAGTAAATATACCCTATCCTCCTCAGACTGGCTGTTAGGAGAAAATCATTTTGTTCTATAGCATTTACCTCCTTCAGAGGAAATTACGAAGGAAAGGACAACGCTGCTTGTCCACTTATGTGAGGTGTAGGTATGTAATACAGAGAGCAGCCTCTCTTCCCCTATTCACTTTATCCTATGCATCTGCTATTGCCCATGACCCTACTGGATGCATGCTGATAAAATTAGGCAGCTTTTCTCTTTCTCACGTTAGTTTCCTGTTCGGCACTGATTTACAAGCTCACTTATATTCACTCTGTCATACAGGCTTTTCTACCTCTGCATTGCTAACCATATCACTGGATTACTCAGAGCTAACTCATAAATTGCTTCCTTTCAACTTCCTTCCTTTGCATGTTGTGCAAGGGGAGCAGCCCTGTGGCGTGTCCGTAGATGGGGATTCCAATTTTACACCCTGCAGCTGTAGATCTCCATCGCTACCCAGCCCACGGGCTTCATGTATTTATTTTGAAATAGCCTCAGCAAATGTGACAATATTTGTGTGTTTCAGCAGCCTGGGGGGAAAGGAATCCATCCAGCTTCTCCTTTTAAAGAGATAGCCCCTTCTGACTAATAAAACCTTTAATAAAACCTCCGCTGATGTTTTGCAGATGTCCCCGAGAGCTGAATGCTGGGTGGGCATAGTGGAACTAACAGGTACAGGGAGACGAAATTTGTGTCAGAGAAGCGATTTGATAGCTGCTAGAATTGAATGTGAGTGAGAAGGCTGTCGGCAGGATCCCAGGGGTTTGGGGTTAGGCAAAGATGCAGCGTTTCGGTTGCGTGGCTGGAGCAGGGCTCTGGTTTGTGTTTACAGTTACTAAAATGTCCTTATCTGTTCTGACTGGAAAAGTATTCCTTCTGAAAGTGAAAATGTTATCAGCTCGGTTGTCCTCAGGAGATTTCTAGTGTCTGTGGGTATATGTAAGAAAACATTTCACAAGGCGAGTTCCTCTTTTGGGATCATGGGATTTGAATTGCCTTCTGGGGCCCTTGATGTTCATAACATCTGTTGGTTGTATGTTTGAAGTTCCAGTTTGGACCTGCTCTGGGCTCAGATAAAAGAGGAAGAGCATGATGTTAGACTAAAGGAGGGTGCCTGGCATGAAAGCTTGAGCTGTCACTTGTAGCGGGGAGCTGTGCTTTGTCCCTGTCTTAAATGGGAGGAAGAGCACACATTTTGGGAGCTCCAGGACTCCAGGCTGCTCAGGCATCCAGATTTCTACTAGTGGCAGAAGTCTCCTTCCTGGGACAGGATGCATTATAACATTTTCATCTTTGGTTTTGTGGGTGAGACAAGCAGGACTTATCAAGTCTTGGTAGTAAATTGCTTTAATGTCATAAATTACACAGCAAAATGAGTGTTTGGTTTAATTCTGACATTCCTCCTTTCCTGGTTAGCGCAGGACAGGCACACTGGAAAAAAAAAAAAATCAAAAATCAATGTTTTCTTCTTACAGTGACTGTATTAAGAGCACAGACATGCAGGGCTGAGGGAAAGCTCACAGATGGTTGCTGGTAACTGTGCTGTACATGCTTAAAAGAAGAGCAAAACCTGATTGAAAAGAAGGGAAACATTCTGCTGCTTCTTCTCCTACTGGGAGAACATCACTGCTCTGCACGGCTAGAAATCTTCCTCTCTCCAGCACATTTCTGTTAGGCTTTGTGTTATATTGTGGCTGAAATGGTTCCTTTCTCAGTAAAGGCTGTAAAATCCTTAGTCGGGGACTAGTACTTTATTCCCTGTCCCATAAGTGCCTGTAGTGCTGGGCCACATGACCTGGTGGGGTAGCGCATGCATTTTTCACTGTCATTTCTTTCTGTGTCTGATTTTTTACTTGCCAACACTCTATGCCTTTACAACTGGTTTGGCTTTTTGATTACATGAAAGGAGAGGAGGAACCATAGATGCCTTCTTATTTCTAAAAATAAGAGAGGTCAGTTACTGATACCTTTATCAATTTTCATTCAGTCCTTGCCAGCTAGAATTCTAAGCAATTAAATTTGTATTAAAAAGGAATGGAGAAAGGCTGAGTGTAAACTCTCTGATTTTTGCTTAGTATGGGCCAGCTTAATTTTGGAAATGGAGGAATGAGAGCAATTGTGATGCCAAGAGAGAAAGCACGTAATTTTTTTCCACTGAACTTTTCCACAGTATCTCCAACGATGAAAATATCACTGTTTAAGAAAAACAAGAGCAAGTCAGTTGTTTGACTCTTAAAGATGCCATCAGTGCAGACAGAGTTAAATTTGCAGGGAGCTGTGTGAGAGATTTTGGGAGTCATTGATCTATCGAAAAGGGGGAAGTGAGGATATTCACTGCTGGATAAAAATAAGCTACTTGAGCAAGCGATGGCACAGTCTGTTGTGGTTTGCTTTCACGTGATACCTTGAAGAGGAAACAGAGGAGATGACTTAGAAGAGGCAAGGTAGGGCAATGCCCCTCAGAATGGTTCATGTAACTTCAGGGCGACCTTTTTTTCTCGCGTGCAAATTTGCCATTCTGTACCGTTGACATGAGCAGAGAGGAAAAAAGGGACAGTCCGTCTTGTGCAATTCCCCTGCGCGTAGAGCCCGTGAATCAAAAAAATGGGCTTTGTTCTGACTTTGCACAGCCACACTGAAGTGTATTAGCCTAGGCTGGCTCAAATGTTTTTAACCCAGACTCCCTATCATATATATATATATATATGTATATATTTTTCTATACACACACACACAGAGAAAACTCTCAACCACCTGCCTGCCTTCGGTTCTTCCAAAGTGGGGAAAAAAACCCCCAAACACTGTAGTTTAGGCATCTTGAGTGGGAAAGTTCCCTTAAAGCACGAAGAACCACAGCAAACTATCCTCAAATGTATGAGAGCTTGCCCATAAGCAATGAGGAGACACTGGCAGCAGTGGGGCTTGCCTGTCCCCTTCCTGCCCTGCCCACGAGTGCGGAGCCACAAGCGAAGAAGGGAGGTTCTGCGTGTGGAGTTCATGGGGTGGAAAGGTGAAGCTTTCTCAATTGATGGATGAGAAGATAAGGAATCAGGAGCTAGAGAAGATGAGAGTAGCACTTGTAGAGACTAAGCTGAGTGCCCACACTTGCTAGGCAATCTGCAGTAACACCGCAGCACTGACAAACACCAACCTGGTGTAAGAGCATCCCGGTGAGACTGAAGTATTCCTGCTCTCCTACCGGAGCATCAGCAGCGGCATTTCAGACACCCGGTTTCTTTCTGATTTCAGCTGAGGGGGAGGGGCTCGTTCCCTTTGAACGTCTCTTTCAAAACAGATTTAGTCCAGTGGGTTATTCATCTACATGTCTGCGGTTTGTGTGTGCGCGCATGTGTGTTTGCACACATGCAAGGAAATACGCAGGAGGCAGAGAAGAAAAGAGGGCTGGAGGGAAAGGGAATCCAAAGTACAAACTGTCTCCTTATTAAAGACATACCAGAAACTGTATGTAACTCCCGATAAACTCTCAGATCACCACATGATCTATTTATCTCTCCCAGAAGCGACAAGACGTAAGCCCTTACCCCAATCCCACAATCGGAACCTCGTAGTGATTCGCAGTGAACTATTTGCCTTTAGAAGGGAAGGGTTGGAGCATCCCAGGGCTCTGCCTGGATGGGGCAGCCTCTTGCTCTGCCGCTGTCTCGGCTGTGAGTCAGCCTTCCCGCAGGGCTTTTGGCCTGGCATTAATTAGGAGGCCTGCAAATGACATTGCTTAAAAATCAGAAGGAAAATCCAAGATGGCAGCTGGGGTGGCTTTGTTGGGGTGAACAATGCTCGTCTCGAAGATACTGGCCGAACAATTAAGCGGTGGCCTGCTGTTTTCAATATCCCGTTTGCTGTGGGTCTGCTTTTACTCTCAGCTACACCCGTGCTGGCCCACGGGAGAAATGAGAACAAGGCTTGGTGCTCTAGGGCTGATCCGTGTGCCTTTTTATTTACTTCTGTGAAAGGATTATCAGCCCCAGCCTTTCAAGTATCCCAAGGTACTGAGACTGGTTTAGAAAACGCAGAGGGTTTTTTCCCCAGGTTAAAAAAAAAAAAAAAAAAAAAAAAGGCAAGAAGAGAGGTTCCACTTATTTGCTTATTGTTTTTGGAATCCACACAATGGCTATTTTGAAGTCCCTCTCTGTAGCCAAAACACTCTCCTAATTTAATTACTGAAATAAATGAAGGCTGAGATTTCTGCGTAGGTGCAGGAGCTGCAGACTCTGTAAAAATGCCCTGGACCTCACAGCTGTTGTCAGCACCACTCTACGCGCTCCCCAGTATCGCTCCTGAATCGCACGGAGCCGCTGCAATTCCTCGCGCCAGGCTGCACGGTGCTGCAAAATCCGTCTCGCAGCCGGCAAGACGAGGAGGCTGCGATCGGGAAGGGCTGTCCCTGGGGAAGCAAGCCTGCGCCCCATGCCAGAAATGGGGCAGTTACCTCTGAATTAAACCTCTGTGACAGCAGCAGCACCAGTTCTCAGGCAGCAATCTGCACCCTCAGCCCCGCGCTGCTGCTCCCCGTCCCCTCTCCATCTGAGGAGAGACAACACTCCCCACCGGTTTTTTTCTTCTTCTTTTTTTCTCCCCCACAAAGAAAAACTTGCCAGGTCTGCATCTTTTTCCCTGAACTGTTTCCTCTTTCTAATGTTAAAAGCATATGCCGTGCAGCTTAGTTTCATGCTGAGATGTTAACTCTTTTTCAATATTGGTTTTCATGCAGCTGCGTTGAGGGGTGGCAACAGCTCCAGGGGCACTAGGGGACTTTGTGGCATGGAAACTGTGTCTGCAAGGAACAGGACAACTTTGCTCCGACCAGTTGGAACTGGAGGTTGCTTCTCCAAACTCCCACACACAGCCCAGCACAAAAATCACAGCAAATCTTCCCGCTAGGTTTTGTGCTTCTATTAAAGGGTTTGTTGGCCTTTTGGTTTGGCGCTGAGGGTTCATTTGACCACGTCGGCAAAGCACCAAGGTCCGAGCAGGGAGGTGGGTGTCTGAGCTGGGGCTCCGCACCTCGCCGATCTGCTCGCTCGGCTCCCGGATGGGACCTGGGCCAAGTCCTTGTGGCTCAGAGCATGAGCAAAACATGGTCGAGTTTGTGCCCGGCGCCTCTCACGGTGTTCATGGCCGATGCATTTGCAGCAGCACCCCGTCGCCCAGCTGGGGTGCCCATCACCGGTGCTGGAGTCGGGCACCGAACAGCCAAAGAGGAATGACTAAACGGGAGCAGCAGGATTCCCCCCACCCAGGTGAACTCAGCTCAACCCTTTTAGCGCAGGGTGATTCAGCTGAAGCTCTAAAGCTGTATTGGAAACAGTTTTCCCAAATAGATGTTTGAAGTTTTGACTCTTTGGGTTTCTTTTTTTTTTTTTTTTCCCCTCATCTAAATCAGGATGAAAGGAAAAATTTGAAATTTCTTTGCAGATCTCTGATTTAAATATAAGGCAAAAGGCCGGGCCAAAGGAATGGCTTCTTTTTTATGTTGACCCTTTATTTTTAAATGACTATACCCTAATGTGAATTTCAAATGCAAGAGCCATTTCAAACAGAAAATGGAAATTTTACTTTTTGAAAATGTAGAAACCACACCTATTGTTTTCTTCTAAACATCTTTTAAAGACAGGAATCAGAAACCAGCCCTTTCCCACAAAAAGGTCTTGTTTTCACTGAATTTGCATTTTTGACTGAAAGCCTTGTTTCAAAGTCTTGAAACTAGATCACGGTGAAGCAGCATTTATATCTAATTGGCTTCAAGGAAGAGGAAAACTCTGTGGGTGGGATTCATCTCACCTACTTAAAGGTGTTTAGTCTAAGTTATTTGTCAATAGTCAGTGGCACCTCCAAAGGGTTATTCTCTTTATACTGGTCATAAAAAGCCCCTAGAGAGATAGCTTGCACTTGATACCCACTTTTTCAGTGGTTAAAACTAGGCAAGAGAAATCCTGTCCTCACTGTTCACACTCTCTCTGCAGAGAGGAGCCAAGCATCACAGCTCTGACGATTTCAAGCTGAGGCATGTTGGGAGAAGAAAAAGGAGCTGGGTTCTACAGTTTTTCAAAAAGAGCCAGATATTTTTAGGTGACAGAAAACAGAACAGTTTTAGGGAGAACAAATCAGCTGAAGGAACACTGGTTATTTCCACAGTCAGGCTAAACCTCAAAAAATCTAATTTTTTCTAAATCTCACTAATGTTCCTGGGAATTTTTTGCAATTCCTTTGCAATTTATCTCTGATTGTAGAAGGATTTTTTATTTATTTAATTTTTTTACTTTTCAGAGCAATGTTTATTTTTCTACTCAGCCAAGTCCCTCCCCCTTTTTCTAAGTGTTTTAAATCCATTTGTAACGCTGCATGCAAGACAGGTAACACCACCTGTAAAATCCCCATATGTGATTGAAGTGACTCGGTATGGAAATTAAAAGTGAGCACAACAGCGCATGCATTTCGCTTTTTTAAATTGTTGCTAAAAGGAATATGCTTTTGTATTGTGGTTATGCCTGTGCCTTTCTGCAGGGGTATGTGGCTCCTGTAACGTTTGTGCTCACAGAACGATTCGCAAGGGGCAAAGCTGTAAAGCCATCAGCCCTTTAATTTGAGATGCAAGTCCAATTTATAAACAAAAACCTGCAGATTTCACTTTCAGACAGCTACGCTGGGTGAAACTGTGGCCTGTCACTGGAACGTTACGGAAAGCATATGTAGAAAGTGAACACAGCAGACGGTGTGCGGAGCAGACATTTATGTGACAACCTTTCATGATCACCAGGCATAAAGAAGAAAAAACACAGAAAGAGCCCATTGACCAAACCCTGATTACTTTGATGAGCAACTCCCTTGAAATTTGTAGGGATAAGTACGCAGAGACAAAGAACAATGTTATGTGACAGCTCAGTAAGGGACTTTGCACACACTTGACCAAAGTAGCTGGTGGAAATAAATCTGACACTATGGTGCTTTCTATGCACTGAGAGTCTGATGCAAATAAATTTGGGGCCTCCTTGTGTATGTTTGGAGTCTGATAGGGGATATAATTTGTTAAATGTTCCCACAGAAAAAAAAAGAAAAAATTAATAAACTACAGAAGGTGGAGAAGTTTCTGGTTTTGTTTTTGTTTCAAAGAAAAGAAAGTGTTTTGTTTCAAAGTTCCTCTATGTGTGAAAAAGAAAAAAAAAAAAAAAGGGGTTTTTCTGTACATGTATCTGCTGAAATATGTGGGGTTTCTCATTGCACTTATTTGGACTGCTCTTGTTTTCCATCACGGCCACTTTATTCACAAGTCCTACAGCTGCTCAGCTTTCCGAGGGGCGGCTCTATTCCCATATCCGCGTTTCCAGCAGGCACCACTCAAAAGCAGGAGTTGTTTCAGCACCCTGGAACAGCTGAGGGTCCACTTGCATTGCACCTGCGGTCCCTGTCACCGTGTGCGGATGCACGAAGGTCTGCCCAGAATGGGTCATCCAGTCTCATGTTTGGGCTGTGCACAAGATACAGCAATTAGCATTGCAATGCCTGCCCAAGTATGGGGAAGGGCTCCAAAACACATTTTGATCCACTGCAGAAATCTTTCCTATTCAATATGCCAGTGTGCAAAATTTCTTGCAATAATGCCTCCAGTGCCCTCTCAGCTGTGAGAGGGTCAGAGGGAAGGGAGCTGAGCAGCCCCTCTTGCACAAAAGTGATGTAAAATGAAGTTTTCCTTCACAGGTGAAGAGATCGCAGCTCTGGGAGGGCTTGGGGCTCCTTACTGGAGCAGGACTTACTGGAGTCCTGCTTTACTGGACTACCAGGCGCCTGGTCCATGCCTAAGGGTGACCATTGCCAGGAGTCTGTGGAGTTTGAAAAACAGACTGTTTGTGCCTGCTGGGATCCTCTAAAAAAGTACCGCTTGCAATTTAGATCTGTTGGTGAGCTTGGAGAGAAGTGCATAGAGAAGAGTGTGAGGCCTCAGAATTAAACTGAAAGGCTGCCTTTGTTAATATATTTTCTTGACAGGTTATTTTTAAGAGTGCTTCTCTGCAGCATGTGTGCAAAGATTTTATTTCTTGAGAACAGGCCTAATGTCCATTCTATTTTCAGGGCAGACACATAAGTCCCATTCATGTTAACGGGCAAGGTTTTCCTACTTCAAGGGAAGAACAGACCCATTAGAGTTCTAGATTATTATTTTAGACCCCCTGACCTCGGTTAGGGGTGTCAGTGTCCTAGCTGTTCCCTGCTGCTTTAGTGGCTCCCTGATCCTGCCTCATAGCATAAATCTTGCTGCGGTATGAAACCGTGGTGGGTTTTGACATTGCATTGTATCAGCCTGTGAGAGGAGGGTTTGTTTGCTTTTTTTTTTCCTTGCAGATGTCTCGGTGAGCTGAAACATGAGGGGTCAGATCTGCCAGAACCAGGACTGCCTCCTAGAGGAGAGCCCATTGGTGATAAAGGCAAAGTTACGTGAGTTTGAAACCTGGCATGACCTACTTTACTAGGCAGAGTTATGAGAATCCATGTTAGGACAGTTTGTTTTTCAGCCTGGTTTCTCATGGGAAAGAGGCTTATGCAATCGTACTGTCTGTGTGTCTGTGTCTACATCCTCCTCCCCTCCCCAATAACTTTTGGACTCATTGCTCAATTTCAACCTACTTTGACAGGGGGGTAGAGGTTCCAGGGGTGCTGCGGGTCCTGCAAACGTTATGAAAATCAGAGACTGAGCCTACAGGTGTCCAGTGTGCCAGGAACTGCTGCAGCAAGAGTTTGTGGGGCTTTGGATATGAAGGCGCCAAAATAATAGGACGGTGGGGACCAGCCTGTACAAATGGCCTAAAATGTGTAAAAACACTGCTGAACTCGCTCTCCCCTAGAGCCGGGAACTCATGGCAAACCAGGCTTTGGGAAATGGAGAAACCTCCTCGGTGCCGGAGCAGAGCTGGCCGTCAACGCCACGGTCACGGCTGCCGGTGGTGGGTCCACACAGCACCGGGCTGTCTGGCGTGTCCCGCTTCTCCCTTTTTCATACTGACTCACTCACGGCTGAGCTTCTCAAACCCCATCGCCTACTGCAAAACGAGATGAACTTGGGAGGCTTCGTTAACTAACAGCCTTTTAAAACACGCCAAGCGACGGCGGAGCAGCGTGCCTGTTGAGATCTGATGCAGTAAAAGCAACGATGCAGGGGATCTGGGGTGAGGAGCTCTGCTGGCTCAGGAGCATCTGACCTGAGCAGATGTGTCCAATGCCAGGGATGCGAGCGATGGGATACCACTAACTTTTGTCATCATAATACTCCCAAACCAAGGACTCGGGCACCAGCACAACTAAGGGTTTCATTCAGATCTAGTGCAGATCCTCTTTACCTCCCTCCAAACGGTACTTTGCCAGTGCTGCCGTGTAAACTCAGTTAATTACAGGGGAGGAAATTATGGCCCCATAGACTTCAGAGAGAATATTCAGTATAGGTAAAACATTTAATGATATGCAATTAAAACACTATATATCTAACTGCTAAGAAATGGTGGGCTTAAAGAGGTGCTACTTACAGTGAGCAGGTGATAATGAACTCCCTGGGTTGCAAAGGCTTCGTTTCAAAACTATAGCGTGAATTTATTAAACATGCTTATGTAAGACAAATGTTATTATATGAGTATACAGGAAAAGACACCACATCAGGAAAACCCCTTGGATTTCTGGTTCCACATTACATGCACGACAGCTTCTTTTGGATCATAAATAACAACAGAAGAACACACATGAATATTTTCAGTGATTTGTGATCTCCTCCCCATAAATTCTCGTTTTTGGGGAAAACTGCATTGCATGACTGCTAAACAGATGAGAACAAAGAATGTTTCCATTTATTTCATTAAAGTTTCCCAAAAGAGCATGAGGAATTGGTATTTTAAACATTGCATAGTTAGATAAAGAAGGTGTAATTAATTATTGGGTTCTTTGGAGTTAGTGCAGAAAAAAAAAAAAGGCCCTTCTTAGGACGTAACCCAGGACTGTGATGCCTCTGGAAATGGGTGTCAACAGGCTTTGGGAAAGGACAGTCTCAGACTGCTAATTTATTGTAGAGCAGATCTTGGAGAGCGAGGGGTTTACAGAAAAAGGCTGCTTGTATTTACTGTTGTGTCTGTCTGTGTCTTCCTAACTCTAGAAATTACAGTGAAGGCTCCAGGCTGCATCCTCTTTGGGGCAATGAGTGCCTCAGTCAAAGCAGGACCACCTGTAGATGCTTCTCCTCTTTACTTAAAACTCTTTTATAATAAAAATAGTTCCCTCCTCTCCCGAGTGATGAATTGCTCTATTAGGAGCTCTCTTCTTTTCTTAAGTTGTGCAGACTTGGTACAGTGCACTCCAGATTGTTTTCTCTACTTCCCAACCAGTGCATCTCCTTTGAAGTCAAAGGAGCTACTGTGATTTTAGCCCCATTGAGATACTCACTATGGAAGAAGTATATAAAAGACTACTGCTCACAGGGTGGGAGCTGCTGGTTTCCAGTTTCTCATTAATTTTTCACTTGTCTTTTATTTCAGTGGGTCTACACTATGCTCCACCTTTGGCACAGTCACAAATACTATTTTTTTATGTGGTTCAGTGGGAGGAATGGTTTTGATCATTAAAAGCAAAGCAAAAATTATTTCAAGCAAAATTCCAGAGCCTCTTCTGCATCCATTTATCTTTCCATGGCTTCCTTAAAGCATTGCCTACTTACACTCTGGGGATATGTGCTCCAACTGTGTTTCACCACATTTACAGGAGCAGTCACATATGACCAAGGCTAAAATGTAACCTTAATTGCCCACAGGCTGCTGCCATTGAACCCAGTTGGCATGTAGGGGTTTTAAAGTGTTGAAATGAGCCCAGTAAAAACAATAGCCAAGACAAAATCATATTTAATTGTGAACTATCTTTAAAAATACTAATATGCTAGAATCTAAGCAGTGAGGGCTCACGTCTCGTGAAGGAATGTGTAATTTCCTGTAATCATCTCCTTCAAATATCCCTGATTGGGACTTTGAAGCAGTCAAAGAAGAGAGGGGTCTGTGGAGAACCCACCACTGCTCCTTGCTGAGACAGGGCTTTGGAAAGTGAATCACTGCTGTCTGACTGGATCCATGCCATATGCGAAGGATCAATAAAGTTTTATGTACCTTACTTGCACGCCTCAGGTTTTTGATTCCAGGTGTTTGCATTAATCTGGGACACAATGGAAGGAAGAAGTTGCTATGGTTGCATGGAGATGGCAGCGCAATCTGGACCGACTTCAGCCAGTATGCGCAAGAAGTTTAATTATCAAAAATAATTGCACTTCTTGAAGTCTTTTATACTGTTTGCTTAAGTCCACTGAGCACCGATACAATATAATTACTCCAGATACCTGAGTGCCCAGGCTCTTCAGTGGTCAGTAACATTATGCCCTATGAGGAAATCTTTTGTTTGTGTCTGACCATCCCGCCACTGGCAGAAGTCAAAAAAATGAACAACTTGGGTACAGAGGTGTTAAGGGAAATCATAGGAGGATAGTACCTAAGTTCACTTTAGATCCGAATTTTAGAAGCGTGTGATCTCAGAGAATGAAAATAGCCCTTAGCTCTCAAGAGCAAATCCCTCCTGGGGACCAGAGACTTTGCATGCTTTTTGCCCCCCAGCTTGTTTAATGGCACCTGTAACCATTAGAAATTACTCAGACAGTGGTAATTGGGGACCACAGTTTGTGCTGCAAGCGTTGCTCTATGGAGCTGCACTTCCCAACCAGAATTCTTCAGTTGAAGGTTACCGAGAGCCACCTTCCCTCTCCGTGATAATGTCCCTCTCTATAATGTGTCCCTTTTTGTTTCATCTGACATTTCTATCACCTTTAAGAAGCCTCATGGAGAAGGGGCCATGAGGTTTGGATGTAACTGGCATATGGATGGAGCTTAGGTTTTTTAATACACAGTTTTTATAAGACTGCTTTTATGTTTGCCTTTGCTCTTTGATCTCCACTTGAAAAACGTTTTTCATGGAGTTTGTTTGAAAGCACAAATAATCGCTTACCACAACTAAGGGCTAGCAAATAGTTCTAGAAAAGAAAGAAAACCAAAGAGAATCCATGAGCTGACGGAGATGCCTTGAAAGATGTTTTAGAAACAGCTTGTAACGGCACATTTTGCAGGACTGTTCATCAAGTTAATTCTCCTGTTGCACTGGCATTCTTGGATATGGTAATTACAACAAGGAAGGTTGTAATGGATTTCTAAAATGGGAGTGTTTTAATAGATTTTAGTAAATTACATTGTATTCAATACTGTAGTGTGACATACTACAATGAAAGATAAAGTCACTCACGGACATAATCTGTGGTTCAAAAATAAATATGATGATTCTCATGAAAAATGAGATTTAGCTAATTATGGCCTGGAAAGGGAGAAGCCCCAAAAATGGTAAAACAAAGCTACTCTCGTCTGATAGAAACAGGAGCAGCCACAGTGGATGGGGAGAGCTATGCCAGCTTTTTGCAGTGCATTTGTAGCAAAAGCCACCCTTGTCCAGGTAGATGAGCTGTAAATTGAGATACTCTAATGAAGGAAAGTCGTCTCAGGGTGACTCAGCATGACTAAAGGTCCCAAAAGCCTTGAAGCAATCTATATATAGAGAGAAAGCTGTCCTCCTTATCTTGCTGATCTTGTGGATCTCCATAATAGTAATGTGGGGTGCAGGTGTATGTAAGACATCTAGCGCTGACACAGGATTTCTGCCCTTTAAAATCTCTCAGGTAACAGAGAAATCTCCCTGGCAAAGACAAACCAAAATGCAGAATATTTAAAAAATGTTAAAAGTCAATTCTTTCTGTCACTAACATTAAACTACTGTAATGTAGACCGGTTAATGATGGTGCTTCATGAAATAAGACATTAATCTCCACTTGTAATGCAAGAGCCATACAACTTGCTTCAGCCTTAATCTTTTATGAGTTATGGACTCTTCTGTGATTCATAAAACAAATAAATCACACCTCTAAGGCTATCATCTATTTATTACTGCTTTTTAAATGTTCAGCATAGTATAAAAAGGGTCTCTTTTGCTTGCCAAAGGTTGTCAGCTACTGAGTAACATTTGGAAACCAGAGTTCGGATTCTGCATACAGCTGGACATAGGTTTTGTCTTTGTTCCTGAAGACAGCCAGCTCCAAAGGAGTGCACTCATGGGGCTGGGTGTGCAGATTTCACTCCATGCTTCCAGGCTGTGTTTATAGCGAGTGAGCCAGCTGACCCAAAAGACGACAGAAAGTCCCTGGCCTTCCTTTTTAGAAAGAGACAATGGCTAATCAGTAAATAGGACTTGCCAAGTTATGAAACCATGGGGGGAATAAGGGAAAAGAATAATTTGGAACAGCAAATCTCAGAGTAGAACAAATATTCAAATTATTGGGAGATTTATTCAAGCTAGAAATCACAGTTTCACTGGTACTTTACCTTTAACGTGCTCTGTGCTCATTTCAATGTTATTCTCTTTGCAGGAGAACCATAACCCCAGAGTCTATATAAGCAAGCTGCCGCTCCAGTGGACCTGGGAGGGTTTTGTATGCAGGCTGGCAGCAAACTTTGCATCCAGAGTTTGTTTTTAGGAACCTTCAGCATTTCCATTTTTGAGGGGACTTCTCCCAGTCGGTTCCCAACCTGTGTCATGAGGTTTGCAGACTGGCTGGCTTAGCTGTTCCCAAATCTCAGCAGAGAACGAAACTCACTCCTTCCACCTCCTGCCTATAAAGACCCCAACAACTCCCGTTGTAGCCACTGACCTTGGCCTTAGATTTCAAAATCCCAGTGACCCAGAGGAATTACCGAAGTAAGAAAATAAAATAAAAAGCGTGCTTCTAAACTGCAGAAGGCATGAAGTATGCTCCCTTGAAACCATGCACATATTTGTTCCTGCCCAAATGGAGGTTTATGGATATAGGGCTGTGCTTTTGAGCTCTTCTTCATATTTGTCTTTTCTGTGATTTGTTTGAAGGAATTGTAAAAATACAGATCTCCCAGGGCACTTGTAAGTTGTAACGAAAGCTTGGTTCATTCCAGCTGCAGTACGACTCCAGCACAGATTGCATTACTTCAAACCTTGGTCCGTGGACTCAAAGAAAGAGCACAGTAATTGCATGTCCTTTCCAAGAATACTGAAAAACATATAAATACTAACCAAGTGCATTCTAGCATTTTCTCTTGTCATACACCGCATACTCCATTAGACAGCACTCAGGACCCGTGTCTTAGCTGGGTCGTTTCTTTCTATGAAAAGCAGGTGGACTTGGAAAACTCTAGGTAGTTGCCCAGATGATTCAGACAATATTTGCTGCTCATTTTGACAGCAACAACCAGGAAGTTTTTTCTATACCAGATAATATTGTAATAAATGAAATTGAAGAGGCACACTAGAAAAACACAGACCTTCAAGAAAATAAGCGCTTTCCCAACCAAAGAGGAAAAGAGTCAGAATTCAACAGAGTAATAAACACTCCTAAATCTCAGGACGAGTAAGCGACTTGCTGCTGATTTATTTCTCCTTTTGTTTTTTAAGAATTGAAGTTCTTTGTATGTAATGCTGTAACAGGGATTGCAGCTTTAATTTCAGTTTGTTTTTCCCTTAGAGATGTTTCCTCACTCCAAGTCAGGGAGATTTTCCACTATAGGTGCTACTCAGCTGCATTTACAGAAAGAATAACAGTTACGCAATGCTCGTGTTAAAGCACCTATGTCGACTGTAGTGCTTTAGAGTTAGAAAACGGATTATAGTGCAGCTCCTTGTTTTCAAAGGAGCAAAATGAACAAGTGGAAAAAATCTGGTCATTAATGACAGCAAAGCTTCCTATGAATGATCACTGTAGCATACCTCAGGTTTCCAAAGCAGCTGTTGATAAATGACACCAGAAGGTGTCTTTTGGCTAGGAAAGCTGCACATTTTCATAAAGATTGTGTTCTGAAACCCCTGCAATTATATTATACTGCTCTTGCACCACTCTGTGGAATTTCGCTTTTTATTTCCTACAGCTTCATGCAGACTCAAGCAGTTTGGCCTCTTTATTAAACATAAGCATCAATCTGTAAAAAGCCTCTTGATTCTCTAGACAACTAGTTGTGAAAGTCAGCTTTGTTCCGTTGACTCTGCATCCCTGGGGATACGGACACTGCTCCTTCTGTTCTCGTTTGTCAATACTCTTCGGCCAAAATTTTGGATATTTTTTTTCCCCGTATCTGCCAATTATTCTTGTTTTGGAATCCACTGAAATATGTTTCAGTGCTGTTTCTTAATACTTTTTCTTTTTTAATAAATAAATGCCAGCAGCCTGGAGCTTATGAGCAGCCCTACAGTAATAAAAGGATGTACACAGCAGGCAGTACTCAATTTGCAAAAGAAAAACAGATTAACATTTCAGGTTTCTGAGGGCTTTTTGTCAACAACAGTACATTTAAAAACATCAATCTAGTAGTAATTGCATTATCAGTGCATTCACGGCTGATTCTTTGGCTGATTCCCTTAATATCATGGAATGGAGAAGTAGCTATGGGAAGTCTTTTTAATATATATAAAAAGTGAAAGCCTGGTAACAGTCAAGTTGATTTGACTGCTTATAATTCCCATTTCTGGGACTGGAATGAAATGAATACACGGGTAATGGTAGGGGAACACCCATAGCCAGGCCTTCAACCGCCACAAAAACTGGTACAAAGTCCTATTCCTGGGCACTTTTACAAAAAGTACATTGAAATCTGACAATGTAAAAGAGCACTTAAAAAAAAAAAAAAAACAAAAAAAAAAACCCAACAAAAACCACCTCAGTAGAGACTTTAAGAAAACACCATGGGAGTATCATTTCACCGTTTCTTTAGCAGATGCTCACCAGCCACTTTTCAGGCATAATACCACTGATTGCATCCATGCAATTGAACAACATGGAATGAGACGTTGCTCTCCTTCTCCGAATTCTCTACGAGTCTTCAAGAGCTATCAGAAACCGTGTAAGAAATACCCTGAATGTGGAAGATAATCAGCTCCTGGGAGCCTGCTGCTCCTGAATATCCCCACTGAGCCCCTTCCTCACCAGGCTCCCGGCTGTGCCGAAGGATGGCTGGGTGCAGGTCTTCCCTTTGGAGAGGTTTCCCTTTGTACAAATAATTACTAGGAATTATGTGGGAATACAAGAAGCCTGGTTCCACACTGGACTGGGGAAATGCTTGAATATTTTCTCATTTCCTTCTTATGCAGCCGCCCCAGCTGCTGGGTTTTTAGCTATGCTAGTCATCCCCTCTGGGTGTCTCTCACCTGATGAAGAATAGACACTTTTTAAAATTTTGTAGTACAGAAAGATAATCTTGAGTCTGATTTTATGCTAATTCACGTAGACACTTCTGATAATTTTGTCTTATGTATATTTATTAGGGTTTTTTTTTTTTCTTCTAACATCATTAGATTTGTTTTGAACTCAAAGGTCAGTTCCTACACCAGTATAAATCAATGTAACTACATTGATTTCAAGGATTGCAGCATCTTTCATTAATTCCTATTGCCAGGGATACTGTAGTTGTCTCTGAGGGAGAAGATATATATTTTTTCATGCATTTTGATTTAAAACACAAAGAAAAAAGAAACTTCTGTGAAGAATTTAATTCTGTGGCATGCCATTAACCATGCAATTAAGGCCTAGTGGTGTTAAATAGTCGATAGAAAGGAATCTCAGCCAGTAACCTCCAAAGATTTCTCTAAGTCCTTCCTCTATGCAGCTCCTGCTCTATGTTCTTAAAAGAGAGCCCTGATTCTTGCACAGCAGATGCTACCATCTTTTTCTTTTCTTACTAAGAAAAATGTGGTTTCCTTATTTGGATTTACTCCATTAACAAACCTAAAGGACACACTCCCAGGTAAAACAACGCAAGTCATGGTCTTACTCATTCAGATTCAATCACTCCAAAATAAATTCCAGTTGCTTATCTAATTATATTTCCCTGCTTTTATTGGTCTATTTGTGACAGCGGTAGCTGCATGCTTTCTTTGAGCTGTAAATTAAACATATATCGAGAGAGAGAAAGAGCATTAAAATTATGCAAAGTGTTTCAATGTTAAATGGGAAGTTATGTCTTTAAAAATCATTTCTGGTGTGAAGGTGTATCTGTGGTTATATATACATCTTTTCCCACTTTACAGGGAGTTCCCAGTGTGTGCACTTCTGTAGCTTCTCTTCTGTGCATGCAAAAAACAGCTTCACATGAAACTGATAATTCTCTCCAGGGATAGAGAAGCATTGCCCATAGCCAAAATATGTTTTATTAAAAACAGAATCTTCCTTGTCAGGCCACATTGCTCCTGCTGAACTCGAGGGATGCCAAACAATGATGTCAGGTTTGCCACATGCTGATAATGACATCCATGCCTGGTGCACAGATAAAGTAGTAAGAGCACCTGGCCCACGTCTTCCTCTGCAAACCAACATTTTCTCTTGGTTTTGTGTGATAAGAAGGCATCAGCGCTGGTGGTTGAAAAATGCTTAAGAAAATGAGGTGCTGCACTTGATAACAGCAACCCTTCACAGGTCTGTGGGCTGGTGTGTGGTGGAGAAGAAGAGGAAGTTCAGAACCTTAAGAAATGTTTTAGATACTTTTCAAATGTTAAATGTAGCATATATGCACTTCCTCTTTCTGTACTGATTGACCGTCGCTGCAGGTCCCAGCTGCGGTTGGCACTCTGTTAGTTGGGCCATCTCCCAGCACATCCCTCTCCTGAGCCTCCAGACGCATGGGCAAGGCAGACGGATAGCAGACACGGACCAAAAGAGTTTCTGACCCTCATATTTGAATGGAGGAAGTAAGGTAATAAAAAGTCAATCATCTTCTGGCCCTGAATTAATTACTTCACAACACAGGCATTAAAAAAAAAAAGCATTCCAGTAAGTAGATGGCTTTGCAGCTATATCCTGGAATAGGTCTGGTCTTTGATTCTTCTGTCTCCCATTTTCACTCCCCACAGCCCCTCTGGAGCTTTGCATTGCTGCAGCGCTTTGCAAGTAACTACACTCGCCGACTGCAGAACCTGCAGGTCCCGCCACAGCACTGGCCACGGTGCATCTCTGCCACAACTGAAACGACAGGTAACTACAAAGCCTGAGCTTGACAAGTCATTGAACTAACTCCCTCCCTGCTTAGTGCAGCTCTCTTTCCTTGCTGCAAACAATAGTGGAATCATGAGGTGTGACAAGAGACCGAGATAAGGAACCTCAAGCCACCACAGACCCTTAGACTCTCTAGCTTGGGAAAGTATTTTCCTTTTATTCTTTTTTTTTATCCATGTCTAGGTTTACACATATACGATGTAACATCAGTTGGCATGATGACAATCCCATGTAAAGAGGCAATCTGTCCCTTAAATCAAATGAATCAAATTTCCATAGGGAAGAAAATTTGGTTTGATCTGTTTTGCTTTGTTTAGGTTCACATTTTCAGTCCCTGGAACTAAAACTGGTGAGTTTTAGACTCAGACGTCAGTAGTCTGAGTTGGAGAACTGGGCCCATCAGAAAGTTTTCTGCCTGCAGTACTTACTCTAGGAAAACTGGGCTGTCACTCTGGGAGTGCTGGAGAGAGAGAACTATTGGGTCAACTTGCACAAAGAATAGTCAACGCCAAGAGCCTAAGTTGCTATTCATTTTTCCACCAGTGCCTTTAACCTCAGGATAATAATTAGATGCATAATGTGGACATTAATTATCACAACACACATAAAGATCTAAATAACCCTATTAAGTAGATGTATTTTACAGCATGCCTCATACCACTTCCTAAGGAAAGGGTAGGCAGGGCAATTCTCCAGTGGTTCTGTCACTGCAACCTAAAACGCTGGATATTTAGCCTAACGTTTCTGGCAGTCTTCTGGCAACTTTTAAATCTTTACAGGTGCTATTATTGAGGTGTCAGTTGTCACGGAGAACAGGATAATATTTCACGACATAAAAATACCCCGTAATCATTTCAGATGGTTGATGATATTGCTGCTAGGCATAGTCGAACTCTTCTTCACATCACTGGAGATTGAGGCTTTCCCTCTGCTCCACGCAGCCCAGATATAATCCCTTCTGATTAGAGCCTTTTCTCTTTGATGCTCCCCTTTGTCATCCACACACTGGGAAAATTGCTCTGTATTGAGTTACATGCTTTGTGCAGTTTGCGTAGTTGTCTTTTTTAACCTGGAAGCAAAGCTGCCTGTGCCTGAGCAGCGATAGGATTCTGATTTCTAGTAAATCTTTGATTAATGAAGCTCAGGTAAACAGATTAGTCATTAACCTTTGCTTCTCATGATAAGATTACTTATTGATGTAGAGTAGTTGTGCTGCTCCCATGCTGCCAAGGATGGGAATCTTTCCTTCCTTCAGACTTCAAGAATCTTCCCACCACCCAACAAGACCTCCTTTGGAGGATGGAGGTATTAGAGAGCTGCTGCCTCTGCAGGGAGTCATCTGTTTCCTACGGGATGGGAAATATCTGCATCCAGGGCACTTAAATGCAAACATTAATAGGCAATGCCCAATAGTACAGTGGGCTGTTCATATCTCCCACTCTATATTTTTGCTAGATGGCTGTCAGCGAGGGCAACTCAGCTGAGGCAGAGGGGAAATGCACACAAAGTGAGCCAAGTATTAAAAAAAAAATAAAAATGGTACACTGCAAAGCCATGACTGTGCAGGACAATTGCTTAAACCCTTGACAAAGGCCAAATCTTTGGTGACAGACCAGGAAATCATTGCTAAATATCCACGTCTGTAGACGGATAGATGGCTGCTTTAAATCCATTTAAAACTAGCTTAATTCTGGTCTCTTTATCTGCTGTACAGGTCTCTCAGGATGGGCAAGGGCAACCTATGAGCTGAGGGCAACAAAAGCGAAGTAGTCTTCTATCCCTGCCAGCTCTACCAGGTCTTTTTACTTGCAGTCATGCTACTAATGGCCTCTGAGAAGGAAATGAGTGGTCTTCCATCATTGGGTAAGGAAACTTAAAGATTCAGCTGCTGAGCAGAAAACTTCTGGGGACTCCTTTGTGACATTTGGTGCAGTGCTGCTCATCTGGGTAGGGTTTGCACCCTCCCTGACTCCCAGAGCTAGCTCCACCAGTCTCCATGGGTGCAGAGATTCAGCTACAGGGGGAACTGAGCTAGAGCCAGAAGAGAGTCTTGGATCTACAAGGTCTGCAAATTTAAATGTGGGAACGTATGTAGGACTAAAGAACCAGTCGCCTATGGCTACCTGCAGTCTACAAAAGCAGAGGGGGAATTAAAATTACACAGTGTTCTAATTCATTGATCTCAAATATAATGGATGCTATTTGAATCTGAAGACATTTATACTGCAGTCTTGAATGCAAAGAATGGCAAACAGGATAGCTGAAGCTTCATGTTTTCTAGCTGATCGGCAGACTGAACTTCATGTTTGCACCTTCAGTTTTGCATCCTGTAAACCCCTGTCTTCACTCCCATTTTCAGTCCCATGATCCCCTGTGCACACAGCTATTAGCAGATGGAAATCTAGCAACCTGATCTGTAGGCCCAGTTGGGTAATCAAACATTTAATTGCTAACAATTATCCATTAATGCTTATAAATTAGGTTGCCAAACTACTTCTACAGACTACAAATATTTGCATCCAGACTTGTCTGCGAAAATTGAAGATGCATGTGAAAAGCTATACCGCAGTGGCCAACACTGCCATTTTCATCTGGACTCTTCAGGCTGAAACAGAAAATGCAAACATTTGCTGCATCAGAAAAGTAACCAGAAAATTAGGAATTGAACTTGAGGGTATCATGAAAATCAGGTCCTAAGTCAAATTCCAGGCTTACTTACTGTCTCTCTTATTAAGACGCTTACTTTTTTTCACTCTTCTTTCTTGCTTCTTCCTCTGGACTTCCTAGCACCTTGATGAAACATTTGCCTCAACCGTAGGAATATATAGTGGTCCAGAGGGCTTATTTTATTCCAAATCACTTTCTGGTATTAATCATGATTTTTTATGACCTGTCATGCATCTAGGAATGCTTGTTTATTAAATAAAGTATAACAACATGATTTCAGGTAACACTTCAGAGATGAACATGTGCTTTCTGCTAAGAGTCCTAACTAGGAAAGACTGTAACCCTGTCCGGTAAGAGCAAACTACATTGCTATGCAGAAATTGTAAACCTATTCTATAAAACGGTTCCAGTTCCCATCCTGTTAAGTAAGTTTTGCCTTTTTATAATTGCTTGCTTTCTACTGTCTAGTTTATTAAAGCGATGCGGTTATGAGCTTGCCCATGTGACCTCTCCCTTTGCTCGCAAGGGAAATGTTGGAGTGGTATTGCGAGCACTGGGACTTCAAGGCTACATTTAAATTAGTAAATTCAAACATGTCTGGAAGCTTTCCCAGGACTAGAACAAAACTGTTTATACAGTCAACTGCTAAGCTGTTCTCTGGCATGAATTTGGCCCATTTCAGCTCCTTCTCCCCCTGAATGGTTCTTGGGTCCAGCATGGCTGAGGGACCAGTCCTGGAGGCAGCGGGCATGCAGGAAGGATAAATGAGTTTACTAGCATAGATGCTGGCCATTGTCCACCAGCTGGCTTCGGTGCTTATTCCTGGATGCATTTTATTTACCTGACAAGGCAGAACCAGACCACCTTGAATTTAGTACCCAGGCAAACAATTTTCTTTGCAGAATCACATCGATTTGAGGCAAATGTTGCACATGGCAGGGAGCAGAATTAGCCACTGTCATGTACAGCAAAAGGTGATGCGTATTCAAAATTAGGCTCCCAGTCACAATCCTGGGAACATAGCGGTTGGGTCTGAACGGTGCAAAAGCTGAGTGTAATAAAGACAGGGGAATCAAGGCCTGCAGCTGAAAAATAATGTCTCTTGTTCCAGTATCAGGCTTAAATACTCTGCCAAGGAAATAGTGCCAGAGGAACTGCAGAAAGAAGAGGGTGTGATGGTTTAATGGGGTTTTAGTAAAATATGATATATATTTTTTAATTTGCCTGAGTGTTTTATTCTTTTTAAGTAACTCTGAAGGGATCATCTAATTCTATAGATAAGCCATGTATAGTCACCCGCTCGACGCACTGTTGCCAAATTAATTGAAATGGCTGCTGAACACAACACTTGCTTTTACTGCGAATGCAAGAAGTTGCTCAAGGACTACATACTTTCTCTCTTTCTCTCTCTCTCTGTCTTTTTCTCCCTCCCCTGGGGTCTCTCTCCCCTCTTTTTCATCTTTTTTTCCCTTCCTTGATGCCTAAGATGGTTCCATTAGTCTTGCAAATATTAATTCTCAATGCAAACAGTATGTGTCAGGTACAGGAGGATGTAAATGGAAAATTAATTGAGGAACAACGTGTAGACTCGTGTTACACGATGTCCTCAGCATGCATACACAAGCAGAAACCAGTCATTGACTTGCTGCCCCTCAAAAACCCTCCCACACATGGAACAGGAGGCTGGGCTGCTGGAGACAGGAGATGTGCACACTAGGTTTTTAAAAAGTGCCTGATAATAAATTATTCTTTTATTTTGATTTTGTTGTTACAGGTTCACTGTCACATAGCAGGGCTGACTGCGTAGCCAGAATGGGGCCATTGCCCTTCACTTGCTCAAGGCCTGACCCAAATACTGCCCCAGGAGAGCCATGAAGCTAAGACTTTTCCACAATCCTCTTTATAAGGCAAGCAGTCCCACAGTAAAGGTCAGGCTATCTTCAGCTGGAAAGTTGCTTTTAAGCTGCTCTGGTGAGTAGTGGTCAAAAAACATTAATGACCACTGTTCATTGCAGTGCGTAGGAGATGGTTGTCATTTTTGGAGCTTCTTGCCAATCTTTGACAATGCAGAGTACGTAAATTGATCGATGAATTTTACCGCTTTATCTGATTCATAAATTGTCCACAGATTACAATGCTGTTCAAATCATTTGCTGCAGATGCTTTTTGAAAAAAGAAGTTTTTTGAACAGTTCATAACGATTATTTATAATCTCTATTATTTTGACTTGACTCTGTTGATGACATGGTGATTTTTTTTGGCTCATTGATTAGAAGAGTTTTAGATTTCTGAATTATTATATTTGTAGGTAAGAATTCGGAATTTGGTTTCAGTTACTAGACTTTCAGTCCAGAAGAGATAATAGTTCACTCACTCTACCTCCTTGAATGGCACAGGCCAGAGGTTTCAGACAGTTCTTTCCCCCCATACTTTGATGTACGAGTATATTTGACAAAGCATTATCCCCTAGAAAATGATTCAGTCTTTCTTTCAAGCCATATAGAATTCTCCTGCTTTCAATAAAAACCCCAGATGTTACCATGACTTTCCCCTCATTAAAATAATTTGCTACAGTATTCCTCAGAAACTAATAGAAGTAGCTGAGAATATGAGCAGAATTTGTGATGAACTTTCACACAGCTTTTAAGATTTTCCCAGCAAAAGTTTCAAACTTACCAATGGAGATTTGGGCTGTTGCTGCTCACTTGTATCCAGACTCATTATACCTGGTTTAGTGACATCATCAGCATAGACCCTTTCTCTGGTCAGTGGAGAAAAAGAAGCTATTCCAGGCTATCCCAGGTGGATTGCACTTTCCAAGGCTGGGCTCTCAACTGGTTGCAACAGGAGGCTAGAACATCCAGTGCATACCTTAAGTACCCCAACTACATATTTAAATTTAGCTGGGAAATACCCTGGCTCTACTTGCTCATCCTTAGGGTTGGTTCTTGGAGAGAAGGGATGGAGCACAATGCTGGAATCATGCAAAAAAATCTATCACCATTCCATGTCTAGCAATTCTTACCGGTCTCTTCTCGTAGCACTGAGGTTTATTTTAAAGAATCCGTCAGGCTAAAGGTTGTTTCCACTCTTGCTGAAATTATGCTAACTCTATTTCTCAGTCTTATCATCAGCATCCTGAGTCTCTTACTTACTTACCAGGGAAAAGAAGGGGCCAGATCTTTGGCATACAAAAATTAACTTTCTAAATCCTACTTTATTTAAGGATTTACTTGACTAGATAATTTCTAGTTATTTTGGACACATTCTGAGATCACGCCTATAGAGATTTCTGGGGTAAAGTGCAGCTGATACAAAGGATTTTGCTTTTTTCTCTTAATGTCCCCCCCCCACTTCCCACTGACAACAGTCTTTCTGAGATGGCTCTGCCTTCTTTCACATTTCCATTTTCCCTCTTCCCCTCAACACAGTCTCTCTGCACTCAGCAGCCTGCAAGCAGTGCTGTGAAGTCTTCCAGTAAATGTCTCATTTAAGGAGTGAGGAAGCCTGAATTAAATAGAGCAGGGACTCTTGCTAGCCGGAGTTAATGGAGATGTCTTTTAGCGAGATGTCAGCTCTAGACAGTTCGGCTCTGCCAGTGTCTGACAAACCTTCCCCCCACGGTTTAACAGTCTATGAACAATGATCCGCTATGAAGGTGTGTGATGGCCTTTGGATTGGGCTGTGGCTCTTTTTTAGGTGTTTTCTCTTAATTCAGGGCCACAGCTTATGACCAAATATAAGTGTATGAGAACAGCAAGAAAACTAAGTCCTGGAACCAGGACCGTCTGTCTTTGACTCAAGGCACACCAGAAACCTCATCATCTTGGTCTAGTCTTGTTGATAAATCATGTTATATCCTGCAGCCATTGGAAAATACGCATGTGTCTACATGATATCTATAGAAGATAATCTGACAGGTCTGATATGTGAAATAATTCTAATTGGTGTAACTGAAGCCAGAATTTGGTACAATTTGGAAATTTCATGGTGGTGGTGCTCTCCAGTCTTAAGAGAAAAAGCATCTAGTGGTGGAAGGTGATGTATTGGTAGTGATGCATTGCAATTCTAAGGTTGGAGCTCTTAAAAATTAGCACTGCTTTTGAAGCTTCTAAAATCATGCCAATTTGTACTATGGAGCAATCATTAGGGTAATGAACAATTTTTCTTGGGTGGTGTCTGCCATCACTTGACAATTTCCTAAATGGGCACATTTCAGAAGTGGCAAGACTTCCATCCTTGCTGAAAGAAAAAAGTTAGTTAACCCAATCTTTCTTTTCTGAAGCACGCACTCTCAGAGCATCAGCACACACAAAAAAGTTTTGTTTTCTTTTTTTTGGTGCAGCAAACCATCTTGTGTCTTCACATATACTTCCAACACTAGAAGTTTCCTCATTTTCACAAAATTTGCCTTTTTAGAGCTGGGTTAAAACTTCGTCGGTGCAGAGAGGAGACGGGGCAGGCGCACAGCCGCTGCCCGCTGCGCAATGCGGAGCAAATGTCAGAAGTGCTGGAAGCTAATGGGGAAGCGACAGTGCCCTTTGCTTCCCTGCCCCTGCCCTCCACTTCTCCCTTCCTTCCCTGAGGCTGACCTCTTGCACCAGGAAACCTGCCCTTGGTTTGCAGATTGTTCGGCTGCTGTCCTGCCCGAGAAACAAACAAACAAACAAACAGAAGCTCCCATCTGTGCAGAGAAGATACCGTTAATATATAACCACGAGGATCAGAAAAAAACCCACTAGTGAGAGCGCAAACAAGGGCAAGAACATGTTTGCAGTGTGTTCAGGATGGATTGCCCAACACTGAGGGAACCAAACACAAAAGTTACACTTCCGCCAGACAACATGAGTGACTTGTCAAAAAAAGAGGTTTAAAGACTCCACTTGCCTTCCCTCACCTGGCTCTTGCTTTTCCCCCGACTGCTTTCCTCTTCTCCAGGAAACAGGTTGCAATTAAATCTTCCTAAATAGGAAAGAATCGCTCCATTTATACACTGCTCAAAAAAATAATGTCAAATGAAAAATGAGGATGGCTTTTTAGAGTATATGCACAGAGGAGGAAGAGCTTCCCAAGCCTGGGCTGTACGCAGAGGTGGCCACAGTTTGCCTCCCACCAGCAGGAGATGGTTCAGGAGATGGCTGAGCACCTCTCATTTGGAGGGGATGGCTCAGACAGCACTGAGAACTGGGCAAGGTTAACACTCAGTACCTTCCCCAGCGGGTTTCATCACAGAAGCATCACTGACCCACATCACCATCCGTCACTGTGTTCCTGAAAAGAGTGGGTTAATAGTTCACAAAAATCAATAAAAGATTGCTGTGATGGGAGAGCCGTCCTGGAATAACAGAGTGGTTTTCCTTGCCAGCAATACTCTCACATTTACTAAGAGACAGAAGCTGTGATAGCTAATTCTGACTTGAAGTCTAGCGTCCTCCACCTCCGCTGCTAGTTACCAGGCAGTTACTTTTCTGTCGAGGCTGGAGCTGATGGTGATGTTAAACCAAACAGCCAGGACTGTCCTTGTGTCCTGGGCACCGGCAGGGGGGAGCACAGCAGGGTTTGTCCTCCCTGGCTGAATTTCCTCGGTGTTACCACCCAGCAATGACCCATGCAGCTGATTGCTGCAGAGTCCTGGATGTTGAAACGCGCCCAGTCTCCCAGGGCTTTCCCCTTGCATAATCCGTCTTTTCAATCCTCATCTTTTCCTGCTTGGTTTTTTTTATTATTATTTTAATTTTTTTTCTCCAGTCATCTCACTAGAATATACAGCAACCAATATTCTTTAGATCTATTTATTAAAAAGGCTGTGGACATGGTTTATAGCCTCACTTCCCACTTCAGACCTTTTCAGGAGCCCATTTTTAAAGACTGTCAGAGGAGCATCCCACAGGTGACCAGGGTTCAGAGCTCCTTGAGATAGTTCAGGAGTTGCACGAGCTTTCGCCGTTAGAAAAAAGAACATCATTACAGCAAGAAAGGAGGATTAAGACCTGACACTTCTGCTTTAAGCTGGACCCAGCAACTTTGAACCCACTGACAAAGCACCCGCGTGGGATGAGCCCAGCCCTGGGCTCCAGCACTGCTTGCTCCAGTGCACACACAAGGGCTTCACTCGGGGACAATAAAAATGGAAACAACTTAACGTGGTATTAACAACACATATGCAAATATACACTTCTGGCTATATTGTTCTGTTGGGCTGCTTTTACCATAGATCTAATCTCTTCACCTTTGGCATTGAAAATGTGTTTTAATTAGCCCACTAGCAAAACATTAGACTGAGACAGTCTGATCATTTTTAACTTTATTTTCCTGAATGAAAACAATGCTGGCCAAATTTACTGTACACTGTCACCTTAATTACCTGTCTTAGACAATCCCTTTCCTACTCACTTGCAGTTTATCACAGTATAACACAAAAACTCTTCCTCTAAAAAAAACTTTAAATGCTTCTGAGATTCAAACCATAGATTGCTTGTGCAGCTATAATCTTAAAAAACATCTGCTACATTTGTGTGGTAAAGGAAGTCTCTTTAGAATACAGCCTTTGATTTCTATAAAAGACAAATCAGGCCACATGTTTTTGTTTTGAATGCTTCTCATCACAAGAGGAAATTTTCTGCAGCTTGGAATTTTGAAGGCATGAAAAATGTATTTATTTTTTTAAACAAAGAGCGTACATAAGAACATCAACAAAACTCCTCGGAAGTGTTAAAAACCATTCCTCTATCATCTTTAAAGAAACACTAACGACTTCCTGACCCACATTTTGATCTACCTTTCTGTCTTAAATTTATCTGGGTCATATCGTGTCCTTGATCCAGGCATATAACTCCCCCTGACATCTCAGACCTTAGGAGGTTCACCCATCATTAGTTCTGAAGCTGCTAATAGCCCAGACTAGCAGAAGATTAGGAGGTTTCACTGGGCTTTTTTTATTTGTCTCTCAGAGAAAGTGTGTTGATAGTACTGGTTTGACAAACCGGGTTTGACACCGGTGTGAATTGAAGGTAGGAATCGATGGTACCTTGTGGCCTAGTGAGTCCAGAAAAGATTCTTTTTTGCCTGATTCTGAAGTAGCTATTTTTTAAGAAACTATTAAAAAAATAAAAGCTTCTGGTTCTTCACAGGGAACCTTTCATTTTAGATTTTTTAACTGTTTCGTTGCTGCCCATTTCCACCTACATCTCCTCTCTATTCTTCACGGAGATACTAGAAACGCCTAGGCCAATCTTTTTCAAAACCGACCACACTTGTAGAGGATCATCTTTTATACTTACCAGCGACCCAAATGCTTCATACTCTGGCTCTCTTTTCTGCTTCTTTCCCCCAGAAACTCATGCGAAGCTTTTAGCTAAGATGTCCCCTGTTGTCCTTCCTAGTTTCCACTGCAAACTAAGGGTCAAATCCTGCTCTTACTCCTTGAGGTGGAAGCGCATGGTTCGATGCTTCCCTCATCCAGGGCAAAACGAGTCGTTCCTTCCTGCTGCAAGCCTGGGGCAGGAAGGGAGGTGTCCTCGATCCAGGCAGGGAGGAGTTGCAGGAGCACAGCTCCGCTCCATGCGGCCAGTTAGATCGAGAGCGGTGCAGCTCTAAAACACGACCTGAATTGTCCTCCACTGATGGATGACGAGCCAAAGGAACCACCAGCGTCTCCCCTTTGATGAGTTTCTGACTAGCAAGATTATTTTTATTTTTGTATACTATAAATACATTTTTGCCGTGATTTGAAATGGAAAAGCTAGTGTTCTGCACAGTGAAGACACTGATCCAGGAAAATAATTACAATTACATTTTTAAAACTCAGATCACCAACCTCATAGCAAATCCCTTACATTTTTGGAGGTCTGTCAAGCAGGTATGACTAAAAAGTGTCCTGCTGATAGCAGCTGTGACCTGGAGCGCATCCTTTTAAGTGATAACTGCCTTCAAAGTGTGGAGACAAGCAACGAGGGCAGAAAGGCACTTGAGTTGTAGCGGCTTGCATAGCTCTCCTGTAATTCATATTTTCACTCATGGAGATACTTCATTAACTGTCAATTATTTTGGTTTTGTTGAGGGATTGTTTTCAGTTGGCTCATTTTTCTTACAGTCACTCAGTCTTAAGCAGGCATTCACTCACCGCATGTTTTCGTGCCAAAGAAGTTTCAAAATTCATACATACAAGCCCCTGACAACCTCAGGTCTTCTCCAGAGCTCGCTGAAGTCAGTACAAAGACACCAGTTGCCTCCAGTCAGTTTAGGGTCCACCTGTTTGTGACTTGCGCCTGTGACTCTCGGCTTTTCTTGCTGAGCCTCTAATCAGATTCAGCTTTAATATTCTGCGAAATACAGAATCCTTTAGTATCCTTCTAAAAGGACAGTGGACTCTGTTTCATCTGAAGATTTACTACGGAAGCGGATTATCGTGCTTTTGCATGTGGAGTGGAGAAAGTCAGTGGAGATAAATTTTGAAAGGTGGGGAGGCTTCGTCACGCAGTCTGGCACGCATGGCTCTGACAGAGGCTTTAAGCTGAGTGTACAATGGACCAGAGCTCTCCCTGAGCTCCCTCCACCCTATTTTCCCTCTAGAAATCCTTATCCAGACAACAAACCGAGTTCCTCCACGCCGTATTCCCCGTGCATTTGTAAGAGAGAGCACAGTACAAATGCACATTGGAGTCTGCTGGTAAATAATGGCAGATGTTTTTCATTACGGCAAAGGAGCCTCTTGTGCAATTAGAGAGAGCGCTTTAAAAATTTTTTTTGCACAGAATAACTGTCTATTTACATAGTTGTGAAATTGCTTTTCTGATAGAGAATCAGATTTGCAAAACACTTGGTGCATTTTTTTTTCTGTAATCACGTCTTCCTCTTGCTCTCAGATGCAGTATTCCTTGTAAACAACTGTCTCCTCTCCTTAGTACCTTCATCCGTATCATGTATGGAAAAGAGATCCTGGACTAGTTCTCATTCAAGCATTTGTATGAAGTCTACAGGAGTGCATGGAAGGATTCCCAGAGGATTCAGTGAGGTCTGGATTGGGTGCCGAGCTCAGGGTGCAGTGCACACACTGAGTAATCAACCTGTGCGCCCCTGCCAAGTTTCACCTCTGATTAACGAGTACGCAATTTAACAAAGATTCACTAAACCTTTCGAGTGCACCAGAGCTCATTTTTGACAAAAGTTTTCAGTTTCATGCAAGTTCTGTAGAAACATACTGAAAAGCTGGGGCTTTACTTGAAGCCACGAGAACTGGGGTGTACTCTCAGTCCAAAACTAAAATTTGTGAACAGAGGGGAAGCCGAGCCCTGAACTCGTTCTTGGGCTGAATTTGAGACTGCCTACAACTGCCATACAACTGCCTTTTCTGTGTTTCCTACTCAGTTTCAGTCCGTTCAGAAGTTCAAGTAATTCAGGGAAGTTCAAGTAATTCAGGGAATTCCAAGCATGCATTTCACTTTTATTGAGTCAGAAATATCAGCTATTGTAAAACAGCAATTAGTCAGGATTCTGCTTTGCTGTGAATCTACATCCTTTTCTAAAACTCTCTCTGGATTTGGGGAAAATTCAGACAAAGATTCACATGATACCATTGTAGGTAGACTTACAGCTCTTCTTTTCAGTTACGACACTGAGTTATAACGTATTTAACCTTTTTAAATATAAATAATCTTGTTTCTCATCCCTAAAGCAAGCACAGGTGAGCATACATTGGCTGTCTGGGTATCACTGCGGGATGAAAAAGAGGGAGAAAGGTTTCTGCAGTCCTTCACGTTGGATGAAGTTCTGACCCTTTTCTCCTGTGTTCAGAGATGGAGAGGGCAAGAGCAGCTCTTTTCCAAAGAGCTCAGCTCCCAGTAGTTCCCATTATAACACCATGACTCAGCACCTAACATGTGATCTTTGCCCCCAACACAAGCAGGGTGAAGAAAAAAAGAAATATCCAATGACCCTTGGAGCAACGTGTCTTGCTGACGGTTAATTTGCCAACAGCACTCTGTGGCTTTGTATATTAATTAAGTAGTAAATTAATTCATTAATGTTGCTGCCTCACAGAGAGCAGAACATACCTTCATTCATTTCATAATGTCTAATTCCATTATCAACAAGCTAAATTCAGCCCCCGGCTTACCTACATGATACCACTGCTGACTTCAACAGATGCCACATGAAAACATCCAGGGGCAGTTTTTGGCCTGATGTGTCTCATCGTGCTACAGACAGCCATGGGGCTTTTTCACTCCTGTAAGTAAATTTTCCTTCAGAAGCTTGGCAAAGCAAAACCTCAGACACTTTTGGGCTCTTTGCCCAACTTGAGAACAAGGGGCACAAAAAAAGGTTCATTTTTCTCACCCGCTACAAATTTGATTGACGTGGAGGGCTGGTCCTATTAAGCTGAGATCTGGGCTGGGTTCAATGGATTTGGAAGCCTAGTTACAAAAGCATTAAAACAACTTTAACAGAGATTTTGTCAACCTATCAAAGACAAATCAAGAGTGATTTCCCTGATGCCTCTGCTGAATTGGGTAAATTTCATTTATTGACTTCAAGCACTGCGTGCTGGTAATTTTTCTCTCTGTCTTTTCCTCCAGAGGAATTTGACATGATCAGATCTACTCTGATGCTTCATAATTACATTTTCTTTCCCCTTCCTCTCTCCTCCTTTGCAGGGTGCTTTGAGTGTTACTACCAGGTATGCAAGCTGCGTACGTGTTGGCATGTCAGGGACAGAAGATGGGCCAAATTCAGAACTGAGCTTAACCCAAGTTAGCTTAACTGAGCTAACTCAGTAGCATCTCCTTTAATTGAGCACTTTCTTTGGCTTGTATCACATGGAGGTCCTCAGAGGGGCATCTACAGGATTGCCAAGGCGAAACAAGCTATTAAGCATGGCTTTCATGGGATCTGGAATGGACTAAAGCCCCTTCAGCTTGATGTACTTGCTGCCTGATGCACTGCAAGTTGGTGGGACGGAGGAGGAAAAGGATGTGAGCTTCAGTACAGCATGGAAGTGGGTATATGTGTGTTGGTATAAAAGTCACTTTCTGGCAATACTAGTCAACTGGAGGACATTTTCCTTTGGGGGAAAATGGACATCATATAGCTGGGGACACTGGAATTCAATGCATGTGCGGTAAATCTGAGTATCTGAAGGATTCCCTGCACCACCAGAAACACTCCTAGGGTCTCGTCTGCATCCAGAGATTTCATTTTTATGTTATGCTAATTTTTTATTTGCATGGCACAAGATTTACACTAGTAAGCAGTGATACTTCTCCCCAGGCCCTGGGGAAAGGCAGAGAGACCCAGGCACGGGCTGCCAGCCTCACCTTTTGGGGGAGAAACTGCCGCAAGGACAAAAGTACACCCATGTCTGACTAGTTTGCTGGCATTTACATGGGTACAGCTCGACGTGACTGACACAGCTTGGCACATTCCTGGGAGTCTGCAGTCAGGTTTACAAGGATTTTGGATGAAACCAAGTGAGCCTGAGTGGTTTCAACTCCGTGGTGGCACTGGCCTCAGTGGTTTCAGCTCCGCGGTGGCACTGGTCCCACATCAGTGTGCAACTCAGCCTTGAAGTTGTCCCACACAGTGCGATGCAAATATGTTTTTAAAGCCAGCAAGCAGTCACTTAACGATGATTGTCAGAGCAGAAACAGGCTGAGCTCCTCTCGTGTAGAGCCTTCCGAGCTCCTTGTGCGTGTGCAGAACTGGCCAGGGGCTTGTTAGCAGGAAAACCACGCACCGGCAGAAGCTGAGGGCCAGCAGGTTCAAAGCGCCCAGGGGCACCCCAGGGCGCCAAGGGGTGTTGCCCTCACTCCAACCCTCTGTCGCCGGCCCCGAAGATCAGTCAACCGAAACGCGGTCCCACCTTGGATGTCCTGAAAGAGCATCCTCCCAAAAGCACCTCCCTGGCCCCATAGCCCGTGGGGCCGCGTGGAGCCGTGGACCGCGGAGCTCGGCTCGTCCTTTGCAGCTGCTGCCGGCCAGGACCCGCTGTGGCTCTGCTTAGAGCAAGCCTGGTGCACATGTCCTTTGTTCTCTCCCCTTCCTGGAAGAGAAAACCAAAGCTAAGCAAGATTTAAGTGATATGCTCAAAGTCAGACTGTGATTCAGTGATCAGCTGAGAAAGCAGACGTGCTGTGCTAGCCACGCTTGCTGTTTCTTCCAAGTTAATGTGGATGGATTTATTCAACGCATATTTATTTCAGGGCTTCTTTTTCATGACATTTCCTCAATTTTTTGACTTACAGTTTTCATTATTGTGAAATTTGATTACAGAACCGGGCAAAATCACAGAGCAAGGCATGTTTCCACCATGCAATTTTACTCCGAACTAGCCCCATTTCAGCCTGAGGACTGCATGGAGAGAGGATCGATTCTGAGTTTGCCTAGTGACATAATCACAAAAAATATTCTGATCTTATTTAGATCCCACCGAGGATATTTCATACACTTGAACTTCCTGCTGATTTTTATTTCTCCTTTTTTCCTGGTGTACCACATAGTGAATTAGCACAGGAATGAGGGAACACTGCTTCTGGATCCTCGGTAATACGAGCTGTTTTGTCCTTTGCTTTCTGTTTCTTCCTCAGTACATGCTAGCACAGATATTCCCTGATCAGAGCAGGGTATGTAGGATACACAGATTCTCACAATGTCAAAATGTAGCATGCTGGCCTGGAGCAACTCTTCAATTTTTCACATTTATGTGACACTATGAAAGTAAGTAAGAGCCATGATTTTATCTTGTGCCCTAGCAGCTAGAATTTACATAAACTTATAGATGTCTTGAAATCACAAATGCAAAGTGAAGTATTGAGTATCATTAAAATAAATCACTGCCACAGAAGCCTAAAACTTAAATAAAAGCTTGCTTTCTAGAATCAGTCTGTCTGGTCATACAATGCAACCAACAAACAGTTTTGCATTCGGTGTTCTGTAGCACATATAAGTTACATCAATCTCTATTTTTACTCTACAATATCACGTTTAATATCATACAGTTACCTCCCTTAACTATGTTTAATTTGGCTTTATGTTTGTTTATTTTCTTTGTCATGTCATTTTTTCCTCTTATTGTTAGTTTTTTTTGGCACTTGTATAATAACACTTCGGAAACATTAACTAATTAACCTTCCTAATACTCCTGGGAGGTACTGTAGGCTACGTAAGCCTTACCCTGCCTCCCACTTCATGATGAAATAAGCAGGAGTTGTCTGATTTGCATAAGGATGAAAAGAAAATTGTCTGAGCCAAGTCTCAGATCTGGGGATCCTAGTTTGGATTTGTACGTTTCCCTTTTACGCTGGAACTGTTTCACAACTGTTTGTTGGTTCAGATTAAGCAGGAATGGACAAACTAAGGGGTTGCACCCCCTTCCCTAAGCTCCTTGTCACTTGTTACGGGCATTTGGGGCATCCCCTAGCCAAACGCACATCCCCACCCAACAGCATCACTGCCGCACCAGGAACAAAAGCTAACGCTCGTACGACTGATCCTTTTGGCATCAGCGTTATGGTAGCGCCTAGAAATGCAAATGAGAGCAAGAACTTTCTGGTGGCTACTACGCAAACCTCTCTTAAAAATGGTCCTTATGTTCAACATCCCACAAACTCCTCTGCATATGCACCTTCTGGCTGAGTATTGAACACACCACTAACTGTTAGAGAGCTGTCCTTCAAATATGGCTTGCCTGGAGAGACAGAATTGGAAAAGCAGTCTCTCCAGAGGATGGCTGGAAGGGTAACTACCTTTGTAACTCTGTACCTAGGATGTGGATGTGCAATAGATAAACTCATCTTCTCAGAGTAAGAATAGGGTTAGGTAAGCCAACTCAATCACAGGGATGAAGGCTACCCCAGGAAGGCAGCTCCCGGGAAGCCTCCATGCACGGATATGCCTCAGGAAGGAGGAGGGCTGGTTTGTGCAACAGAGAGTGGGAGAAGCAGTGGGAAGAGTGAACCCAGCGAAGACCCTCCGATGCCTCGGACACGCTGTGTCTTGCCCCGGGGGCTGTGTGGCTTGGAGCAGTGGTGTGGCTGCAGGAGCAGGGGGGCCCAGGCACTGCATGGAAGGCTGGGGAGGGGGCTAAGTCCTCTGTAGAACACCAGCCTGTGCGTAGGGACTGCTCAGCCTTGTGAGATGGAGAAGGAAACGCACAGCCAGCTGTGCTGAGGGAGCCAGCCGCACCCCGAGCCGTGTGCCCGGGCTTCGCTTCCCACCAAGATACTTCCACTGCGGGTTTTGCTCCCCGGGATGAATACATCCTCCCTCCTCTTCAAACTCTTCCAATGAGCTTGTGTGTGAGCGTGCAGACCAGTCATCGCGTGCCAGGTCCATGGGTTTGATGAGCTCCCTACGTTCACCTTCGTGCTTACAGCATTACAAGCCCATCGGTGAGAAAATGAGTGCTTCAGTGCACTGCAGCACTGGGACAGGTTCCCCCGGAGGGTCTCCACAGCGGAGCTGGAAGCAGAGAGGCTGAGAGGAGCAACGGCGCAGATTCATCACTTTTCTCCCAACACTATAACTGGGGTGGACTGGATGGCCATGCCTCTCCAGCAATGAATCACGGCAATAACCCTGTGCATGCTCGAGCACTGCTGCCTCATGTGCCGGCATGCGTTTCTGAGACGTTCATGGCTGGATTGCAGCAAGAGCGGCCCAGCATGCCGCCCGTCCACTGCTGCGACGCCACTGCCAGGTCTCAGCTCAGCACTCCCCACCCCTCCAACTGGAGTCGTTCCTGCACGTGAAGGCTCTTACCAAACCGTTCTCCCCGTCCGCCTTTTCCGAGCAGGAGGAAGATGAACTGGGGATCACAGGGGGCAAAAAGGGTTTTGATGGAATAGACGCACGTGTGCAAGTGGAATACGCAGCTGTACAATGGAAAAGCACAGTTTGAAATGTTTGCGAAATAGGCCAGTGGTGGGCTGAAATGTCAGCACTTTTCTCTTTTTTATGTGGTAGTAGAATAAGATTAAATTCCCCTTGAATGCCTTAGTGGCTTCTGCCTTATTAGAATCATCTCTCATAACATTTTTAGAGTATTGTGTGGAATCCACTTGAATGAATCCCCGTGAAATGAAGAGAGCTGTTAGAATAATCCGGCTGTTGTGCAGGGGGCTCTGCCTTGCACAGCAAGGTTTTGCCGTTTGCTTGCAGAGGGAGAGCAGGCACCAGCTTCCCAGCCATTCATATTTAACTATCTCAAAAGGCACCGAGATACTTGCAACAATATTGTATCATACTGCTATTTGAGCAAGGAGAGAAAGAGCTTTGAATAATTAAAATCAATTAAAAGGTTAAAGGATAGGGATCCTTCTTGTCTTCTGAGAACTCTTTACAGCACTGGGTAAATGTTTTCTTGCCTTTCCCAATAATTATCTCTCTCAAACACACCTACACAGTCTTGTGCAGCCACAGTCTCTTCTGGTTTAGATTTTAGAAGATCTCAAGGTCGGTTATGCGAGCGCTGAGCACCCGCGGCCGAAGCCCTGCACGCAGCCCAGATGGTGGGTTCCTGAGGAAGGCGGCTCCAGCTGCCACAGCCTGGGCACTGCTGATGACCAAAATCTGCTCTCCTAAGTCCCTGCATTCAAATCCTTCTGGAAATATGTAGCTGCTAGCTGAGTTCGGTTGAAAATGCCAAATAAAAAAAAATAAAAAAAAAAATTCCTAATGCCTCAGTTGAACAAAAAATGACAGCACTTTCTGTGTGTGCATGTGTCTGGTTTAGATTCATAAGCTGGGAGCAGTATGGCACGAGAGCACTTTCATCTCGCCAAGCTGCAGTTTAGGAGACTGAGGTTTATCATCTGGGGAAAAAAAAAAAAAAACACACCTAAAAAAAATCCCAAAAAAACCCCCCCACCCAAAAAACCAACTAGGCCCTTGATCTGCTCCATCAGCTGATGCCTTCTCTGACTCAGGGCATCTCCACCTGAACGCCCACTGATCTCTGCTGTTCCTGGTAATGATGCAGCCCTGTGAAGCAACAACGTGCGGATTGCATTATCTTCTGATGAGGTGGCACTCTGAGCAATGATGCAAACAGCGTAAGCCCTGAGAAACTTTCTGCTTCTTCATTGCCCTTTACACACTCCTCTCCCTGCTCTGTCCCTCTGCCTCCCTCGACAGCCCCAACCGTTTGGTTTTCTCCGCTGCCTCATTCAAAATAAACCCCATCACTTCCCGTAGCATGAAATCCCTGTAACAGAAAGGAATGAATCGCTGGTTGGCACATGCCCTGCAATAAAACAACAGCTGGGGATCACAGACATAAAGCAGCCTTTGGGTTTGGGTTGGCTTCAGAATATATCAGTTTGTTTCTGCTGTGATTTTGGGGAGGACAAACATCTTTACATTAGCGAACAGCACATGATGGATTTGTGTCACAGCAAGGAATATGCGTGGCTTTTTGAAAGGCCAACTCCTACCTTGGCACTGCCCCAGGAGGGAAGAACAGCCCTGTCCGATCGTACTTATTCCCCAGAAAATTATTGTAAGGGTTTAACAGTTAGCTTAGCCTTTAATAGCTCTTGTTCCCCATCAGTGCCCTCTTGCCTCCTTCCCCACTTCACTGACTGGATGGTTTAATTGAAATAATGGAAATATTTTTGAAAAAGACCCAGTGAAGGAAACAAGATCTTTGCTTTTAGGTGAAAATGTTTAAAATTTGAACCTCTCTGTGGGTTTCACAGGGACAAATTCTGTTTGGCATTTTATGGTGTTTTTTTCCCCTAGCTGAAATGATATAAATTTGAAAATATATATAAATAAAGAAAGAAAAGCACCCAAGCATGTTCCAGACGACACGGTCTCTGGAAGGGAAAGCTTCTGTGCTGCCCAGCAGGGTGCCAACACTGGTCTCTGTGGGAAAAGGGGAGTCGAGGTGCCAACTTGAAAGACTGGGAACAAATTCATCCACTTCTGCCTGTGAGCCTGTGAAAAGCCAGATTTCTGTGCAGGCCATCAAGACATCACAAGAGGGGACGGGTCGGGACAACCTGTGTAAATCAACTTTAAAAAGCTGGCAAGAACCTTTTCTGGACTCCCTATTTAAGAAGAGCTTTTAGCACGCGATCCAGAATTGCCCCATGTGTTCTTGGTTTTTCAGAAAAGCTTGTGCATTTTTTCCTCCCCAGTGTTTTTAGCTCAGCTGCCTTAAGAAAGCACGGACAATGCTGTCTCCCTCCTCTCTAGGTTCCTGGATAGCAACAGCGCTGAGTAGTTTTCTGTGGTTCAGATGTGTTTCAAACATGGGACAATTGCCAGGATTTCATTAAGTGAACAACATGTGAATGTAACCACATATAGTACTGCTTACATCCATATAGTGCAGAGCGCCTTTGCATGAAAGCAGATGTTATGGAAACAGCCCAAGTCAAATAAGCAAGGGAAGATTACCTCCATAATGAGCTAAAAATTAGTTCTGCGCCCTCTTAAAGGGATCATCAAAAAAAAAAATGTTTTCATAAAATAAACAGAGTGTTAGTGGCACAGACGCACAGGCAGGTATCAGCAGGTGTAAAGCATTTGCTTTCTCAGTATCCCATATATAAACATTTTAAAGATGAATTCAGATGCAGGCCTAAATATATCCAAGTGAATCTAAATGGATATGAATTACTTCTTCCAGCATACAAATCATACCAAATAAAAATTCTCCGAGTTTCTTTGCTTCTTAGACCCTGATTTATTATCTGGCTACTAGGAAGCGCTGTCATCACTGAACTGTTTAGACAGACTAACACAAACTAATTATAGTCTATAAAATTATTAAGGTTGAAACATCATTATTTTACATATTTGTTATTTAAAAAAAAAATCTTTGACATATACACAGCACGCGGCGTATGTTGTCATTTGCCTACGCAGGGTATTCCCTCCGGTTTTAATATGGAAATCTGCCCCACACAGACACTTTTTCCCCTACATCTGCCTTAAAATACTTTTCTCCTGTCATTGCACATGGGTGTCGGGTGGCCGTTGTACTCCCATGAGGAGTGGTGAAGGAAAGGGACTTGCCGTGGCGGCAATCAGCATTTTAATTGATAACTCCTTGGTCGGTATTAATCTGGGACCAATGTTGCTCTCATTATCATCACTGCTGATTCCAGCACAGACCTTTCTGCTTTTTCAGTGGGGAAAATGAAGGGGTTTATTGGGAAGAGGAGGCAGCCAAAATGAGAGTCAGTGTTACTGGGCAAGAAGCCTGGGGGGTTTTCCCTGTTTTCTCCCATGTTTCTACCCCTTCCTAGCTTGCTCAAAAAGCACAAAAGGAGAAATTTTAAAGGGAAATCCCTTCTCTGTCCTTCTCTGCCCACACGGACACTTTCTTCCTCTCAGTACCCCTCGCTCCCCAGTGCTTCATCCAAGAAATACAGGGAGGGGAAAGCGGGGAAGGGGGGCAATGCAACTAGTTTCAAAGAAAAACTTTTTTCCTCATCAGCGGTGCTGAAACACTTTGAAAAAGCCTCTCTTTCTGCACAATATGAACAGCTATACACACTTCTTTAGCTTCCCCTCTCTTTCTCCCAGGAGGAGAGAAGTTAAGAACCTGAGAGAAGAGATTTTTTTATAGCCCTTCATTACTTCAAAATGAAGAGTTTATTTCAAATTTCAGCACATTTTTTCTCTTTTTTTTTTTTTTTTTTTTAAATGAGACATTGAATGAAAGGACTACTTTATCCATTTTTTGTCTAAACATTTTTGGGGGTGGGGAGGATCATTAAAACTTACTGACTAGATACACGAGTCTCTGCATTTTGCAATTTGGCTTACATTGAGTAATAGTTATTTGTCTGAGTCAAATTAATGTTGATGGATTTCTTTCATATTTCTTCCTCACTCTGAATAAGATTTACTGAATGTAGCTTTTAAATGTCATTACATATGTGGCGTTAATTCACATCTGCATTTTTGTGCTGGGAGGGGTAACCTATTTTCTGCTTCCACTCTCCGTAGCAGGGCTCACGTGTTTCAGGGGCTAGTTCTGCCATTCACTTCTTTCAAAGAGCCCTGATTGGCTTCAGTGGGAGTTAAAAGCACTTCAGGGCTTTAAGAAAGAGGTCTGATCAGTTTTTAAAGTGTTCAAAGCTGAATGGATTTAACTATTATCTGCAAGTTTTCAGAAGTTTCTTTCAGCGACGGTATGATCCTCGGTGCACTTAGCGTGATTTTTTTTTTTTTTTAAAAGGATTTGCTATATTGTGGCAATAACCACCGAGTAAATGCTACCTATAGGGAGTCAGAATCAGCTGTTCCCCCATCAGCAAGTCACAGTCCATCGGTGTGACGTGGGACGGCTCGGCTGGGAGACCTCGGCGCAGCCAGGCACGTCTACTGGGAGCTGGAGCCCCAACGCTGCTGGTTAAAAACCTACAGCAAATTTATGTCACCTGCTCAAACCGTGAATTGCCCCAGGGACCATCGAGACAAGGGGGCTGTTACCCTTCTGCACCCGCCGGTGCCATCCTGCTGGTGCTGTGCCAGCCTGGGGATCCGCAGAGAAGCAGGAGTCAGCTGGCACGGACCCAGCTGGAGGATTAGTGCCTGTCCCCTGGGAATTGCCGAAACGCTTGAAAGATACGGAGGGTGACAAAGCACCTTAGATTTGGGCTTTTGAAGTATGACAAGCACACGTTTTCCCATGTTCCCGCGTTGCCCATGTGATCCATCACGGCACTTAAAAATAAGCACTTCTTAGAGCTTAAGTACCTGCGTAAGGCTTGGCATATGGCTAAACGCTCGGCTGAAATGGGGCAACCGGAGAAGTAAAAGCCCACTGAGTCCAAAACTTAGCTAATGGAAATTGGAATAGCGCCACTGATTACAAGGGACTATCCTAATTAGCACCAGCAGAGAGCCGGAGCTTTATGAAGCATAAAGCACGGCTATGCAGTATGTCCCACCAGAACCCAGCAGCCTTAACTCCGACCTTTAAAATCATATTAGTTTGGTAATTCCAGTTACAACAGTAAAATGCTCTAAAAGAGATACGGTGAATACTGAAACTTGCATGTGTCTTTGTAGAAAATATATATTTTTATCAAATTGACAGCTGACTTTTAGTTAATTATTTATAATTGTGTTTTCCTGAGAATATTACCGAATCTCGGATTTGAGGGAAAAAAGCGCATAACCATGTTGATTTGTGGCAGAATTATGCATGTGTATGGCTTTGCACGTGAAGCTGATCAATATGTGTCATTAGCGTCTACATACATAATTTTTATGGCTCTTTTTAATAGGGTTTGCTTTATGTTTTATTTTGAGATTGCTAATGAAAGACAGCTATTTATTTAGAGGTCAGTGTTAAGCTTTTTGTGATGAAATATGTATTTTGCTTTCTTTGTACTTGGTAAGAATAATGCATGTATGTTTATTATGTCAGCAGCGTAAGATTTATGATATCCACCACTATTAATGTCTTGGCTTTTCAGTGCTTAGGTTTTGTAAATGAGCTGATAAGTAGATACACTGTTGTTACTTAGCAACCTTAATTGAAATTTTTAAACAAAATACTTTCATTTTGGAATTTCCCGGGTAATTTTTTTGGCATTTCTTTATGCGTTTAATTTCTATTTCCCTTCACGTGTTACAAGGAGATACACGGGTTGGTTTTTTTGCCCCCTTTTCTTAATTAAAAGAAAACAGGAGAGTTGACAAGGAAACAGCATTTCAGCCAGTGACCAGCAGCTGCTCCGGATTTTTTTCCTTAGCACGTGTCGGCAAAGTTTTTACAAGAAAACTGCGCCGTCCTCCCGCCACCACCTTTTTGCGAGTTTTCAACAGCACATAAACCTGCTGCAAAGTTTCTTCAAGGCCTGTTGCAGTCAAGCTACTGCCCAGGACGTGGGGCAGGCAGATGCTCGGGGGTCGTGGCGGGGGCCAAACAGTGGCCCCGGGGCAACCAGACACCAGCTGCAGATTCACATCATCAGCCCCACCAGCATTTCTGACCATGGTGGGTCATCACTCCCCAGCAAAGGCAGCAGCCACACACTCCCCTACCTAACCCTGCTTTCAGAAGTGCTTGGCACGGGGTTAACGTTATTGCCGTCACCCCTTCTTAAATGTTTTTCTATTTATTTATTCTTTTAGCCATAGGTTTCATGGCAGCTGTCAGGCTGTCCCTAAGTACCTTGGGAAGCCTGCCTGTAACGTAAAGTTAAATGTTGTGTTAAGTCACACTTCAGGCTCTCTGGTTTGCCGTTAGAAAAGAAAGAAAAAAACCTCAAAAAACGAACAAACAAAAAAAACCCCAAACAACCAACCTCCCCAAAAATTCCCGTGCTCCTGTCTTAGCACTGAAATCGATTTTCCTCTATAATTTCCATAATTGTCTGAGTCTTCAGGTGCCGTACGAGAGATCACAGCCTGTAATCACGGTTACGATACTTCAACAATTATTCATCCTCTTCCTCCTTGAGCTCTTTGTGGGGCACAATATTCACGGGGGCAAAGGACCTGTATCGCTTTAATCCCTCTGTCTGTTCCTTGCGTGCTTTGGTGCGCTCAATACTTTTGTCAGATGTAATTAAATCTGGGTTATGAGGAGATGAGTTCTGAGCCGAAGTTAAATAGTTACAAGGTGTGTGAGCTTGTCCCACACACAGAGGCAGGAATTACAGGCTGGGGAATAAAAGTTTTCCTTGTCAGTGTGATCTGAGGGGTGTCAGAGGAGCAGCAGCTACCAAGAACAAAACAAGCCCAGGGCTGATTCAACCTGGCCCCATATGCAGATGGCAGAAAGCGCCTGGATCCTAACATTTGTTTAGAAGAAAGATATATATATTTTAAAAAAAAAAAAAAAAAAGGAAGAAGCAGTACAGCACGTCTATTCATTAAGAAAAAAGCTATTTTTAGCAGAGGCCCCAACTTAATAAAAATCATCCACACCTAATTTAACAAGCTGTGCCAGTAAACTGAGGAGAGGCTGCGATACATTTTCTGAACACCACAATAGCCCACCTCACCCCAAAAATGCTGCCAAGACACCAGGGTTGCACCAGACTCAGCCAGGCAGCTGAGCCCGGAGTCGCTCCGTCCCAGTGAGCGCCAGGCTGAGCTTTATAGTGTTGGGTTTTGGTTTTTTTTTTTTTTAATCCCCTGGTTTTGTGTGAATTCTGCTGAAGGGGAAAGGGTGTGGAGGAGTCAGTGCTGGAGCTCCTAAAGGTGTAGCATCCAGCAGCTGCTCAGGAAATCTCTGAAATCCCCACGTCAGCGGGCTGGGAAGGGCAGGAGAGCGAAGGGAAGTACAAAAGCCGCTACCTATTCACTGCAGCCAAAGGTGTTTCCTTTAGCTCCTCTTTTCTGAACATGGGGGGGAAGAGGTGGAAGGAGCAGCCAAAAAAACGGAGCAGGCAGCGCAATTCTCATTTTAAGAGAAGCCATTTGCACGGGGGAAAAGGGGGCATTAACCCTTTGGCTCGCGGGATGCGTGCTGACACCCCGGAGTGTTTGGGCAGGAAAGCAGCTTCTCTGCTGGGGCTGGCAGCCCTGCAGCCCTGTTTTCTTCCAGTCCCCCTGCCCAGAGGGTCTGCACGGGTCAGGATGCTGAGATTGTGCAAATTTCCAGTATTTTGCTCATTTGGGAATTAGCTTTTGGCCATTGCTTATTTCGGGGTAGCTTTAGGAAGTCATGCCTCACCCCTCTCAGAGAGAAAAAATGAAAAAGAGCGATTTAGGAGAAAGGATGATAAAATCGTCAGCGTGATGTGATACCTGACCAGTCACCAACAGCCCCACTGCTGGCATGGGCTGGAAGTCTGTCTGAGTAGCACTAGAAGGACAAAAGTAGCAAAAAGATAAATTTCACTTGAAATTAAAACTCCTAGTATCCTCAGAAATCGAGTATTCTGAACAACAACAAAACAAGCGTGAGATACCCCTATCATTCCCTCCACACTCACCTGATTTCACAGAAATGTCAAACTCTCTCTCTCTGCCGCCCCCCCCCAAAAAAAAAAAAAAACCCAACAATCTATCAAACTAAAACCTTCAAAGCACTTTGACTTCTGTTTCATTTATTGGGGTAACTTTGGAAAATATGGTTTTATTGGGTGGTATCTCAGCAGCATCTCTGTCACTATGCAGTGAGTTCCCCGGGGTGTGTTGAAACATGTCGGTGCTGGGGTGGAAGAAAGTTTTATGAACAAGCAATTGTTTTTCCCAGCTGGCTTCACCCGAGTGCAGCCAGGGTAAAGGTCCTCACTCATACACCTTGGCTTTTTGCCTGCGCAAGGTCTCCAAAATACCCAGTGGGTGGGGAACGGGGGCTTTTCCTTTTCCACCAGCTGACCCGTCATGGCCAAACCACTCCGGTTTTAAACTATTTTTAAATCCGAAGGCAGTCCAGCTGATGACATAATGATTGTGGGAGCAATGCCACACGGGGCACCTGGTGAGAGAGCTAAGCAAAAGCCTGGAGAGTCCTCCAGAACCCTGCCGGCATCAGGAACAGCCCCAGGGGAGCTACATGGGCCACATCCTGGCTGTGTGCAGGCAAGCGGTCTTCACCCCGCTCTGCCCCACAGAGATGCCAGCCCTCACCCTGCTTCCTTCCCTCACACAACTGGCCCCTTTGGCCGCTTGGCTGGGTTTCTACCAGGCTGCCTCAACAGAAGAGCATTCCTCAGGGGTCCGTACGGGCTCCAGTGCTGTTTAACGTCTTTGTCAGTGACATGGACAGTTGGATGGAGTGCACCCTCAGCAAGTTTGCCAACGACACCAAGCTGTGTGGAGCAGTCGACACCCTGGAGGGAAGGGATGACATCCAGAGGGACCTGGGCAGGCTGGAGAGGTGGGCCTGCGGGAACCTCATGAAGTTCAACAAGGCCAAGGGCAAGGTCCTGCACGTGGGTTGGGGCAATCCCACGAGGTCGCTGGGGAGACCTTAGAGCCCCTTCCAGTACCTAAAAGGGCTACAAGAAAGCTGGGGAGGGCCTCTGGATCAGGGAATGTAGTGGTAGCAGTTTTAAAGTGCAAGAGGGTAGATTTAAATTAGATACTAGATAGAAATTTTTCCCTCTGAGGGTGGTGAGCCCCTGGCCCAGGTTGCCCAGAGAAGCTGTGGCTGCCCCATCCCTGGAGGTTCAAGGCCAGGTTGGATGGGGCTTGGAGCAACCTGCTCTAGTGGGAGGTGTCCCTGCCCAGGGCAGGGGAATTAGGACTAGATGGTCTTCAAGGTCTCTTCCAACCCAAACCATTCTATGATTCTATGTTTCTATGATGCAAAGATGGTGAGAAAGTGTAATTTGTATCTTTTTTTTTTTCCTTTGTTAAGACATTTCCAAGTGGTCTGCTCCAGCCTCAGCACACAAGTAGAGCGAAGCCTGTCCTCCCAAAAGCCGTGGGAGGATCTCCGCTGGCTTTAATGAGGTTGGAGCAGCTCCCCCATTATCATATCCTCAGCCAGGTCACTTCTAAAGCAAGACTGCAGGAGTGATATTGCTCCACAAAGCTGGGCACTGGAAACACAGGTGTCTCCTTGTTACACGACTTCGCTGGAAATGTTTATGGGAACATGCAAGGGAATGATGGCTTCAGCCCTCCAATTACTGGGAGCTGCTTTCTGTCATACAAGCCCAAGGCCTGAGGGTGCATCCAAAGCAAAATGATCACGAAGAAAAAAGCAGGAGTGGGAATTTTTTTTAAAAGCTTCGGTAAATATAAACGTGCTTCATTTTTCCCCAAAAGTGTGCAGTTCCAACCAGGCTTAATAAAACCCCTTGAGATGTAGGGATGCAGTAAATACAAATCAGAGAGAGAGATGCATTCTTGTAGCTTCTTCAGCAGCACCAAACACCCGTGGTCCCGTCACACACCTTGCACTGCAAGAGGACACGAGAGAACACACACGGTGTATTTTCAGTCATTAATGAGTATGTAAGTGTCTTTTTACTGTAATCTGAATTAAAATGGGTTATGGTTCAGGGACACCAAAGCTTCAGTAGTGTGAAAAGGACCTTCCCCTGTGCCAGCAGCAGCACCCTGCATGGTTGGAGCACGTTTCTCCAGTGACTCTCTCCCCTTCTTCTCCCCTCCCCTCCAGCCTCTGCGATCTCCCTCCCAAGCGATGCCTTTCCCTATTAAAGTCTCAGACATGCAAACCCCCTGTGCTCCTCAGAGCCCCTCGGACTCCTTGCATCGCTGTCCAAGCTGTGGACATGCCTTGGACATGAAAGGAAAGGTGTATGGTTTATGTAGGGACAGAGAGTTCAAGGAGGATATTGGCCCCTTTCCCAAGCATGATGAAGTCGGGGAAAACTCCTCCCATCGCTCCATTGGGGTTTAGTAAGAGCCTTTCACGAGCACAGTCTGCGGCGTGCTCCTGCCTGCTCGCTGGCTGCTCTGACCTGACCCATTTAGGGCCTGATGTCCGGCACTTTGCTCTTCCCAGACCGTGGAAGGGAGGATATGAAAGAGGATGTTACAGAGTCAGGACAGTAATTTTGTTTCTTGGCATCCTGCTTTGATAAGAGGAGGGGGAAAAAAAAAACCCAACCAACAAACTAATACCGTAACTAGCATTTTCAGGGCAAACTGCCTGACAACAGCTCTAACAAGAGGAGGAAAAGACCAAAATGCCTCGTTACAATTAGGTACAAGAATCTAAACCCTCAGAGCCACTGAAAGGCCAAGTGCTGGGCAGGACACACGTCTGCGGAGTGGCCCATACCTCCAGAGGGATAACGCTGTGGTATCCTGGCAGCACAAAGACTAGTAATTTGGGTGTCCTGGATTTTAGAAGCCGCTGTCCTGGCTGGTGGTTCCCAGGAGAGAAGGTGACCCTGCCCCAGGTCTCAGTGCATTGCCACCGTCTCGGGTAGCCACCCTGTGCCCCGCTCCCTACCACTCTGTGAAATTCTGCTGCAGTGGCTGAGGAGCCCAGGAGCGCTCAGGCACATCCCGAAATTGGTGGCATGACTCTGGAGGGGCAGGTGGCTGGGGGAGCATTGCACGTCTGTGCGGAAGTCGCTCCTTCTGGAGCCGGGTGCTTTGAAGTTATGGAGGGGCTGGCCGAGCCCGTGGGCGCCACCGGGGACGTGGGGCTGGTGTGCCGGAGAACCCCGAAGGCTCTGATGCTCCTCTGGGGCACCATGCCTCCTCCTCCTTGCTCCAGGGTGAAGGAGCACCCATGGCTTTCCAGGTTGGTTTGGTCAGAAATGAAGGCAATGCCCACATCACGTCAGCTACGCCGGTCCCTGCGGAGGGCAGGCAGTGCCAGCGCTCACACGTTTCAGGGCTGGGCACAAGTGGCTTTGCTTTGTCTTCTTGCTTTCACCTGCAGAAGCCAAAAGCATTAGTAACCCCCGGCGGGGAGCACAGGGCAATCTTCTTTCTTGGGCAACGCACAGGCCTACACCAAACACCGGTGTCTGAGCTTGCATGGGGTGTCTCACCTGGCTACCAAAGGCGGCGAGCAATTCTGCATCAAAACAACACAAACAAACAAACACCATCTTTCTTTGGCACTTTGTAGGTGAGCTGCAAGTAAACAGCAATACCCGTGATCAGTTAGACAGTCGTGTTTAATGAGATCTAGTTTAGAGATTAGCTGCCAAGTTTAAAACTCATCACGCTGCTGCTATTCAGCTGGTCACAAAATATCGTGGAAATGAAAATAATTAGGCCACAGGTTGCAGTGACTTATGAAACAGTGGCAGAATAATGAAAGCAATGTTGAACAAAAATAATTTCAGTATGAGGCCTATGACATAGTAAAAATCATTGGTTAACAGCATGCTAATCAAAACATCATAGAGAGTTGCAATTTCATATGGCAGGGAAACCATACTTGACTAAATAAGGATCAGCCAGTGTTAGCAGAAAGCAGAGACAAATCCTGAAGTGACTGAATGAGTATACAGCAACTTCTTCCACTGGTACTGCCTAAGCTTTGGTTTGTTTTTATGTTTTCACACCAAAAAAAAAAAAAAAAAAAAGGTTAGGTTTGTGCAAAAATTAAAAAATGTCATTTTCCATTGCTTTTTTCAGGCTTGAAAATGTACTGTAATAAAGAAGGATTTTAAAAATGTTCTCTTGTTTGGGAGAAGCAAAAGAAAAAATGTTGTCCATCCTGAGTCTGAGCTGTCCATCCAACAGCATGAGTTGATTAACCAAGTCTACACATTTCACAATAGAAAACGGTAGCGTGCCTGGTCCTACGTTCCCTCCTCTCACTCTCCCCAGGGAGATTAGGTCATCAAAGATCCACTGAAATATTGTTTTCCAGGGATTCCGCAGGCAGCTTTTGTCCTAAAGGTAAAGTGCATTGATTTCAAGATATAAGGACATATAGAAATTCAGAGCGTTTTACTTCCCTAGCTCTGCTGCAAAAGCTGAACCTGATGCTTCCAGGGGGTTCTCGTTGTAACCCTAATGGCACTGCCAGGAGACATGGCATTATGTTGCAGTTCTGGCTGGAGATACCATCATATCCCCCAGGAAATGCTCAGGTGGCTGTTCCAGTATTTTGTTGCTGATCCTTGGCAGTTCCAGGTAGCAACAAGTGACACAAGTGAGTCCCCTAGGGACCTGGGACCTGCAAGGAGAGGACACCGCCAAGGGCTTCCTCATCCTGTGGATTAACCGAATGGTTGTGGGGCACCTGCCAGCTTCCCATAACCAGGCTGGAAAAGTTCAAGCTTGAGGTTTGTTACATCTACCCTCCTGCGTGTCTAATTATTTGCCCGTACGTTGCATGGCGTTGCTGGGAAGTCCTGGCAAGCCCACGAGATGTCTGCTCCTTCACGGCTGCTCGGGCTGGAGTCTCACACGGAGCAATCCGGATTGTGTAACGCAATAAAAGCGATCCTAGAACAGCCTATGTCCGATACACCTGGATTGGTTTGCAAAACAGGTGTGTTTTTGGCTGGGCAGGGCGGATCTGGCTGCACCTAGCACGTCGGGTGGCATCAAAGGAGGCACCAGGTTGAAAGTGGGTGAAGGAGACAAAAAGCAGGGCTGGGAGAGAAGCTTGGGTGGAGGAGTGGGAGAGGTGGCGGATGAGAGGCTGGAGTGTGGTGTTACACCGTGCTCTGCAATGCTGCCTAAGGAATTAGCTGGAGCGAGAGCGTGGAGGAAAAGGCAAGAGTTGTGCCAGAGCAGATGTTTATTAGATGCACTGAACAAATGGGCCACCCGTGTCCTGGCTGTGCTCAGGCACCGGGAGCCTGGCTCCCCATCACCGGGGCATCACCCAGGGGTGCCCAGAGCACCTCGGTACCCTGCACCTCTGATCACCCAGACCCACCCCCCCCCCAAAAAGCTCACTTCCCAGCTTTCTTCCCCAGGCTCGTTTTTCCCTGGCGATGCTCTTTGGGAAAGGCAGCAGCACTCACCCCTGTTTGATGTGACAGAGGCAGCCGAGCGCGGACAGGGCACAACCAGGGCTTGTCTGGGTGCAAGGGCTTGGCAGGAGGCAGTGAAGGGATGATTCAAGGACTGGCACTGTTTGCTTCCATCCTGCGAGGAGAAGGAACTCTTCCACAGGTGGCGTATCCCATCACCCCAACAGACTGACGTGTCTGGACCAGTCAGTGGCTTCTGTACGACAATTAAACTTTGCCGAAATGGTAAATCCAGTCTCTATAAATCCAGATCCAAACCGAGTATTTTTTATGACGGAGGCCACAGCTTAATATAATTAACTGTGACTTACACGCTGGTTACTCTGGTGTGATGTCAGCTTCTCCACACTGTTTATTTTAATTAAAACAGAAATTGTAGGTCTTGAGTGCTGGTAATTACAGCCCATGGACTCAATTTGCCAAAGCCCCTAATTAACCTGCTATGTGTCTACCTGACTTGAGGTGTTAGTTGAAACATGACTGGTGCAGTGGCATTATGTTGTCTGCAGTGATGGAAATACAGTAGGAAGACATGACAGGCTCTGTGATGGGGGATCCATATTTTAAGCTATTCTGCATGACATGCCTTTCACTTTTATGTAGATTACCAGTTTTCTACCTGAGACTTTGTAAGTGATAGACTGGCTGAGAAAATGGATTTGATGAGAAGTACCCCTTTTTCACAATAATTGCCTACTGTATCTGCTCAGCAGGGTCTGGAAATCTGGTGTCTTTGTGGCGGCAGATTGCAGCAGGGCAGGTGGACAGGGCGTGCTCCTGTGAGGATGTCTTTGCCTCTGGAGAAAGGCTGGTCATCGTTCACCTTAACAGTTACAAATGCTTCTGCCCAGCCTTGGCAGCTCTCTTTGCCTCGAGACACTTTAAAATGCAAGTACTTCTCTCCCAGTTCATCCAAGTCCCTCTTTAATTTCCCGTCTCATGCCAGCTATCATATTTAATGTATTCATTCCCCCAATAAAGGCTCTGCATTTTCTCTTGGTCCCGTATCTCCCTAGCTACCCTAGTTTTATCTCTTCTTTACTTGTATGGACCAGCCAGATGTTTCACCATCAGCACACCAGGGAGTTTTGCTGTTGCCTATAGTGGCCCAGATCAGGGCCTAGAGACAGACATGCTGCCCTGCTTTTTCCATACTCAAAAAAACACAGTTCTCCATAAGCTTGGAGCTGCACTGGCTACAAAGAGCATTAATTTAACCCATAAAATACATGCTTCCCAAACTGGGCTGCTTTGCACAGATCAGCCTCTGCAGAATTTGAAACCTGTGAGTTTTTGATGCAAAATATATACCAGGTACGAGTTAGGCAGCTCTCTGCTTAGATTTGCCATTTCATTGTCTTTTCCCATAAATTTTCCCCCTTGCTCATTTCTGTCCTTCACGTGCAGTGATTTTGCAGATAACGTATACCCAAATGGTTATCGAACAATGCAAAGAGATGTGCAGGGCCAATATTGAATACAGTTTCTTATTGGCCTTGATGTACCCATCCAGCTTCAAAAATCTTTGTTTTCAGTTGAAAACTCTCCTCTATACTTGAACTTTTAGAGGAAGTCAGTCTGCCGTTTTAGGTAAAAATGTGAGCCATGGTATCTCAGTTTGCCCTTTAATCGGGTGACATAAAAAATGCAAGAACTTAATTTATGGGCTATATATCTAAAAAGAGAAGATACTCTTCCTCCAGTTTATACTACAGAGAGAGAGAGATGTGAAATCCTTTCCGTAGGCTGCTCTCCTTTTCAGTTAAAATTTAATAATATAGGATATCAAAGTTCCCCTTAACCCTTTTAAGCGCTTTGTTTCCTACAGATTTCCCCTACTTTTTGTGGGGAGGAGGAGTGCATTCCTTGTAACCCGTCATCACTCAAAGCTGTATTAGTCCATAAGGAGGGAGCTGAGGGAAGGCAAGGGGGACGGAGGGAAAGGTACGCTGTGCGTGCATGGTACACGTTAGCCAACATCTCACAACACATTAATCTTCACTGGCAAGGAGAGACAGGCCAACTCCTTGGGGTTCACCACTGTAACCCTCTCCTCCTCATTCATGAAGATAAATGCCCTCGGAGTGATCAGCCATAGTGTATGCTTTACGCCTGTGCCAGATGGCTGTCTTGTAGGTAAGCCAGGGAGAAATCTCTACAGAGAGCAAACAGGCAGGATCGCTAGCAGTGAGCTTCCCACAGGTGTGACATCTGCCCTGTCTGTCCGTCCATCCCTGCAACTCGCTGTGCTTTTGTGTGATGAGCTGGCAGGTCATCCATCCTCACCGGCTAGGCGGAGCTGGGCTGGGGTAGCCCTGTTCCCATGGAGATTGCTGCTGCTTCCCGGTGTGCCATTAAGGTGTAAATGACAGGGTTTTCCTAAATCCATCCCCCAGGAGTGTCTCACGAAAGGTTGGTGAGGAAACAGTGAAGAGTAAAATGGGTGTGGAGCTTTCTGGGGCTTGAGGAACAAGCCGTGACAGCACGTTGCCTGGCATGATCTTGTGCTTGCTTTCTCTCTTCCTCCCTTCTAGAGGTCGGACACTGGTGACCTCACATCACCCGGCAAAAAGCCACAAGTGTCCGCACTGATCCTGGAAGATGCTGAGCAGGCATCTTTTCCCAGCTGAGGGGCTGTTCAGAGGGCAGGGGCTGTTTGAACCACACTTAACGCTGATTTCTCCGTGCACTCTCTCCCTCTCCTTGTCGTCCCCATGGACTCAGATCCTTCTGGCTTTGACAGACCCAAGCAATGACCAAAGCAGGGAAGCAAATATTGCAGATGGAGTCCCAGCACCAGCTGTGAGGTCAGCCTACACCAGCGCTTGCAAGTCTGAACAAAACCTGATCTGTGCATCCTATCGGTCACTGCCTCCTCCCAACACAAGAATCCGAATTAGCAGCAAGGATACCTTAATCCAGAATAAAAAATAGAACGCAAGTGAGAGAGATTAAATTTGTTTCAACATCAAACTAAACAGTTTGCAATGGGCATGAGTCTTCTTGTACAGAACGAGTGGAATCTTTCTTTTTCTTTGGAAATTCTGATTCAGTGCCTCCAGGATTCTGGCCTAAATTGTTTCATGTATTTGAAATGGTTCTAGGTAATTACAGTGCTGTTGAATCAAGGGAGAGATAGAAATCGTAAGTATCTTTATTATTATCACTGTCAGTTGCAAGGTTCCCACTAGAATAGGAAGCTCAGAGTGCCTTAAGTTGACATAAGCGAATGAAAGACCCATGGGCTCTCAGCATTATTTCACGTCCTGAAGAAATACCCAGCAAACTAAGCAACACAATTACCAGAATGCTGTTAGATCATTTAAAATAGAAAACCCACCTGATTCATTAAAACGGCCGGTTCTAGCTGTTGGCAGCGTACAGGGTTAACCGAAGGGTTTCTCCTGCAGTGCTGTGGGGGCCCTGCTTGACAGGACGGTGTGTTAATCTTCACACAAAATGCATGGAAATGCTGGGCAGGTCTTCATGAACTGGATCAATCAGAGAGCAGCATCGGAGCTGGCTGCTTCATTTGGCTGCTGTTCATACATACGCATGCCAGGGAGAAATAACTTTGTCCCAAGCTGCTATGTATCAATGCATCAACTTGTAGACATGTGCTAGACAGCTTGAGGAAGACAGTGCCATGAATCAGCCATATGAAAGAGGCTGTGTTTCTAAACGGGAGCAAACCGCTCCAGGCTCCGATTTGAGCCTCAGGTTCCTGCTGGAGACCAGAACTATTTATTTTTCTCATTTATCTGTGAGACCCACTGTTTTCCCACAGATCTCCCCACCTGCGTATGCAAGTACCTGGGCTGGTACCTCCTCCTGGTTGGGCAACTTGGGTCAGTAACACCATTGCTCAACCACAGAGGCCCGCTGCACTCAGAGCAGCATGAGCTCTGGGATCCCTGGAGTCAGGAGGCTCAAACACCTCTAGGTTACGGGCCAGGAGTCAACGTACCAGTATATTTAGGTTGCAAGTTCCTAGCAGGAGGGACCGTTGCTTTGTTCTGTGTTTGGATAGTGTCCTGCCTGTGGGGCCATGCCTCAAGGTTAGGGCCCTTCAAAGCCACACTCATATAGTGAAATTAAATAATAAAATAGCAGCAATAACCATAGTAATTAGCACTTGCTTTGACTTGTTGCCACAGACCCACCAACCACAAACATTAGTCAGGGTTTATGATCATGTCTTCCAAACTGCAAATGCTTGCAAAACACCTACTGTCTCTTCACACATGGAGAAGGGGGGAAAAGTCTGAAAAACAATTGCCTACAACAGATCTCATCACCCAGATTCCTCTGGGTTGCTGGTGTTTTCCTTCAGCTGCAAAAAGTCTCTCCCCACTCCAGCTCCACCAGGTGTGCGGGTACTCATCTCCATCAGGTAAGGTCCTACACTGCATCTCCAGTGGGGAAGCAAAGGAGGGATGATGCTCAGCTGGATTTCTTCTGTCTGTCATTGAGTATCAGCCACAGCATGAGTTAAAATAGGGGCATAATAGGATAAATGAAAAGGAGTGATTGAGAAGATGTGGGCGACGTGACAGACAAGCAAGCTCCTTGCATGTTGATGAGAATGGCATTATCCAGGCGATGGTTGATTTCTTTTTGTGTCTTGTTTAAAGGGGCAGCATCTTTGAGCAGCCTGGATTTCTTGAAGAATAATAGTTACACTGCAGAAAAATCCCCTGTCTTCCCAGTGAATCAATTCTACATTCATTTAACCTCAAAAGCCTATAAGACAAATTAAAACAAACAATTTCAAAAAACAATCCAATATGGGACAGGAAACCTTCACAGGAGTTGTCAGCCTAATGCACAAAGAATGGGTCTGTGAATAATGGTAACCCATTGTGAAACGAGCTGGTATTTCAGTGAGTTTTTAATAAACCGGAGCATCAAAACAATGGAAAGTCTGCCAGCACTCATGAACTACATGTGAGAAAGCCTCTTGTAGCCTCTGTGTTCATCTTTCATCAGAGATGCTTGCTAATGCTGTCACACGATTCTGCTTTTATAGTATGTGCTTTATACGCATGCATTATCTCAGGCATTTACTGCGGCCCTGCAATTTGGAGAAGTACAGAACACTGAGCTCCGTAGAAGGAAAATGCGTAGATGGATTCTAAAGCAATTCTTGCTGAAGGAGCCTTAAGGCCTAGGTGTGTTTACAACCTTGACAAAGTTACAGAAAGATGAAAGAGAAGGGGCAGGAAAACATATAATTAAAGTAGCATGATGTTACTGTGCGCTTATAAACACAGCATGAATGCGGAGTGTTTTTATCGCGAGAGATGCTGTTCTGTTGTCACCGGCTTTCCCATACAAAGGTCATTCAGACACAAAATGACCAAACGAGGCACCGAGACTGCTTCTGCGCAAGGCACATCTCGAAGAGGAGTCCCATTAAATTCAGCAAGCAGGAAAAGGTAGTTTGGAGAGAGCAACAGTGACGAACAGTTTGGTTATGAAACAGAATACTCTGGAGGCAGTTTAAAGAAAGCAGTCCAGGTCAAAGCTGTTGTGATGGGAGAGAACTTTTAAATTGCTCAGGGTTTAAGGGGACCCAATGTTCCCTCTGATTTAGGAATCAGTTCCAGCTGGAGACGGGCCAGCTTAGGATCCATGAACTCATATTGCAGGGGAGGATGGGAGCTGGTAGCTAGGATTGGACTTGTCATGCACTTTATCTATTAGCTTGATAGTGACAGCAACCCAAACCAGATAACTCTGAAGCAGATAGAAAAAGCCATTCCACAAATATTTAGGGATAATTCCTCGATTTGAGGCTCTAGCTTGAATTGTAGTAACAACCAGCGAGAGAAAACAGCATTAATCAGGGTGATGTTCAGAATGTCAGGGTATTAGACACAGCTACTGCTATTACCAGTCCGACTATTTGCTCTGTAGTGTGTTGCTTCCCAAAGAAGCCCAGTACGCATCACAAGCTGTACCATGCTCCACTGGTACTACTGGGAGTCAATTTTCTTACAGGCATAGAGTAGCAATGTGACAGCACCGTGTCCGTGAGGGGGGAAAGGGCAAACGTGGATGCTGGCAGGGGGACAAGCTGCAGCTCTCTGTGCAGAGGAGACCGCAGCTCAGCCAGTCACAGTCAGCCGGTCACGTCCCCTGCTAGCATTTCATAAATCTGTGCCAACTTCACCTATGCCCTTCAAACTCATGATCTGATGGTCATGCACAGACATCTACAGCTGTGTTATCCTCCTGTGTAGGTCAGAGGAGGTGCTGTGACCCAGTAAGGTATCCAGCCTCTCGCTAAATCCTTTGCCCAGCACTCCACAGCCTCAGCAGCTGGTGGAAATGAGCTGGTTTTGCCAGCTTTTAGCTTTCCCTGTGTCAGTGCTTGACCCAAAATGATACTCTGGATGGTTCCCAGCAGTGGCAGCAAACCGCTGAGCCTCATGTGATCTGTGAGGGAAACTCACTCGTCTAGTTTTTGGCTTACAACCTCCTGCCGCAGCACTTCCACCCCCCTGCAATGCCCCTGCTACATGTCTCCTTGTCCAGACCTGGCCACTGCCACAGCACAGGGTCCCAGAGCAGAGCCATGGGACCCTCCCTGCAGCCACACTATGGCCATGGCTTGAAGGTGCAACGTGCTCCAAACCACAGCTGGGCACGAGGAACCCACCCATGACCATGCCAAGTGCCAGCCTTATAACCTGCTGTGGGAGAAACTGGGACTTCGGGTTTCGAGCAGGACTTTACAGGGGAGCCACCACAATGAGCTTGAGAGGTGCTTGGAGCTGTGCAAGCTGCCTAGGCCCTCACAAACTCGCTGTTTGTATGGCCGAAGAAAAAGAGTAGTCTAGAGAATTGTGTATTAAATTGATTTTTTGGAGAGATGGATCTAGTTCTCTATCATATCACAGGTGTTTTGTAAAAACCTGTCATTCCTTCAGTCTCCCCTCTCTGAAATTACATCTTTGAGATACTCAGGAGTAAAAAGTTTTCTCACTGCCGTTGGGAACAATACAGTTTCTGTGTCCCTCACTCCCAGACTGGAGCGCACACAGGTGACTTCATGGGATCGTTTACTTACCGAGGCCGGCGGTGTTGCAAGTTGCTATTAAAACTAGTGAGGTGCTCATACAGGGCAAAATGGTATCTGAAAAAACAGAGAAGTTGGGTGAAGGGGTGAAGCTGAGACCATGGGATGGTGATCCAGCTTGCTGGAGGCACAACAAAGAACGGAGGAGCCAGGAACTGGAACCTCAGTCTCCCCAGGGCCAAGCCATCCTTCCAGCACGGGTCCAGGTCTCTGCCGGCGGATTTTGTGTCCAAAGCAACAATCTCATTCATGCCCTAAATTAAGCAGGAGATGTCCTGTGTCTGCAGAGATACTGACAGCATCTTTTGGCTGGGTGGAGTCCCAGGTATTCTCTTATCTCAGATGCCATCCAGAAGCATCAGGGATAAGAGCGATACCACTGCTGAGTGGCCCTAGCTGTCATCAGTGATGCTATGACTATTCCTTGTGTGAGCAGGTTACAACTAAGGAAAGACGAGGTGTGAGGGCTGTGTTTATTTCACTGTATTTTAATGAAGAAATTGGAGCTGCTGTCAGCATTACCCGTGGGTGCATCAGCTACAAATCAACACTTAAATAAATGAACTAAATGACATGATGTCAACTACATATTCACAGCAAACTACTTGGTCAGAACACAGACTGAGCACTTTGTAACGCTAAGCCTATCCCCAAAATAACCCTTTGGGTAAAAGCCTGAACTAATTAACGAGTAGGCGTCCTGTTCTGAAAGGCAAAGAACACAGGGGACACAAATGTTAATATTTAGTTTCACCGAAACTAATCAACGCTAGAGATGTCTATGAAAATCTAAATCTGGCATTCCTCATTCTCACCTGACACCAGCCGGAGCTGCGAACAGCGTGAGAGCTGTCAGTCGTTCCCCTGGGGTACCGGACCCCCGCACGCACCGGCAGCCCAGCCCCACGGACATACTGATGGGAACCACCAGCGGGAGCGTTTGGCCGGTGCCAGCCCCGGCGATGGAGCAGGGACAGGGAGGCGGGTGACTCAGGAGCCTGGAGTGCTCCCAGCTTTGAGAAGTGAGAGTCGGTACCATCGCAGGTGACTAAGGTACTAGCACGGGTGCCTGCTGCAAACACTGCGGGCCCTTTGCTCCCATCAGCTTTCTCCTGGGATGCTGGGCTGGGTCAGTCCCTCAAGCAATGCTGAGCTGTCTCTGTTTCTTTACCAGGGGACTGATGCAAGAGGGGCAGATTGTCCCCAAGCACCAGGAGGGATTGCTCTGCCGCTCCGGTGCACTGTCTCCTGAGGACGGGCTCTGCCATTTGTCAGGGAGGGCGATTTCTCCCAGATCTTTTCCATATCCCAGTGCTATGTTGCCTCCTGGACATATGGTGGAGGTACAGTACTTCTCGCTGCTCTCCTGGTCTCCTAAGACCCACAGAGAGCCCACCTGCCTTGTCGAGCACCAGGACCTGCTGTATATTTATATAGGAAGTAATATGCTGTCTGGACTGGCAGTGTTCTGCTGAGTGGTAGCAAACTTTGGCTAAAAATAATACTAATTTAGCCTCTTTGGCCTTCAGTTTAACCACTCAGATGTTCCATTTCAGGGAGGTGGCAGCTGCTTTGATCTGCGTCAGTGAAGGTGGATAGAAAGTTTGAAGCTTGCTGGAAGGCAGCCGTTTTTCCACCGCAGCCTTCTGGGAAGATCTTGTGGGTAAGAGAAGCATTAAAACATAGGTGATGCCTCACAGGACCTTAATTAGTAGAGGGAAACACCTTGATTGGTATATTCTTTGACTGTCTTCAGTCAGTTAATACCATCTTTATGTCCCACACTGCTTTTGCGCAGCCATGAGTGCAACTCTCTTCCTGGGCGCAGTTCCAGTCTCTTGGGGACCAGAAAAAGCTGAGCGTGGGTCAGGGCTGGGTGATGAAGGGCTGGAAAATGCAGAAGCCTTCAACTGCATCTACAGTTGCCAGGGAGCCTGCTGAATCTGTACAGTCCTATTGGAATTTACAGTCTCTGCCCAAGGAAGAAGAGCTCCTCCATGGAGAAGGTCCATGGAGTTTGGGTGCCACTCTGCCAGCTGTAATTAAGTGCTACTTGGCTAAATGATCTTATTCAATGTACATGTGATACTTTCCTGGAAGGCCATTAAATGCATGCTATTTTCCTAAGATAGAGGCTTCTGAAGCTTTCATATAGAGATGCATTTAGACAGTTGCAATAAATAGGAGGATGAACGCTGTTCTGTGAGTGCCATGTGAGGCCATCAGAGGCAGATGGAGAGTTCTCAGCACAGCTGGTGTTGGTTTTGGTGACCGGGTTTGTTCCCCTTACAGGGATTCTGCAGAAGTCCAACGGCTTTCACTAGAGACTTGTGCAAAACCGATCTAGTAATATGACCCCTTGGTGCTGGGCGATCAGGGGCTTTCCGTGAGTCCATATGACATGAGAAAAGCTATTTTGAGATGTCCCCTCTTCCTCTTACCCATCTTGTCTTCAGTGTCTTTAGGTATTGAACGCTCTTTGTTCAGAGCAAGTCAGAGCCCTTTCTCCCAGACAGACACAAACACTATTCATGCAAACCCATGTGCAGATGGAGGCTGCTCGGGAACCTTGTGGGATGAAGGAGACCTCAGGGCATCCAGATGGACCAAGTGTGGCTAGGCTGGTCTACCCACAGTTGTCCTCTGTTGAAGTCTTCCTCAGCTCTTGCAGTACTTTCAGCTTAAGGTACGGGCAAGCATCAGTCAGCAACGCAGCAGAGCCGTGATCAAGGCAGAGAGCAAAGGGATTGAGCTGCTGCAGTTGCTCTTTTGCTGAGCTTTTAACCTCTGAAATCAGTAACTAAATTGGCAAAGGGTATGGCCAAAGCTGGACTAATCAGGTGATCACTGCAAGAAGTAAAGAAGCCACCAAGTGACACCAGCCAGGCTTACTTCTTTCTTAGGAGGCAACTTCAAGCTCTCTTGTGTGTTTAGAGAGTGAGAGAACAGCTTTCAGAGGAACTTGCACAGCCCATTTGACTTCTCTATGCAAAAAACACTATGTAAGTTTGAATCGGGAATCACAGGCTGCAAACAGGGATGGACTCTCGGGACTGAGAAGGCGTCTAAAACTGGGCCCCAGCTCTGAAGTGGGCACAGGACCCATCTTCAGGCATCCCCAGATTCTGATGTGGGAAGAGCTGGTTCTGAATTCTGTATGTGGTCCCCAGTTCTGTTAAGGTCCAAGCCGATTTTTTTATTTTTTCAGTCTGAGTACCACCTCATACATACATAGCCCACATACTCCTAACTTAGGGATGCTTTAAAATAGGGATCAAGTTCTCCTGTGTCACTGAGCACTGAGGAGGGATTCAAAAACTCAGGAGGAGCCTATTAGGTATTTTAGGGCAGGTTGCCAGTTCTTTTGCCAGTACACAGACTACTACAAATTCTTACACGCACATACATAGTTCAGACTCGCCCTGCACATTGACACCCAACCGCATTTAATTCCTGTGCATACCATCTCTCTTTGCCAGCCTCCTCTCTGACGCTTTTTCCCTTGTTCTCAACAAACACAATTCTAAATTCAGTCCCTGAGTTTCCATGTAGGATGAGCAAAGCAGAGCTTTAAACTCTGAAGCTGTTTTAACCCATTTGCTCCTGGATAAAAAGCTTCCCAGTTTCGTTCCAACAACTCAGAAAACTTTTCCCCCCCTAAAATCTTCAGGAAAAAAAGGGGGGACTAAAAAGGAATTAGTTTTACTAAGGTGGAGCAGTTTCTTTCTCTGGTGTGGTTTTACTTGCAGAGATGTGAGTTAAAGGAATGATGGTGAATACAATCTTAAGACGTGATCTGAGTCTTCTGTGAATATTCCTTTGTAGAGCACACTCCAGCATATTCTGGTCTGTACTTGTGGTTGGTAGTTCAAGGTCACATTAAAGAGGCTGACAGTGCAGCTCAGATCCTGCAGCACCTGCTCATGCCTTGGCTCTGATCATTTTTCAGGAAAAAAAAAAATTACGTGAATAACTGTAGGGAAAAAACAGCTCCTGGCATGCCATGTGGCTTTATTTTTATTTAATTGTTCATATTAAGAAGGGGGCATCAGCTGGAGCGCAGGCTAGGTGTCTTTGGCACCGACGGAGTTAATCGTGATCCCCTTTCCTGTGGCCATCCACCAGTGGGTGAATGCAGCTGCATTGTCCATGATCACAGCGCTGTGTTAAATGTGCTGCTCTTCCTGGAGCCATAACGTGAAATACTCGGGGCTGTACTAACAAAGACCGTACACTCCGTTTTGCGTGTGAAAACATGGAGCTTTTCCATGAGCAGTTCCTGGCCCCTCATGTCATCGTAGTGCAGTCTGCGCTTTTACAGTTCACTGAGAGCTGCCTCAGCAGATCCACCATAAACGCCTGTTTTCTAGGATTTAAAATCGGGCTGGGAAAAAAATTCAACAGGCTGAAACTTGGCATTTCAAGGCTCATCTGGGGAGTCAGTCTCTCATATTGCGCCAGATTCTGGCATCTTCAAAGGGTGAATTTCTATTTCCTGGTAACTGAAACTGGTAAGAGTCACTGAAAGAAAGGCTGAAAAAAATCTGAGTATTAACTTCAGATCAGGCATGTTTTAAATTGAGCAATGAGCACCTTGTGTATATGTACACGAAACGCATATTTCCCCAACTGAGAATTAGTTATTGATAAATCCACAATGCGATGTCGCAACAGCTTCCAGTGTTCTGTAAGATAAGAGCTAGTATTTAATCAGCTAGAACTAGATGAAATGGATACCATATCATAAACGTTATTCTTGCAGAGGTGCCAGCTCCAACCCAACAATTTTAAATTGAAGCTTGCTGATGTTTTTCGTCACTCCAATCCGGTCTGAGCTCTGCGCTCTGGATCACTATGGTCTGTTACCTGTGAAATCATGAAGTTTCTGCTCTCTAAAGTGGCAAAAAAAACCCCAAAAAAGGTTTAAATCCCTCTGCACAAGCCTGTCATCTCCCTCCCCACAGTGGGTCCCAGCACAGTCTGTTCCTGGTCCTGCAGCCTGTTTCCACTCGTGCTACTCATCCTCTCAGCCGGTTTGGGACAGACACCACGGAGGCACTTCAAGCACATGTATGTCCTTGACTGGCAAATGGCAGATTTTATAGCATTCTTTGATCTTTTGATTCAAGCCTTTTGAAGAACTGTTCCACCAACACAAGAATCGCCTGTTTTGTAACGAATTTACTTCTCCCCTGTGACAAGAAATGTGTAAAGACCTGCTTGCCTGCCCAAGTTTTGCTCTGCTGCAATTACACTAACGCATATGTTTCACTGAAGCTCCAAAAGTGCTGGTGCTGGCAAGGTATGAGAAACCTCGGCTCAAACCAACATGAGGCACACGGAAAGCAAAATATTTTGCTGCACAACTGCGGAGCATCTCGAGTCAGGGTTTGCACCTGTGCAATTACTTTGATGTAGTCATACGGGAGCAAGGAGAGGAAAAAAAAGGCAGTGTATACGAAGCTTTCAGCTGACAGAGAAAATAAAAACACAGCTTGTGGTTGTGTGAACTGATCTGTGATAAAAATGTTTGCATAAAATTACATGCAAATGACTGGGAAGTACAAACATACCCACAAGAAAGTCTGTTCCACTCAGGACCAGAAGCAGAAGTGCTGGAAATATAGGAAGCAAACTCGACCTCAAGAAAGTTACAGGGTGAGGGTGTGAGCCTCTGTCAGCCAAAATCAGTGATAAAGCACCCAGTTATCTCCCTGGGTATGGGATCACCCCCTGGTCTTGCAAACAAAGGGATTCTGTATAGCTCAGAAAATATTTAGGTAAGCACCCAAATTGCTATTGTTTTACAGATTTTATAGAGATGTGAAACCTGTAGAAGTGCACCTCATGGGCAATATCTCGTTGGGAGCCCATCTGTCTATTTGGAGGTGGAGGCTGGGACGGGCATTCAAGATGCAGCAGAGGAGGCATTTCCAGTCGTCTGTCTCATCCTTTTTGCCAAGTCGCAATTATTTGGGGCCTCAGAAATTGTACTCCGTTGGGGAATGGGGACAGCCCCGGCCAGTATGACTCTGAACTCCAGACCAGTGCTCACCTACCAAAGACAGTTTGTCCTGTTGGTGTCTCTTGGCTGTTTCTTGAAGGAGGCTTTGCCTTTCTAAAAGCTTCTCTCCATCATCTGCAGGTGGCTTCTTCTCTACGGTGAAGGCTGCATCTTGCCTGCCTGTGTGTTAAACCATCTGACTGAGCCACCAGCAATTTAACCAGGGTCTTCCTAATGTTGCATAATACACAGACATATATTTTTTAGGGGTCTGATAGGTCAAAGATATACATATATATATATATATGTAAGTGTGTCCAAATAAAAAATCAGTTTTCACCCTCATTTTAACGAAAGATAGGAAAAGTAATAATTATGACTTAAGTAGCATTGATGCAAAATCACAACAGTATTTTGCTTATCTGATTTATCTTTCCTTTGATGGTCTGGGTTGCACAACAATTACAACTAACTCTGCAGAGGCTGAGAGATAGCATAATATTACTCATAAAGGTTATCATCTCACTGCTTCTCATCACGGCCGCACTGTTGTTAATAACCCAAGCTTGAGTTTAAACAGGAATACTTATCTTTAATATATATTTCCTGCTCCCATATATTTCAGGGAAAAGCATTGAATTTATTGGCAAGAAGGACAAACAAAAACAGACTCTCCTGAGATGTTAAGCACATATAAAAATCCAGATGTTTCCAGCGTCAGGACTTCTAAATTTTTTTTCCTTTCTTTTGGTGTCTGTTTTCCTGCCAGGCCTACAGGAAAGCACACACAGAATGAAACCACTCTCCAATGGTAGCTTTGAGGAGCAAACTCTACAAACAAGAAAAAACAAACACCGTCAAAATCAAGCATTTTCCTCCTTTGTCGTTTGTTCGGCGGCCCCTGCCAAGACCCGGGCTCGTACCTGGGGTAAGAGTTTTTCCTGTTTCTTCCGAGACTCCGCTTATGTGACCCAGGGACTTCTAAGGCTGGAAAAGGGGGGGCACAAGGGGGCGTCTCATCTCGCAGATCCTTCCTGCGCGATGTGTAAGTGATGGCTGCTTATTGATCCTGAGCCTGCGTGTGGCGGTGGAGATAAAGTTGTATTTGTTGTACATCTCGCTGTGGCCAGGGCACCCTTATCTCTGCTCCAAATCGGGGGCGATACGGCTTCTGCGGGTTCTCGGGGGGGCTGGGGAGGGAAAAGACCTTGTGCTTAGGACTAAGGAATTTCCCTTATTATCTGATTAATCTCTAGGACTTCCCTGCCTTCCTTCCCCTCATCTTACAATCACGCTATGTATAGGCCTGGAGGACTCCTGGGAGTTTGAAGGACATGCTGATTTATTCATCGCTGCATTACTGCATTAATGAAGGGCAGTGGTATTTCCAACTCGCTGGGTTCTCTAGACTTGACAAAACTTGTGTAAAAACACTGGGAGGATTCATCTACTGCATTGCTACTACTCCTCTACTTCATTAAATAGCTGCTGCATTAGGTACTCTGCAAAATATTAGCGCAATTAGTGATTTACATTTATATAAATTTGATAGTGACCTGCGATAAGAGAATGATACTACAGCATCTTGCTGATGCCACTTTTCTTCTCAGAGTGTTATTTCCTAATATCTTACTCCATCCTGACCTAGCAGTAATGAAGTCAATGAAAACTTTTCTTTTGATGTGAGAGGGAGCAGGAAAAAACTCACCCTTAGATTCCTTACACAAGCCTGGCTCTCATTAAAGTTACTGGAAAAAATATATGTGTCCAGTGTGTGTATGGAAATTACGTTGATTGTCCCTTCTGGCTGTAACAACAGCAACAACAAAAAACACACACACACACACAAAAATAAATCAAAAAACCCAACACAACAAAAAACAACAAGCAAAATAATTTAGGAAAGACAGCAGAACTCTAACAAAGAATATTTTTCCAGTGTATTAAGTAAGCACCATGTATTCCGTGGTTGTGCTTACTGCTCAGTAGGGGAACTCATTTTCAATGGAGGATAGCAAAGTTAATCCTGTTCTGTTTTCTTTTGCTTACTAAAAGCACTGAAAGACAACCATTTGTTAATTGCACGTACAGAAAATACACACGCAGAGCCCAGTTTAATCCCCAAAGTTATAAAGATTCCAAGAAAACCGGTTAAAATTAGGAAGAGAGAGAGGAAAGAGGAAATTCTCTCTTTCTTTTTTCCTTTTTTTATCAAAAAAAATCCGACTGTGGTGGAAAACTGAATGTTGAAAACTATCCTTCAGTTACACTCTGTAGGTCTGGGACTTTCTGTCAATTCAATGTATCCTGTTCCATCAAGCTCTGGCAACAAGTCTGGTGACAGGGGGAAAATGTCGTTATTACACAGGGAATTGTTGTGTGAACAGCAGCTCCCAAAACATTGTCAGGGTCTAACTTTTCAGCCATGTTTCTTCTGGAGGAGCTAAGATGGTTTCTCTTTAGACATACGGCTTCTGCCTGGCCACTAGGCTTACCAGTGAAAGTAAGACGGTAGTCATGTTGCATGACAAACTGTACATGTTCTGCCAAGCAGATTTGCCTGGAATAAACGGCATCTTCATGGCAAAGACCATGATTTACTCTCTGAGCAGTTGCTGGATGACGGGACAGCTCTCTCTGCATTTCTGTCCAAGCATGGCAAGTCACGCACAATCAGCAAAACTGGTATTTGCAAAACGGCGAGTTTTGACGCAAGTCTCCAAAGCCAGCAGTTGAGGAAAGTCATTTTCCAAATATCTGAGTCACCCTCTGTTCACCAGCTACCAGCGGGTGCTGCTGCATGCTCTGCCCTTCGGAGAACCAGATCACTTCTTCAGCCACTGCAAGCATGAGAGTAGCTGGCAATCTTAGTCACCTCCCCGTTAAAGCCTTGCCCTGGTGTCATTGATGAAAGACTTGATCTTTTGCTGTTTTTACAACAGGAACCCTTCTCTCATCACTTCTCAACATGCCACAGCAGAACAGAGCTATGACCCATCCTCTTGTATTTGGCCTTCTGAGGCACAAAAGGCTCTTTCAAAGGCACAGTCCCATGTTGGGTTTCTTTCCTCAGACTCAGTCCAACAGCCACCTGTTGTGTTCTCTTTGTTGACCCATAACAGGGCACAGGAAATCTCACTTCTGCCAGCCATGGGTACACAGTGACCAGTATCTACCTCTTCCCTAATTTTTTTTTTTTCCATTGGCTCTGTGGTTACAGTAGCTAAAAATCTCTTGGGTGCCTGGGAAGTCCCATTGCCTTCTTCACACAGAATTGCCTCATGCAGTTGTCTGCAAGAGCAAGGACAGGCAGCCCTCAACACAGCACCCCCACTCTGCGTTGGCTTCTCCCCTTGCTGATGAGTTTTAGAAATCTCAACCAATTGCATGACTTTTCCTTTTTTTTTTTGGTTTGTTTTTTTGTTTTTTTGTTTTTTAAGATGAACTGGTGTGTTTATGCAGCCAGATACATTGACTCATTCATCTCAAGAGTTAATCTGTGTCTTCCAAGAATGGTTAGAAGCAGTCAGAAGGCAGAAGCTGTCAGAAGGTCTGTGTCAGTATCTTATGTGAAAGCAATGGGGATTAGACTGAAAAGACCCAATGTTCTGGTTAACTGTAAGATTCAGGGGGACTGCTGATATCTTGCTGAAGATTTTCCTTTGGGGTCGATCTCCTCTGAGTTCCACTCTCAAATTTTAGCCCTCAGAACTGGTCTATTCTCACAGTAGAAGAGCTAAAGCAACGGGGAACCGAAGTCTGGTCCTGCACCCTGCAGGAATGAGGATCCAGATCTTGCAGAGGCTGAGAGACAGGACAATATTGCTTGTAACAGCTGTGATGCTCCTTCTCCTTAGCACACCCACGCTGTCATCAGTAAGCCAACAGGAGGAAAAAGGTCCCTATGTGGCTCAATTGCCTGTATCCCTTCCTCCAATCCAATTTAGTTTTGTTTTTTAAGCATGTAACTAAATCAGGTTCTTAAAGATGTGCAATTTCTATGTGATCCACTCTAAATTTGCACTAGAAATGGCATCCACAGAAAGAGGCTGGAACTCAATCTCTTTAAGCATTTACCACAACAGTCAAACCAAAGAGGACAGCCCAGGAGACTGGCCTCCATCTCTGCAGTGATGCTGCTGTGTGCACGTTTCCACTAGGCAATTTATGCCTCCAAAAGATGTACAGATCCCTTCATCTTTTGCCTTGACTTTGATATTTTTTGCTGAACTCATCTAAGCTTTTCACTCAGTCCTGATATATGGGAGCGGAGGAAGCAAACCCAGCCCCACTGCAATTCTGCAGGTCCCGCTGGGGTTCCCCCAGGGACCAGCTCATAGGTTCTTCTCATTATCATGAAGTTTTGAAGGGAAACAAGTATTTTCCTACCCCTTTGGCTGACCAGGGCTTGGCTTGGCCGTGGAGACAGCAGCCATGGTCAGCTGGATATGAGAAAGGGAATAATTCCTCCCACACACCCAAAGACCACACTCCAACCTGGTGAGCAAAAGGCAAATATGGGCACTTGGGAGAAGTGCATGGAGACCACCTTAGCCAGCAGCAGAATTAGAGCTACACTGTGGGTGGGAACTGGAAGACAAATAGGAGAGGAGAGGGAGAAGAACACAGCAGGAAGAATAAAAGGGGGTGAAAGGTTCATAAAATCATTAAAAAGGAGCCTTCTTATTCCCTCCTTGTTGACTATTGGCACTGCAGATTGGACACAGGCATTTGGCAGGGCTCTGCCTCTGGGATGCACACAACAGGGACCTACCCCATGCATTACACACGCTGCAGTCCTCCCACCCACAAAACCTCTCCAGGGTCTTCTCTGAGTTTATTTGAGCTTGGAAACCCACCATGCCTCTGATGTCATCCCTCACTGGGGCTCGAATTCATTTCAAGTTGACTGGTCCAGCCCAAAAAACTTTTTTTTTTGTATACGAGGTGTATCTACGGTTCATAGAACATCACACAGGACTGAAGTGGCTAGAGAATAAGTGATAAACCGATGCCAAGTATTTATACAATTGGTTCAGGAAAAGGATTTTTATTGATTGAATGCATCATTTTTTCCCATTATACTTTTGGGACTACTTAAATTAACTGCTTCATAGGCTGAGGCTCCACATATTGCACAGAACTCAAGCATGGAGACTGAGAGGAAAATGAAGAGCCGAGCCAATTAATACATACAGTCTCGTGTTTATTAGATGCCTTTTGAAACTACTGCTTGTTGCTTTTTAAAAAAGACTCGAGGCTCAGTCATACAAACACTCTGTCTGTGAAACTGCTCAGTCTAAGAGTGAATTATTAGTTTTACTTGCATGAAAACTCCATAGAAACATTTGCTTCATGGCAATTGATGAAGCATTTCAGCATGTCTATTTTATCATCAAATAGAAAGAATCTGAGAACATTCTAATGCCCACAAGACCCTTTGTCAGTAGGAAGTGAATGTTTTGTCCCAGTAATGATAAAGACCTCCTGTATAGCACTTGTCTAGGACTGGGCTTTGAACTTTAAATTTAACTGGTGCCGATAAACAGGAAACAATATATTAGAGTTTGTAGTTCGCATTAAATTGTTCTCTCAGCTTTTTTGTTGGTGGTGGTTTTATACTTTAAGTAGGAACACATATAATGTTTCACTAAAGTTGAGGTCACAATTTGTTTATTTATTGGGGGTATTTTGCACTTTGCATTGCAAGCTGCTGGAACTAAAAGAAGCATGGGTTGGCACAAAAAAGGGAGGAGGAGTGAGCACTATAATGGAAGAAAAGTTACCCAATAATTAAAATTCAGCGGTACTGTAAATCCTAATGGAAACAACAATGTGTCTTTGTGTACAATTAACTCTGGGCTCCAGTTCATGATAAAAATTCTAGCTTGTAAAAAGCCTTGACCTCAATACCGACAGCTCAACAGAGGTTCACAGATCTGGCTTTAAAAAAAAAAAATTCACAGAGGGGGAACAAATAATAGCTGGACTTGGTCCCCTAAATATGCTCCAATTATTCAGGATGGTTGAAGATAAGAAGATACAGGAGAAGAAGCAAGGGGAAAATAGCCCCATAGCTCAAAGAAAAGTACAAAATGTTGTTTGATGTCTAGAGAGAAAATTCACCCTCCCCCTCTTGTTATCCCAATCATACATTCTGTGGGGCACCCTGTGTGTTAACAGCAAAGTCCTAGAAAATCTTTATTATTATTAGTTTAATACTTTTTTTATTGTTAACAAAGCAGACAAAACGAGTTGTTCATTACAGTGAGTGACTGACAGGGAAACATGGAGGACTATTCATTAAGTAATTATTACTTTTAGGCAGAAAAAGTTACTGTGCTTAAAAGAGGGGAAAAACAGTACAAAATCAAATTGTCTATTCTTTTTTTGGTGGGTGTGTGTGGAGGGAGTAATGTCTCATGGAAAAGACAGTTCTACAAATGTCAATCAGTTTGACAAGCAATTATCAACTTTAAGATAAGGACGTAGACTGTGGGTAGAGTACCTCAGAGCAGACTGCCGCAGTCACCGTGCAGTGTAATGGTGGATAGAGTGGGACTTGTCCAGAAGAGTGTGGCTATGGCTTATCTGCAAACCTAGAGAAGTAGGATCAAACCTTGTAATATTTTCTAGTCAACTATAGTTCAATTTGCAGAAGACGATTTTTGGTTTCCCACCACTTCAAAAGAAGGAAGGACAACACAGTGCCTTTATGGAAGGACAATTAATTAAAAAAGGTATTTTGGAAATATTTTTTGTCAGAGCTCAGGCAGGCTGGATTCATACTTAGGCCTGGGGTTTTTCCTCCGCAGCAGTGAATTCAGCAGTTGTAGCAGATGCTTCCTCCAAAGAAGGTGAGAAACAGGGATTGTCAAAAACACTTAAGTGTCTGAAGCCCTCTAATCCCAGCTGTGATGTTTGCTCCTGAATCCCCTTGGTTCTCCCCGCACATACATCTGCATTTTTTGCCATTATTAAAATGGCCCAAAAATCCATGCTTGACCATCTGAGGGCTGAAATATCAGAAACGCCCGCTTCACTTCTTTACACTGGAAAATAGGAGAAAGGCTCTCCACTCACCTAGCACCGTGTATCGGTCACAGAGTGCTCAAACAGAGGGAGCTGTGACTTGGTTCTGAGAGTAACTTATATCCCCTTGGTTTCAATTAGCGCCATGGGTGCTCAGATACTTTGATTTCAAGGCTATTTTTTAGGTGCTTAAAATACAGGTCAAACAGAGAGAGGTGTGATCTCTATACTTGTGGAAAGCTACAAAAAAGAAACAATTCTGTATTTCAACCACTGTCTCTTGAGCCTTAACTACAGGTAGATTTAGGAAGGCACTTGCTGGCGTAGACTGCAGCGTGTGCAGAGCTTTAGCACCTGATGGCTCACAGAAGGAACAGAGCCGCCTCCACCAGAAGTAGCTGTTCGTGGTAAAAAGGAAAGAAAGTTTAAAATGAGTGGAAATGGGGAAAAAATAGCACTCCCGTGCAAGTACCCTTTACAGTGAAGAGCTCCGTCTGCTCTGGCCCTGTGCATTTGAACTTATTTTATGCTGCACCGGGGCATATATCCACGCAGATATCCATGGGAAATTGCTTAAAAATTTAAGTGCCAGGTTTTTGTACGTCTACATATATCCCTACAGTGTCGCTTAAGGCAGTTTTCACCTAAGCCATGAAAAACCATGGAATTTGGTGGGAAACCTTGGGAGAATCGTTTCCAAGGAGAGTTGTCATTGGCATTTGGTCCATTCTAGGCAGAACGGGAACACGTGCACACACGTCCCAGGCGGTTGCGCATGCTGAGAGCCGGTGACAACAGTGACAACCAATGGCACAATTTACTGATCCCAGTGGGGCAAGAGCAAGTCTTTAATCCCCGTGTTGTTTCCAAGCTTCCTGTTTTGAAATTGCCGTAATTAAATTCTAAAGACTGAGAAAGCACCAAACAAGTTGCCAAGTTTATGTCAAGCTTTATCAGCTGATCTCATCATAATCCGGTAAATAGCATATCACGAACATCAAATCTAATTAAATCCTCTTGAGATACGGGTTAAAAAACAGACACAAACAAGACTCAAACATTTTAAACCTGCCGTCGTACAATCAGAATTAATCTGCAGGGAGAAGTGAATTTCCTTGAAATCTGGACAAATAAACCATCTATGTTCTCCTTTTCCCTGTGGCTCACGCTCTATCTGGCACACACAGTCAGGAGGAAAATGCTACTGGTTTTTACTTTCAACACAGATTCCATGAAATGCATCTCTAAAGTCTGTCTTCTGGACTAGAATACAGGATGAGGCAGAGTAAAGGAGACATAATTTATTTATGCATTTATCTCCAGCATGCTCAGCAGTACTTTAGGTGCTGTCCATATGTAAAAGAATGATCTCCAGCCATGGGAAGCACAATGGAAAAAGCTCTAACATGAACTCAAAAAGGCAGCAGTGAGTTTGTTGTTCATAAGCCAGTCTCTTGATCATCACATTATCTGCCAGGCACCTTTCGAAACTCATCTCAAATGCACCATAGGTGTCTCTGTGTGTGTGTAAGCCCTTAGGGCTACACCTATGCTGGTAGTAAATTAAACGGTGGCAGGTAATATTCCCAGGCATTGGAATTTGATAGTCTATATTGTTAAATTCCTAGAACCTGCCCTGGCACATTTTTGGCCTGGATCAATTAGTGTTCTCCCACATATGTCCCAGGCATTTAGGAGTTAGCACAGCCAGAGACCATTCCCAAGAGATGCTGTGTGTTCACTCATCCTGTGCGGTGACTAGAAGAGCTTAATAACATGGACATGGCTCATTCCAGGTCACTTGGCCTCATTGCCAGAGTACAGCCCTAACAACATTTAATTTTCTAATAAGAGCTGTTGCCTACATGCCCATGTCATAGCCTATATCTGCTATATACTTAATCTGGGTACTTCGTAAGAGTGCTTTACCCTAAAGCCAAATCACATCAGGGCTTTATGAAAGGGCAGTTCAGGACTTTGTCTGTTGGGTGACTTTATAAACTACAGCTTTCCTACACTTGGGCATGAGCTGCTCTCAAATCCGTCCTTTCCAATAAGTTGTTATAGGTTACAGCAGAGCTAAATGTGGAAAACGGGCTTTCCTGTTCCCATCCTTCTTTCTTGATATGAACTAGCACATCTCTGATCTCTCTGAAAATCAGCAAGAAGTTGATATTTGTGTCTCTTGCAATCCCTTAATAAACTCATTCAGAAGACCAAGAATTCATATCACGCAGCATGATTTCAGTCTGGTGTAAAAGCTGTCCTTTCACCTCCAGGATTAACCTAAAAATGAAAGCTCTGGATGGATTTGCCTCAGGTGAACAGAACAGCCCCTGTGGTGTGGATTCACCCGACCTGGCTTTAGGTGTCTGAAATAAAACTCTGCTTTCATGAGGCTTCCTCTGCAGCCAAAGGAACACAACACAAGCAGATAATTCGGCACATCTCGGATCTAAATTGTGGCTCCATTAATACAAGGAGCATAGGCCAGCAATAATCATCATTCCAGCATTTCATATTACTGTCTTTTACCTGCAAAGCTGCAGTGCTTGGTCTGTCTGTTTTTGACAGTGACTTTCAAGTCTTTTAGAAGCCTCACCAACTTTTTGTATTGATATCCTGTCTGTATTTTCACAGGAAAATAAATGAAAATTAACCAGATCTGTCCCAGTCACCAGTTCTAGTAGCAAAAACTACAGTCAGAGTTTCAGGTTAAACCTAATTCAAAATGAAGTTTCTGTTCTTATCAGTCTTGCTCACTACAAAAAAATCTAAGTTTCATAGCACCAAGGTGACCCTGACTGAAAAAGTGAACCAGTTCCCTTGCATAGTAATTGTTCATCGTATTTGCTTCATTCCCATAATTGTAAAATCACCTAAAGCAAAGTTGACTGGTTCTACTACTTCCTAACTTCACAGATATCGCCAGGGTAGGTGCCAGACTAAGAAGTTCTTCTTCTGCCCAACAAAAACCAAAAAAACACACCACACCAAAACATATAAAACAAACAAAAAAAAAACCCCTAATCAAAACATTTTAATCAAGAAAACTGCAGTTTGTACCTGTGGCAGTTGAAAAGTGCTTAAAACAGGATTTTTCTTCCCTGTTCACTGACTCTGTTCCTTAAAAGAAATTGATTTGGGTTGCAGAATCTGAATTTTCCTGGTTTTTTTCTGCTAGGAAATGCTTTAGCACCTGATGTTGTTCAAAAGTTGCAATTTGTGAGATTTTACAGCTTGGTGATACCATGACTTTCCTGGTCCCCACCTGTTCTTCCTCCCTCTCCACATGTCACTCACACTGCCAGTCACTCTTACAGCACAGCACGTGTTCCTGCAGGCTGTGTCCTGGAAGACCACCCATCATTCTCAGCGCACCCATTAGTATGGTCCACCTTTAATTTGCCCTCTTTTCCATGAGGTCTGAAGTTCAGTATGCAAAGGCAGCTTCAAAATGAGATGGTTGCCAAGCTTATTTACAGAGAGCTAATGACAGAGACACAATGACAACTAAAAAAAAAAAAAAATCAATTCACCCAGTCTTTGGCAGGGAAGGAGTAAACATTTCCCTTCTTTCCAAGGTTTTGTTTGAGTTCCAGAGCGAAAGGTCTACTGCATTCGATGCAAATAATCCTGCTTGTGTTGAGTATCAAAAGAGCCAGAAGAGCCACTGACCCATGATGTCTTTTAGGAAAGATAATATTTAATAGTTTTAAATGGAAGGAACCTTTAATCTTTGAAGATCAGAGGTTATCACAGAAAAATATATTATCTGTCAGTGCTATTATTAATAGCCATAAATAACAGTAACACCTTGACAAATTCAGTTCACAGCCGATGATCAGCATTAGCTGATCACTTTTTTGCTAAGTTAATCATACGACATCTGGGCTGGGTCTATAGGCTGGTTAGCATGAAGTTGCTTATCAGCTGCGGATCCATAGCTTCATTACCCTCAGTCATCGTCAGTTTAATACCAAGACAAGCACACAGGATGAAAAACCATACCTTGGCACTTCTTTCTTTGTCGCAGCTTTGATGCTGGGACAGTTGTTCTGCCCTCAAGGTTCTCTTTCTCAAAGCCACCCTTCTTCCTCCTGCTAGTGATGGCTTCATATGCGGATGTATGTTCAGTACCTAAAGGGCACGTCCCAAGTACACCAACAGCTTTTTGATTCTTTTTGGTGCAGACAGTTGTTGCTGAAGAAATCCTTCTGTTCAATATGCAGGAGGTTTTATGGATACTTCTTTGCAGGGGTCTAAATTTCTGCCTAACATGCTGGTAGGTCTCCATATTTTGTAAGCACGGGTTAACATTGAAGTTATATCTAACCTGTAAATTTTCTCTTTGGGCTTTGTAGTTGATGCTCTTGCTCCTTCTCAGGTGCACTTACTGAAACTCATTCTCGCACCTAATTTAGAAGTAGATTTAGATGCCCTGCACAAGACTGTCCAATTACTCCAGGAAGGATCCACTGATTGCAGCTACTTCGCTCTGTGAACGCAAACTCAAAGTGGCACCTGAGGCAGTGTTCTCTTCCTCTTCGCTGCACTTACCTGTGGAAGCATCCTTGGGGCGAGTTGTGGGTGATCCAGCTGACACTGGGAGAGGAGAGATCGTGGGTGTATCTTCGGCTGCTTAGCCCTGGCACTCAGTGCTATGCCTTGAAGCCTCTCATATGACCAGTGCAGGGCAGACAAAATGGCCTTGGGCCCTTCCAAAGATGGACCAAGCACCGCTCCTGGCAGAAGCAGATGGGATCTGCCAGCTCACAGAGCTGGGGCTGAGTTCTGGCTGCAGAAAAGAGCAACACGAGGTGCTTGGCTTTAGGCTATCCTTGGGGTAGTCTCTCTTAGCTAGGTGTAGACATAGCCGTTGGCCCAAGGTGGAGCAGCATTTGCTGGAGATTCTCTGGAGACATTCACAAGAGACAGAGGGGAACATGCTGGAGAACATGGCTGCTCACCTCTCATGCCCACCTGAAGGTGAGGCACCTATGATGTGCCAGCACTAAAAAAGCCTTCCTCATGAACATAAAGTTTGGAAAAAACACCACTCCTCTCCAATGGACTCCAGCATGCTTCAGTTTAGCTTCATTTCCAAAATACAAAGAGCTTTTGTGGCCAATAATGTCTCCTCTGCATTGCAAAGCTCCTACCTGGTCTAACCTGGGTATTCATTCCTGATTAAGAGAAGCCCGGTAAGGAGTGGAAGAACAGGACAGAAGGATCCCTCCTCCAAAGCAGCTTGCAGTCAATAGAAAAGCTCAGTGCTGTTGAAGTATTTTACTCTGCACAGAGAGTGCACAGAGTATGAAAGTCCTGGTATTTCAACCCTCTGCACACATTTTCAAGCTCTTTGTGTCTATTATTCTCCATTCACATGTCTCAGTAACAGCCAAGTCACCTTCTTAGTGCTATATACTTCAGATCGAATTTGTATTTCCTTTGGTTAGCACTTCCTCCCTCATCTCTCTTCTCTGTCTCCCCTCTCCTTTCTGCCTGTTTATATTCTGGTTTTGTCTTTCCGGCCACTTCATCCCCTGACTGAAGCCAGCAGCCACCAAACAGAGTGTGGCCTCTGAGTCTTCTTCCCTTTTCCCAAGAAATGATACTTGCTTTGGACAAACGTGGTCAGCAGCAGTGAAGTATTACAGAGTGCAGCTTTGCAGACCAGTCAGTTGTCCAACAGCTCAGGGCTGCAAAGCAGTGGCATTTCTCCAGCTTCGTTTCCATTAAGGCTACTGGTCCTTCTGTCACTATCTGATACCAACACCCCTTCAGGCCAGGGGCATTAATCACATTTAATAAGTCATTACCCCAGGCCTGAAAAAGATTATGATAGAACCACAACACACAAAGGCCAAGACAAAGAAGTTTTATTGTTCTTGCTTTTGAGGAGCAGGCGGGTTAAGAGAAGCCCAGATTCTGAAAAGTCTGTATTATTCAATCCTGCTGATCCTTTGAAGTTCCAGCTGCAAGTTCCGAGCTCCAGTCCACCTAGCAGAGCCAGGCACCGTATCTGGGTTTACAAATAACTTCGGGCAGTGAGAGGACTGGCCTGGCTAATCCAGCTTTTAGCTGCACTTCTGAGACGGCCCACCTCAGGAGCAGTTGCAACGAGCTGGGGTAATATGAAGAAAAGACAACCAGCAGTTCTTCCATGAAGCATTTAGGTGACAACACTGATTCAATCACGTTCTAACTAACAGTCTAGTACTAAAAGACATGTCTTTACCTGCTAGGTGACTAGGGAAAGACATAATACACAGATCTAAGTAATACAGTCCCAGAGAGACCTTTCTCCAGCTTCACAAGATGAAGTCCTGAAGTCTTAGTATAGTGTTTTTAAATAGAATTGCAGAAGACTGCTGGCTTCTGTGCAGGATATATTAAAGTTGGTTACCGGAAGCTATTATATCTTGTTAACTAACATGCCATGGCTGTTTCTTTGCTGTGTACCGTGGCCATCAAGAACTTCACAAGGGTTGCAAGGACCAGCATAGACAGTCCTGTTCCCAGAACAGATTTCCCATTTGAGCTAAAGAAGACTCAGGCATGACTCTAGGCACGACCCTTGCTTAAATCTGGGTGATCATGGCAGTAGAGGGCAGTAGTGTACATCACCCCTAACATTTGCAGAACCAAGGTGGTCCTGCTTGACAATGACCATTTCCTGGCGGCCTAAGGAACAAGACCAAGGACTGTTTGTTTGTCCTCCAGAGGCCCAGAAAACCCTCTGCCATATGATGCATGGGGTTTTTTTCCATGCAGTCATCAACATTTCCAAAAACTGAAGGCAAGACCCCATTCTCCAGTGTTTAGCACCTCCAGTGAAGTGAAGTTTTTGGGTGTATGTCAGCAATCATGGGAGTGGATAAAACCTCTGCAGTTGGATGCTCCCACCACGCTCATGTGATGCTGAGCACTTGTGGATGCAGGGACGCATTTTGGCGTCTGACTGGAAAGCTGAGCTTTTCCAACTTAAATGAAAAGGCAACAGCCAGCAAACTACCAAAGGCTACCAATGTAAATGCAATGAGAGCTCCAGGCTGAAGAACAAAGCACAGGAAAATGAAAGGCAAAGCTGATGAGCCATCCTCAGTATTAGCCCTTGTCATTCACTTTCCCCTCCCGAGAAGATTTAATGCCTCAGCGACAGCTGTCAATCTCGCCTCCCCTGCAAGAGGGGGTTGGTTTAAGTCAACCCTTGAGTACTGTATGGGGGGGGGGGGGGGGGATGGCAAGAGGGATTTTCTTTGGGTTTTTTTTAAGTAATAAAAGAAGATCCGGTGCCTTTAACCTTCAGGATAACCTTGTTTCAGTCTGGTTCTCATTGCTGGACTGCTCCTTGATGAGCTTTTTATGCCTGATTAATTAGTACACTGAAGGGGAGGGGGGGGCTGCTCTGTTTAGCAGCCTGTGCCTCCTTCTGACTAATCCACTCCCCAGCATTACAGCTCCATAGGGGCTGCAGTTGCCTCTCTCATGCCTCTGTTGGGGTATCGTTACTTCTCTCTACTTTTTGACTGCATTGCTTCCTATTGATTTAACCACATTTATTGAGGACTAGCTGGAGACTAGATTAATTTGAGTTTGTAGGCTTTATTTCTCCACTATCACAAAACTTTTCAAAGAAAAAGAAAATGCAGATGCAGGAGTGAATGGTTCAGATTTATGGAGCATTATCTTCCAAAGAGCTGCTTTTACAGTGTTATTGATGACAAGAAAACATATTTTTGTAGGAAGATAACTTTGCATATGCCATTATTGTCAGAGTGTGTGCAATCAAGAGAACAGGAAAAACACTTTTTGTGGTCCTTTATTTTTCAGAAATATGAGCCCATAACAATACAACCTATGCTAGATTATTTTGTGTCCCCGTTTCCCTAGAGGGGCGGGAAGGAAATACTGACCCTCTTGGTGGATCACGTTCAGCTCTGCTGATAAAAAGTACTGGATAAAAGCTAAGCAGCATTACTGAGGATAAAAATAAAGGCAGCTTTTTGCTCAAAAAGTTTTTTGGTTAAAACTGGAAAAAGTCAAACTACCAATCAGATGCAAGTGTACAAAAGAAGTCTTTGACTACTAGAGCCAGGAGAGATGACGGCTTAGGCACATCTTCACTCTCTAGAAGTTATGGGACTGTCAAGGTGCAGATTCACTGGGAGAAGTAATGGTATATGGAGACATATGAGAGACAGCTTGTGCAGCGTGCACACCCCTGGCCATACAACATGGGACCAGCCATGGGGCTGCATTGTTCTCTTGCCTTTCCTCTCTCCAGGTCAGGCGAGGGCTTTGCACTTGATCAAACAGGCGTTAATGACTTTATGTAGACATACCTGGGTGAGGTTCTCAAGCCTCTGCAAGGGGGCAGACAAGGTGAGCCTAATAGTCCTTCCTGATTTGAAAAGCTTATGAGTCAATGAGCTTAATGTTAGCCTGAGGGTTAAGGCTGATATATGTTTCAGTTGCTAACAAGAGGGGAACAAATCTTACTGTGTTTGTGGGGGGAAAAAAACCAAAAAAACCTTCTTTCTGGGACTGTAACCCCATAGTTACAGCAAGTCTTACTTTAGCCTTTGATTAACAGACGTGGGTGTTGTCCAACCTCTTCTGGAGACTGCTTCTGCACTTTGGTGTTGCTGCTGTGTCCTCAGTAGGAGACCTTTGCTGGAGCTGCCAGCTGGCTTTTCTGTATTCCAGAGAAGAGCTTCCTTCACGGCACCATCCTTGGTGCTCAAGTGCTTCATTGAGTACATGACGGCATGTGTTAAATTCAAAACTCACAGAGTAACTAAACGCTCAAAGAGCCAAATTCCCTTTCCTGCTGTAACTCCAGTCTTAGAGCTCTGGAAAATAGCCTGGAAGGGATGTGGGGAGGTCATGTAGTTCACCTCAGTTCCCTAAGGCAGGATCAGATCTACTGACGGTGCTCCTTGTTTGTCTAACCTGTTCTCAAAAGCATCTGGGGATACAAATCCACACCCTCCCTGGGTGATCTCTTCTGGTGCTCGGCTGAGCTTTGACTCACAGCATGGTGAATTCCCCCAACCTGATGCAAAGAGAGGTTAAGTTTTGAAGGAAGTGAAAATATACCTTATATGGAAGGCATGGTAAAAAAACCCTGGAGATTGTACATGTGTATCTCACCTGTCTGGTATTCAGACACCGAGTGACCCGGTGTAACCTAGATGAGGCAGTTCAGCTGTAAATAACTTTACAAAGTAATGAGAAATCAGCCTCTCTGTTTTGAAAAAACCATACTCCTCAGCAAGCCTGCTTTGGTAAGTGGCATTTCAAAATAACGTCCTACTGATTTAGTGACACGTGTAGCCCTATTTCGCCAGAGAGAAGTTCAATGTTCAGCTAACCCCAACTGGGGAAGCTTTAGTTCGGTTTAACTTTGTTTTCTAGTCCAGTGTCTGAAACAGAAGAGTCTGGACTGAAAATGTCTTTGAATGAAAATTTGCTAGAAGGGGAAAACTGAAAACCTCATTCTGGATATCTTCTGCCTCCAAAGTACATGACTAAAGCTGCATTTTTTCCCTGGAAAAAATCCCATTGGCTTCTGGAGAGGCTGAACAGGGCAGACCCCTGGAAACTCTCTGTTGCCGTGGAGGACAGGAGGATTCAGTGGTGCTGAACTTCCACGGACACTGCCGACATACATGGGCCGGTTGTGGAAGCAGAGGAGCGCCATGAAGTGAGATGCACATGATTTCCCATCCTCTTACCTTGGGTTACTCTGAGACGTGACCCAATTAAGAGCGAAAGGAACTGGGTTGCAAGAGGCGCTTTCTCTTTCAGGAATTCCTCTCCAGCAAATAACTATCCTTTCAAAAGGTTGGTCCTAGATCCTGTTGCTCGGGAAGGATAAATGCCTTTGCACAGAGGATAGGTGAGACTGGAGCAATGCAGCCCACGTTTCTGCTGTGAGGAGCGGCCCGGCACGGAGCCCAGGAAGACCTGGGAGCCTCCTCTGCAGGGACATACCCAAAGAGCTCGGCTCCTGCCTAGCCTAGCAAAACATGGGCAGCAAGGAAGAACAGGAATCCTTTAAGGGGAGAGGGTAGCATGTGTCAGCTGAAAAATAACCACTACGCAACACTGCGGAGGAATAAACTGGTCATGGAGCCTGTTAGGCTAAAAATTTCATCAGCGTCTCCTTAAACAGCAGCAGCAAGTTGGTGCCTACGGAGCAGTACGGGAACTTCTTCAGGCTGCATCAGTGATGTCAACAAAGTTCCTTTTGCAATATATTTGCTTGTCGAATACTAGAGCTCTAGCATGAAGCAGAGTATATACAGAGTCAGCCAGATCCTTCCCCACCTTTCAAACAAGGTCACATACCAACTTCAGTTCACAGTGATAAAACAGGTTACTGCCAGTAGTCGCTTCCAGTTTCCATCTGCAGGGGAAGTGAAATGCTTTGGTGGTCTCTGAGACTCCCGATTCCCCTTTGCACAGAACTCGAAGAACTTTCCCGTCCCCTTCGCGTGGGCACTGCCTTCTCCCACGGAGGGACCGTCCACCTCTCCGCAGCTGCTCCCGGCCGCCAGCCGCATCCCCGGCTCCGGCCATGTCCTGCTGCAGCAGCAAGAGGGTGAGGGAACAGCGATGGAAGCAACTTTTTTGTCCCAAGCACAGTACATTTGTTTAGTATCTTGTCAGAATGCAGAGAGTGGTTTTTTTCTCCGCTGTCACCCCTGCACTGGCTCTAAGCAGCAATGTCTTCAAGCTCAGCACTGAGTACAGAAATATAAAAACATACAAGCAAAATGGCACGCATATGGCAGCAAAACCACCCTTTACGCAGCCTGGTTAAGTGCAGCAAAAAAAGATACACATGTGTGCAGGGAGGGAGGGAGATTTAGTTTGAATTAAACTGAATTTCCCCTTGACTCCCAGCAGCCAAACTGAAAAATAAATTATTCACTGAGGCTTATTCCCAAATACAGCCCTGCAGGAAGGACCACAGGCCCAAGCCACTGCCCAGGGTGAATACTATCTAGAGCTCAACTTGATGGCAAAAGCAAACACTTCGCTGTCAAGAGGAAACAAATTAATTTTCCTCCTCTGAAACTGGGAGACACTCGCATTAGGCCATGCATAAAATAAAAATAAGGGCCTCCCAAAAGAAATTACAGAGAGCAATAAATATCCCAAGCCATTGCCTGCCGAGAGCTGAAGGGAACAGAGGCTGAGATGAGAAGAAAATATAGTTTTATTCCCCCTTGAAACAGAAAGTCTTATTAAAACCATCCCGTCGGGGCTCGTTGAACGTGGCTGGCTGCGAGTCAGGGCTGTTGTCTGGGTGTCGAGGGGTGACAGCAGCAAACGCCCCGCAGCGGCTGCCCTCCCGAGGAGCCGGCGTCACCTCTGCAATGCACTGGGGAACAGACCCGAGAGATTCCCTGGAGCCAAACAGAGCCAAAGGGGCTGAGGGGACCTGCCGCGGGCACTTCTCCCGTGTGAACGCTGCAGCGCTACTCGGATGAGCAGCAGAAGCCTCCTGCTGTGGGTTGGAACATCCAGCACTGTATGAAATAAATAATGTAATGGAATTATTTAAAATCATTTAAAGCGTTAATTAAAATATTAAAAATGGTGGTTAAAATGCTCAGTTTGAAAGTTTGGGAATGGAATTAGCGAACTTCAGTGAAAAGTACTTAGATTTTTGTAAAGAAGATGTTGCTATTCTAAATTCTTTTAAAAAATGAATTTGCAGTGAGTGAGACAAGAGGAGCAACTACCCTCCTACTTTGTAGCAAAACAAAAGGTAGTGTTTTCTTTCTGACTAAAGCAAAATCATTACAGGAAAAATGTCGCCTATCAGGAAGTTTGCTGCAGGTCTTTGACAGTCCAGAAAGTGATTTCTCCAGGGACAACTTGCTCCCTCCTCCTTTGCTGGTGGCGGTGGCAGATGTAGGCAGCCTCCCTGCCCTCCCTCCTGCCTGCCTTGCAGTTAGAGTTGTAAAGGGTAAAAAACGGCATAAGAAATGCATGCAGGTCTTATCTTCTTTTCCCTGTCAGAGCCACCAGACCCACATTTTTGTCATCACCAGTAAAAAGGACCAGATCCTGACCCCACCAAAGCCCTGGTGCCAGTGCCAGGGCAGCTTTCACCACTCAGGTGTGGGGAGCCACATGTCACACCAGTGCCATGCCAGTGCCACACCAGTGCCACACCAGTGCCTGCGGGGGTTGGAGAGAGCACCAGGGTTCAGCAGGAAGGTTCTGCTCAGGGAGCAGCATCTCTGTAAGACCTGGCATAGCTTAGAAGACATATTTGGTGACAGTTTTAATTTGGGAAGAGGTCGGCAAAAATGGGAAAGGAATAATGGAGGCTGATCTCATTTTCCTACGCATCCCTTTCCAAGAAGACATTTTTTATCAACTTTCCAGTGTTAATGCCCTCTTAATAGTGAGGTGAGATCTGACAAAATAATAATAATAAGAATTCTTTTGTTATTTATGTTCTTAAAGCACTTAAATAATTTCTAGCATAATTCAATGAAATTAAATTAAATACACAGAAAAAAAAAGGGGGGAGGGGGGATTTTCTGGGGTTTGGGTCATTGCTAATAAAGTAATCAGAGAGAAAAAGCAAAAGGATCAGTAGAAGTGGAGTGACAGACAGAGCTTTACAAGAGTGAGGAAACTGCCGAGTGCCCAAGGAAGGGAACAAAGTGAAAACCAGACAGTGAATCATCGTCACTGGTGTGTGCAAAACCCGACTGGGAATTCAGGCAGGTCCTCTTGTTTTGCTTCGCCCATCCCTTTTATCCTTTTTGCAAGTTATTACCACTTTTGCTAAGCAGCTGTTTGAGGTGTCCCAGAAGTGAGCTTCCTTTCCCTCGAGCCTACCTACAGCCATTTTTCTTTCCCTGGAACCTTCCCCAACCTCCCTTCCCCTGAAACCGCTTCTCGCCGTGGCACTGCAAGGCCAGGAGAAGGTGCTACGGCTGAGCGGGGCGCGCTGCGGTCCGCGGGAGTCTTTCCCGACCCGATGGGCTCTGACCGACATCCTTGCTCTAGCTTGACATTAGGACAAAGTATTAAAGATGGAATTAAATATTTAAGAGTACATTAAAAAAAATGTAGGAGGGGAGAAAATGGGGAGGAAGAGTGAAACAGCGAAGGTCTCTCCTAATAGATGTGCTTCTAGATCTTTTAAAGAAGGAAGGGGGACCTGGCAAAACATATTGTCTGGCTGGCAAGGAGAAAGGAGAGTAGAAGAGAAAAATCATTGGAGGTAATCTAAGCCGAGAGGCACAATCTTTTTGCCCTTTTTATTTCAGCAGGCCGGACTACAAATTGCAAGGAGCGCTTTTCTTTTATTGATTGCATTTGCAGTGGGTTCGCCCAGCAGCAGCCAGACGAGCTGGGACTCCAACCGTACTAAATCCGAAGCCACAAAGGCAAGAGAGATAAGAACCCGCTGCGCTTTGGGACAGGTCAGGGTTGGGTTTGTGGTGATGGCAAGCAAGTGCCTGGGACGGATGGGTCCTGCATGGTCAGTCCCAGCAAACCACCCCGGCACATAATCACCAGCCTCGGCGGCTGAACCTGCCCGACGGGCTCGGGGTGACCCACTCCTGCCCGGCAGAGCATCCACCGGCAGATCCCACTGAGGAGGTAAGGAGGAGTCGCAGCGGCAGCAGAAGAACCTGGAGGGGTAAAAAACAGCTATTATCTCCCAGTCTGCCTCTCAGCACCGCCTGCTCAAACACCTGTAATTTTCTGAAGATTCAGAGGGGTTACTGGGCTCTTCAAGGCTACGGCTTCTGGCAAAAAACAAAACAACAAAACAAAAAAACCGAAACCAAACCTAACATTACTTTAAATTTAACCCTTTCTGACAGGCACGGTATTTTTAGAAGCACTTAGTCCCACGTTAATACTTCCTGGACGTGCTCAAACACCTTCTGATGTTGTACTGAGGCAAATTAGTGAAGACGGAGGCACATAAATCCTCAGGAATTACAGAACTAATTAAATGCCTGTTTGCAGCATTTGGGCACAGAGTAATGGTGCGCAAGCCTGTGTTTTCCAGGTACCCCAGCCGAGCTGTGCTGGCTGCAGGGGGCTGAGGAATGGCTCTCGCTTCCGTGGGTCCCACCATGAGTAGGGCTCCGGGGAGCCCGTGGCACAGGCAGCACCAGGACACGCTGCCGTCAGCTCCTTTCCTTCCCGAGGCGGCTGTGTTTGCTGGGATCACTGGCATGCCAGTGCCCCATCACCTCCCACCCTCCTTGCTGGTCTCAGCAAATCCTCCTGCCTGCCCACAAGTGCTCCTGGGATGCAAATGGCCCGGAGCTCACTCACCGCTCCTGTGCTCTTCCCAGTGGCAGAAATGGCACTACAATGAGGAACGCCTCCCCAGATAGTGGATGTGGAGGGAAAGTTGCCTTTTTCCTCCACTGGCTCTTGCTTCAGCCACAGAAGACGAGGATCTCGCAGTCCCAGCACTTTGTTCCTAAACAGACTGTAAGCCCTGGACACGTCGTGACCCCAGGCTGCCTGGAAAAGAAAGATGGAAATAACAGGAGAAAGCTGCTCTTGTCTCACCACGTACTGACCAAGGACCAGCATCGATCAGCAAGGAGTCCTGCTTCCGTGAGCAATTCTATCACATTTTCAGAGCGTTCAAAAGTGCTTAATGGGCACACACGAACTCACAGGTAATTGTTCGGCAGCTCCTGCTTCTTTGTGTCACTGCGTCCTTCCTGTAGTGGTAAATAAAACCCTGCAAGGATGGGCAGAGGTGAGGCTCTCCACGCTGGCCAGCTCACCCAGGTCAGTGGAAGCGCTAGCAGGCGGAGTCAGCCAGGGACGGCTTTGCTGGAAACACTGGGCTCTAACAAGCCTGTTGAAAATTCAGATTATTCTAAGTAGTTTGCACAACTATTCTCAGGAATGAGTCAAACAATTAAAGTGAAAACCCTGAACTATTTTATTTCTCACGAAGAACTTACTGGTTTAGGTTTTTAAGCCCCTGGCTAGAAACTTTCCTTTTTCCTCTTCGGGGCTGGGTACAGCAGAGCCTCCACTGACCGCACTGGAAGGTGTCTGCACATAAACTTCCATTTAGGCTCCACTTTTGACAGACTTAAGCTTAATCAGTCTCTCCCTGTAAAAAAGCCTTTTCTCTCTCTGGGAGAACGCAATGAAAAAAAAATACCCAGAAAAATAAATACACTTTTTTCCCCCAAAACTTCATTTTGAAATACTGTTTTGGAGCGGAGAAGTCGGTGCAAAGGAAGTCCCACACTGAAACCACCAAAATCCTACAGGATTTGAAGGAGTGGGATTATTTGAGCAGTTTCTGTGGGTGTATGTTTTCCCTGTGCTCCCCTAAGAGCTGATTGACTCCCAGCATGTGCTGGCTCTGGGTGGGGAAGGCAGGGGGAGATTTGACTGACTGCTCCTCCACAATGTGCCTCATTGTCTTTTCTTCTCTTCCAGCTGTTTTTGTGAGTGTGGGTTTTGAGGGACTGTGTGTGTGGTTTTTGTGTGTGAGGAGTTTGCAAAAAAAAAAAAAAANGGCTGTGTTTGGGTGAAATCTAAACTCAGCCTGCACGTTTGCATGCTTTGAATTACACACCTAGATGTTCGCCCACTCGCTTTGTGCTGGCTACAGTTTTGCTCAGGCAAAAACTCACATGGGAGTGCTCAGACTGTCTGCATGTGCAAATTGGAGGATTAGCTACCTAACAATTGGTCCAAAACCATAGAATTGGCCATTTCCAGGCTCAGCCAAAATAACAGGTCACATTCCGTGATGGAGGAACTTGGTGTGCCGTTACTGAAGTCAGAGGAGCTTTGCAGATTTACACCAGCTAAGGATTTGGGCATAGGTGTTTCCTGAGTGAGAAAAATCCGAAGGGAAAGAACTACTTCATTCCGTTTATTTTTACAGAGCAGAGTCTACAGAAAATGGTCACTTTGCCAAAGAAGCAGGGATCACCTCACGGGTGTTTGTGCATGAGCAGTAACATCTTAAGGGAATTCACAAATTTGTGCTGTGACAAAATTCTACCATTCCTGCCAAGAAGCAGGAACCACTGCAGTCTAGTGCCCTTTTTCTTTTCCTAAACAGTGGTATAAATGGCATTTTTTGTACTTGGAAACTTCAGAGCCATACTTTCACCGTACTAATTGCAAGTGCATTCACAGCTGCGGTAAATGGCCACGTCCCTCGTAATTGCACATGAAGCTACATGTAGCCTGCGTGCGCTTTTCCGAAAGCTTGGGTGTCACTTGACTGCCACAAGAAACGTGCTTCCTACGCACTTTGCTTGCTTTATTTTCCTTCTTTCTTCACTCATCACAAAATGTTGCAACTGTAAAGCAGCCTCTGGGGCGGCCTCATTTATTCAGGTCTACCGCCGCGGTGTCTCCCCTTCCCTCACGCTTCCCACCTTGCTTGAATAACTTGTAGGTACAGGATGGGCTGCTGGGATGGAAATGGTTTAGCAGGACCTACGATCGCTGGAATCTGAGACCTACATTTTAAATGTGTCTATAATGTTACTGCTACTTATTGCTTTGTTTCATTGGGTGTGCCATATGCCATTTTCCCTTAATGAGGAGCTGTTACAAGGCAAGTTTATTCACCCTTGCTGGGTGTTGGAAGATCAAACCACATGGGGTGACAAGATTACAAACACTTTGCTGGAGGGCTGAAAATACTCTGGAATGGGATGAGAGATTTAACATGTTCACAGAGCCGCAACTTGCCAGCGAGTGGAAGGTGGTACCATTCCAGAGAGCACTGGAAACAATAACTGGGCAGTGATGAGATGTGTAAGTTACAGGAAATATTAAAATTCAGCAAAATCTGCTCTGACACCCAAGCCTCAAATAACGCTTCTAGGGATGGATTAATTATTCAGGCAGAAATCCGCACCCACCCAAGCTCGCTACCTGCGAGTCTGCCAAACCCAACCCAGCATTGTGCCTTCAGATTCACAGCCACCCTCTCAGCATTCGTATTATAATCGTACGGTTCTTTGGAGACACTACTACAGGGGATTGCAATGTGATGTTGCAATGGGAACACCACTGCGAGTAAATCACTAGTCTGGGAGAAGATAATGAGGAGCTGTGTGCTATGAGCTCCTGAGAACATGGACAGAAGAACCGGCTGCATGGGAAGATGAGCGGCCCTGATGTTCCCAGAGCAGAGGGAGCAGGAAAAAAGTCAACTTCGTGACAGCAAACAGGCTGTCCCTGGAGAGAGGCTACAAGGAGAAATAGGTCTTTATGTTCGGGTGCTTGGGAGAACCTTGCAACCCCAGCTTCTCCTGAGAGCCCATTTCTGCAAATTCATGATACAAATTCCTATCCCATGAAGAATATTTTAAAAATCCCCATTTTCTCTCTACTTGGGTGTCTTACTTCAGGCACACAAATGTTTTTATCTATATATGTAAGGTTAAGCTGTTTCCTTTTTTTGGAGTCAAGACGAGGTTTTCTCCAAGGTCAGAGGAGAAGGTACTGTATGCAGTTCTGTTCTTCTGCAGCATGGGCAGCTGTCAACTTCCAAGGAGCATCTGTTCTGGTCATTTAACCTGAGAGACACCTAGAGCATCAATAGAGCTCTCGCTGTCTCCTGGTCTCTTCCTGTGCCATATTAATGGCTTTTATTGAAGATCTTATTAGAGGGTGTTGAGAAGTTCTTGAGTATGACTATGTGCACTGGAGATAGAAACGGTGGAATAAAAATGTGCATCTGCCTGATGCTTCCTCATCTTGCCATAATATGCAGAATTGGATCCAGGCTCCCCAGAGTTTGTGGCACAGGTTTTTAGTTCTGGCCCTGATCTGATCTCAGATAAGGAGGCCAAGTTGCCCTAAATGGTCTCACAGTGATTTGTGGTAGGAACACGATCGGTTGTTTTCTTACAACAACACCAGAACCATGACAACCTGGAAAGGGGAACTCGCAGCGTCTGCACACAGAGGAGATTTCAACATCAGACATAACCAAACTCTGGTGAGAAATGAAAGCCAGCAGGGCTGAAGGTCACAGGCTTGTGCAAAAGAGGTGAGAGAGACTAGAGAAGGTGGAAGTGGGTTTCTGAGCAATGAAAGGTTTAGAAGAGCTGAGATGGCAGGGAGTAAAGATGACAAGGAGGGCGTGGGAGACATCAGGATGATTTTACCTCAAACTGCAGGATAAAAACATGAGAGGGAACAAAATAAGAGGAAACGTTACCCAAGCTCTAGGGAAAAATAAACCAGAGATCCCTATTTCAGATTTAACCCCTGTGTCTCTAACAGACTTACCTCTGCACTTTGGGGAGGTTCAACCGTGGACCAGATTGCACCTTTGCCCTCTGGCCCACTTTTTCTGGAGGAAAAAAAAGCATGTGAAAGAATGACCTGGTAGGAGGAATGTGCTATGAATGATCCCAGCAGAAATAGAGGGTTGGCATAATTTTTCACTTGTATCTTCTTGTTGATAAGAAGGTGATGTCCAAATCAAGAGACCTTAAACAGAGATACTCCAAAGGCCTTCAGAAAAAAATTACATGCACAGAGGCAGAGTTGCAGAACTGGGAGCTAAGTGGAATTAAAAATGGATCGAGTAATAGCATATAAGGATAAGAAACCATTTAAGCAGCAGTGACAGTACTTTAGGAAGATTTGTTGGCAAAACATAAATGGGACCACAAAAAAGGAAGCATAGGCACAGTCAGCCACCTTAGAGCAATTATTTACTGAAGGGTTCTGGGTATTAGGAAGAGGTGGATGGCATAAAATCAGAGCAGTGGAGGATGGAGGGAAGAGGTGATGCCTGTTACCCAGAGATAAACGGGACCCCGAAAAGAAGAGCTCATAAGGGTATCTATGCAGCTGCAGAAAATCATCCTGCCAAGCGGTGTTTGTGGTGAGAGCAGGGAAAGTGTCTGTGTGTGTAGGAGTGCATGAGTGAGATGAATCATTTTCGGAGTCCCATGAGCAGCAGAACCAACGTAGCCCTTGGACGTATAGCTCAAGCCTGACTCGGTTTTCTGATGTCTCGCAGGGGATGAGCTCACACAGCAGGTTTGGTGGAAGCACTGGCAAAATTGCTTTCCTCAACCCAGGCACCTATTTTCCTAAGGCTTAAAAGCACTTAATGTATGTGAACGTGCTGACAAATGGGTTGAAATTGGGTAACAGCTCCAAAAGTTTCTAGGGGGAAACCAATAGCCACACAACGACAGCCACCAGCAGCCGTTGCACACAGTGTTAATGCTGAGAAACCAGGCTTGCCAGTCCGTCACCTCCCGTGTGCTGCACGGCATATTTTCATTCAATTAGTAACAATCTGGCTAACAAAGGCACATGAAAATGTTGGCAAACGGGAACCCAGGCTAATATTCTTTTTTCTTATTTATTTATTTATTTAACTGCAGTTTTTTTAACTGCATTTATCTAGCAAACTACTATAGGCAAGTTGAAGCTGATGGAGCTTGCTCCCAGTTCCACCACTCAGTGCCTTGTGGTCTCAGAGAGCTGGGTTATCCTGACCACGTTTGCTTGCCGTGTGAAGTTTCAGCCTGCTGTAGCTGGTGCTGGTACAATCAGCTCCATCTGTAATAAAATGGCAATTAAAAGGCTCTGAGAGGTTTTATTACCTGATAGAGTTGAAACACTTGCAGATGCGTTAATGAAAACACCGATCAAAGTTTTACTAGTATTAATTATGTTCTCAGGCACTTCACTGCTTCCTACTTTTCAGCAAGGGCCGGAAGGAGAGGCATCAAAGAGCTGCCACGGTGGTGATTGTCCCCGTAACATCACCACCAGCAGCAGTCAGGAAGTCCTGTTAAAAACTCCATTTTCCTGTGGGAGAAAAACTTGTATTTCTAGGCTTCAGTACTTTGAGTAAAGTCTGGATGTCTAAATGGAATTGCTGAACATTTTAAGCCAAGTCCAGTGGTCCAAGTTTTTCCAAGGGCTTTTACATTCAGCTTCCACAAGCCAAAGAATCAAGGCCAATGCATTCTTATGTCCTGAGGAATGACCAAGAAAAATGTTTCTAGAAACTTCTAGAAAAAACGTGCAGTGCTGTGACTGAACCCTGAAGAAATTAACCTCACAAAAGACTGAAAATTAGAGCTCTGTATAGAATTGCCTGCTAATTATTCTATGAAATTGAATGAGGAATCTTAAATAGCCTTTAGATTTAAATATATGTTTTCAAATCCATTATCATTACTTCTCATCTGCATGAAAGTAATGCCCTAAATATAAAGAGTGACAAACAATTGTAAAGGAAGGTAAAGACCCTGTCCAGAGAAATTCAGAATCAGTGCAAATATAAAAGTGAGGAAAGGGATAAAATATGCAAGGAAATGAGCATTACTATAGCAGGCAGATGGACGAGCTGGGTAGAAAGGGATTTCTTTTGCTGAAAAATATTTGAGAATTTTAAAATGTTCCCAGCCCACACTCAGATGAAGCCAAATCTTTTCAATGTGTTTTGCTGAAACTATTAAAAAAACAAATATCTAAACAGTTTGGTTTTCAGCAACATCAAAAAATAATCCCCAAACTGAAAGAATAATTTGAAAACACTGGAAATAGCCAGAAGCTGGATGTTTTCTGCTTTGGGGGTTGTTTGTTTTTAAGCAAGTAGCTGGAAAGTTTCTTCCAAAAAGAATGGGAAAAGTGAAAATTATTTCTTTTTTCCTTTCCAAAATATTTTGTGAGGAAATACTTGTGATTTTCTGTTCGCCATACTTCGGAATCAAATTGCCAGACCCTAGACCTGGGAGCTCCAAGCTGCAAGAGTGCCATGGCTCAGGAGACATCATAGTTCTTCATCATTTTGCATCTGGGGCTCAGGAAGATGAGCTACTGTTGACTCATCTGTCCTGGAGAGGGAAAGGTGGGTCCCTCGCAGTAGTCGCACTTTCCCATGGGAGGGATCCCCGCAAGACGTCCTCAGCGGTTGCTAACGCAGCCCACAAAAGAAGGCAGTTTGCTTAGCTGGTGCTTAACGCTCCTCTGGTGAGCATCAGGACGCAGTTTCAAATCCTGTGCTTGCCCACACGGGATGCAGGAGTTGCTGTGCACTTCTGGAGACCCATCCTCTGGAGGACTGCTGCAAAGAAACCTTTCAATAGAAGGAAACAACTAGAAGAGCTCCTGGGAGCAGTATGTGGGCACTGCTGATGGTGAGTACCTTCTTCCAGAAAATGATTTTCAGCTTTCTGTTGCCTTGGCAGGTCTTTTCTGGCTGTATCCAGGCCTCCACTGTCCATTAGCAACTTTGGCAACTCCAGGCCAGCACAGTGCAACGTCCTGTACTTAAAACGAACTTTGAAGCTCCATGCCAAGTTTCAAGCAAAGCCGCACAATTTTTATTTTTTCTTTTTTCATCTAAGTGTGGTCAGCCACGTGCCTTGCCTAGATCAAGAAAAGCCTCTTTTTTTTTTCTTTCTGCAGGTGCACTGGGGAGAGGCCATGTGCCTTTTCACACTGGCGTGTGCGGAAGGGCTGGCCCTACGCCTCTGCTGAGCCTTTTCAACAGGCAGGAGGGCAAGCAAGGACAGGCACGTAGCAAGCAGGGGCACAGGCAAGTAGACACCCAAAAAAGAGGAGCTGATGCATTTATCATTAGCTTGGGGTTAGTAAGTGAGCACAAAATCTGAAGAACCACCCAGCTCTCAGACAATTATTCTTTTTTTTTTTTTTTTAATCTTGTCAGGCACCAGGAAAAATGTTCCTCTTGACTAATGAACAAAATAAAACTGCCGGAAGAACCACTGGTTCCCGTAGTCTTTCCTTTCCAAGTAGCCCCTTTTAACTGGCCCATTTGGCTTGTCATTTGTGGCAGGAGTCAGGGCTTGGTCTTCAAAAAACTGAAGGAGTGAGATCACCGGGCTTCAGGACAGGGCCTTTATGAATACAGGAGCATTACGCTACCCTCCAGTTTCAGACAGTGTGGTTCCAGGGCTTAGCTCCAGGAAAGCCCGGGCTGTCTCAGCATCTTCTGCTAAGCTGGTAGGATACTCGGCATCTTACCTCAGGATTAGAGCAGTCCTACCTCATCTTGGCAATGCATCGCAGGCTGGTGACGTGACTAATGTCTGTCAACATTGACAACGGCAGTTTGGTTTTAATTATCTTTTATGATACCTCCCAGCACAATGGCACGTATTTATAAGCAACGCTGCCCTTTGTTAAGGCAACCAAATGCTTTTTTGTGTTAATTATAATATTTGCCAAGCCTAGAATATTCAGGCTGAAGTTTTTCCACACCGGTCACCTGCCAGCATAGAAAACTCAATCAATTAGCTGTTTCTCTGAGCACCTGAGTAAAGACATAATGCACTTTGGTGATGAGCAGAAGAATAGAATAGAATAGAAAATAGAATAGAATAGAATAGAATAGAATAGAACAGAACAGAACAGAACAGAACAGAACAGAACCGAATCTATTGAAAACCAATCCTTTATCTAGCAAGCTTTGCAGGACAGAAGAACTTGTTAGCTGGTTTGAGACCAACGTGCTGGTTCGACTTGTTTAACTCTTCTCTTCTACAGCAGGTAATGGACACTCACACACAAAAAAATGCTGCCCACAGCATGACTCCAGCTGGTAAGGAATATTTCTTCCATTTGTGCATTTTTTTCACTCAAATAAGCTGCTGCTAAGCTATGCCTAAAACCTTTGAAAATGGCCAGAGGCACTTCATTGACAGTTATAGCAGTTCTATAGGATTATTAACCATCCTTGAGAATTTTAAAGAGAAACATAGCCACCAGGAGAGATGTATAGAGGAGCTCAAAATACAAAATAATATGTATTCAATTCCAGTTCTGAAATCTCCCCCCAGCCCATGAGGGACATTTGTCATGGGCACAGAGAATCCAATTGCTTTCAATATTTGGTGAAAAGGAAACAATCTCTTCATTTATTAATTTTTAGAAAATGTTGTGACATTTGTACAAGGCAATATTGGTTTCGCAGCTATAGATCTTGCCGACTGACTCCTGTGTTTAACTTTCTATATTGTAAATAGGTCCCATTGACTTTCATGAGCCTGCTTGTAAGTAAAGATAACTTAGAGGATCAAAGCCCCATAAACTGTGTCATTAAATTTTAAGAAGTCAGAAGCTGCACGTTCTCTTCCCAGGCTGTACCAGCATCTCCCATGAGCGCTAATGAGACCAGTTCTCAGTTCGCATGTCTCTGGACATCAGAAGACACGGATCTGATTTTAGGCTTGATTGCACAGATGAAAATTAGCAATAACTCATGGAAATCAGTGTAGGTATACATGGTAGTCAAACTACAGCTGATAAAGTTCATGTTCATTTTGGGTACCTGTCTGAAGTTCAGGTCTCTACTTAATACACATGATGCACCGGGTCTGCACAGTAGGTTAGTAGAGCTGACTAGAATGATTCTCCATGTATTTGTCAATAATTCCAGGAGCAAAAAAAAAAAAGGACTACACCAAGATTAACAGACTGATTCAGCTCAGCAATGTGTGGGAAAGACAACTCAGATTTTAGCCAAAGTGACCGACTCTTCCATACCTTGTAGGAGAGTTTTCCTGAAAATCAGGCAGGGTTTTACTGATGACAAAGTTTCATGAAGTAGGAAGTGAGAAAAGAGAAGCGGGAAGGACTCTGTCTCTCAAGAACCTTTTCAAGCCAGGGCAGGGACATGGGAGAGGAAGAGGGTGCATCCCAATCTTCTTTTTACTCATTGTTTTTTACAGCTATCTTCAAAACAAACAAAAAAATAGAAGTTGCTGAAGACCCCCAGAACAAAGAATGCTTCAGCTTTTCCAGCAGACACTCTTTTGCTACACCTAAAGCAAAGAACGGAGGAGAATTTCCAGTGACTCCAGGACTGGAATGAGACACTTTCCCCTGCGAACACCCCTGACCCAAGTTTCCGCAGACCCAGGCTGTGAGGGAGCTCCGGTACGCACCAGCCAGCGTTGTGAGGGGCTGGGGGCCAGAGCTGCAGGGCACACTCGGGAACATCTCTGCCCCACAGCCTCCATGGGATGGTTCCAAGTACGTGAAAAACAGCCTGCCTGGGAATTCTTGCTTCACTCCCAGGCTTTTGTTGCAAGGTATCCTCCAAGAGGACCAGTACTGTGAGTCACCGCTGCAGTATTTGGCTATCATGTCCTTGCAAAGGCAGGGCTTTCCCTGAAGTCTGCAAACATTTCTGTAAGAGGGAGTTTTAATCTAAATAAAGAAGCCAGAATTTGAAGGAAGATGGATGGGAAAGCAGTCAGTAGAGCGAACTCCTGCCACCACGCAGCAAATGTTGGTTTTCAGTACAAGAGGGAGTAGCATCCAGTCAGCACCAAAACCACAGGGGACACCTTTTGTTGGGGCAAACATCGCTGAAAAGGTGGATGGTAAAACAAGCATATCCTGGGAAGGGGAGACCAATAAATCATTCATGAAAAGAATAGGAAGCATCATAGCCAGGGCAAAGAGAATGCTAATTTGCTTTGCAACCTGATCAAATGGAACGACTGGCCTTGAGGGATGCAGCCATTTTGGGGGTTGATTGCTAGAGTTAATACAGAGCATTAACTTTGCAGCTTTGCTCCAGGCAGAACTTGTCCCAAGTGATCTAAAACTTTCAATGCACTTATTCTATCAGAAGATTTGCGTGTGTGTGTGTGTGTGACTGCCTAATTAATGAGCTTCTTTTCAATATTAATATGCAGAAAAGTTTACTGCCTTAAAGGTGTGTCAATATATACATTTTTCTGGTTAAAGAAGCTTGCCTTTGGCTATTCTAAAATATAAAAGCTATTAATTAAAGTATACAGTGCTTTAGAAAAAAGGATCGAATTGCTGAACTCTTTGGGGAGAATTGCTAGAGAATTTATGCCAAATGTCTCAATAAATTGATTCGCTAAAATGAGTAACCTCAAGTATTTTAGTAGAGATTTTTCACAAGGCTTCACCTACTCCCTCCCACTCATAGAAGAACACTGTCAAGTGATTTCAGCCCAAGTGGAATCAAGAAAAACCAAATGCACAAACTCCTCCCAAACCTGTTGAGTTGCTCCTTATGCGGCATAAGGACCTATAGGGACCTGGGAAGCCTTTCTTGTGTGAGGCTTCACACCAACACCAGCCAGCGCCACTGGGTGCGTGTACATTGGGTGTCCTCTCCAAGCAGGCTTGCTCACCAGCGGCATGGCAGACCCCAGCCCCATCTCAGACCTGCGTCTGGAAGAGGTCAAGTGCCACCAGACTGGTCCTTCCCCAGACATCCTCCAGCTGGCATCCTTGTGAGGCTGGCATGGCCCCACCAAGGGCCAGCGGTGCAGGTGGATCTCATCTGAAGCTCAGTCTTCATGGCAGAGTGCAGCCTGTCCCCAGAGGTGCTCCCCTTCCTGCACCTTCTGTCTGGGAGAAATGAACAACCATGGAGAAGGAGTAACATTATTGCTTTCGTTTTTACATATGGGAAACTGAGGTATGAATGCAAGACAATTCTCGAGTGCAATTTCCTCATTATTTTTCTTGCCTAAAGAACTCCAAAATTGTTTTCTCCGAGTGATTTTGACAAAGGTTATATGGCAAGCCTCTGGAAAAGCCAAAGGCCAAGTGCTGCGTACAAAGCCAGTATTTTAACTGTATGACTATTCTTTTTCACCAGTGGGTGCCTGTATGAAATGTTTGCCAAATTGAGCCTGAAATTATACTTCCCCTTCTTAAATTTCCCGGAGCACATCATATTATCCTTTCCTAGCTGGCAAAGCCTGCCGTAAACCTCTACCAGTGACTGCTTAACATGGGGAGCGCAGCCTTGCAGGAGAGTAAAACCCTTCAGAAAGTTGTCCCAGCCTGTCTGGACCACAAATTACTGCCTGCAGACGCTGCAACAAATATTCCAGGAAAGTGGAAGGAAAGAAGTCTCTTATCTCTAATCAACGTTATAAGCTGGTGGGGAAAACCAGCTGATGCCCATGGAGCAAGGCTGGAGTAAAGGGCAAGCAGCTGTGGCAGCTGTAAGGTTGGAAACAGCCCACGTGTCCCTTCTTGAAGTGGGATGCTTGGGAAAACCAGGTGGGTTTCTTGAGCAAGGATCTTCTGGGCAACAAACTTTTATTTTGAAAACGTAGTGCGGGAACTTCTTTCTCGGTGTAGGTGATTATTATATTTCATGTGAAGGGCTTTAATAAGCAGGAGTTAGTTGGTTGCTATGAGGTTATGGAAGTAGTAGCAGGGTACAGAGATCCTTCAGGCTCCTTTTGTTTCCTGCTTGCCAGGGCTGAGAGAAGGATGGGAGAGAAAGTCAGAAAAAGGAAGAATTGTGAAATATGCCTGTTCTTTCTTCCTCAGCTCCCTGTAGTTGCGAGACAGATCTCCATAATATATGAGATAAGCAGCTGCTCGATGTAGAAACAGTAGAGTTTAAAAAAAAATCATGTGCTTTCTAGATGTTATTTGATCTCTAATAAAGACACTGAATATGGGATTTTTGCGTGCTGCTTTGATCTCAGTGAAGTATATTCTAGCCGGGTTACTGCCACCCCTCTAATGAGTGGTGTTGGAGGCCCTACATAAACAGCGGCTAGTAAAAGTGGGGAGGAAGAATGCAAACTCCGTCATCCCGCTTCCAAAGTAGGTCAAGCTCCTCCAAAGGCCGGGCTTCATCACTCCTCCTGGAGTAGCAGACACCTGCGCAGGATGGAGAGTTACTGCCCCAGCTGCTGAGTGCTGAGGGCAGGTCTGGCACTGACGGGTACGTGAGGTGGCTTCATTTCTGTACATGGCAGAGCAGTTCCACGTGGCTTAACCCACGATCACGGCTCAGGAGTGAGGGCTCTGGCAGACCAGACCAAGACCTGCAAAGGACTGAGAAGTTGCTATGGCAGGTGCCTCATGCCTGGTACAAACCTATCCTGGACTCAGTTGCAAAATCCTGACCTGCCTGCAGAAAAGTTAAATGAAGATGTTTGAAGATGTTCCTTCTAGGATCATCTCCTAACAAAGAAACGTACGGAGAAAAGACTTGAACCTTGCAAGGTTTCAGAGGCTGTGCTCTAGCTGTCCCATATTCACCTGCAACTGCATTCAGGTGCCTTCTAGCCCCTCTTCAACAGTGTGACTGTTCACACATGTACCTCAAAAAGAACAGAAATTTGGTTGTCCCGTGAGCCCTGAGTGGGTGCCAGGCGTTTGGAGAGCAGAGCGGTTTTATCTGCACAGCTCAGAAGAGCCTCCCCACACATGGGTGTCTGAGGAGCAGGAACATCCCTAGGTGCCAGGCCTAGTGGAGACCTAATTCACAGCTGACATCTAAGGTGCTGCAGTCATTTTATTAATAAGCCAGCTAAAACAGGGAAGGAGGCCTTCACCTGCTGCCAGCTCCTGTAATCACGTGTCCTAAGTGCACTTTCTTCTTGCTCTTTCAAGTCATGCAGGCACAAGTTACTTTGCAAAGTGGTCTCTTGTCTGAGCCTCACAAACTTGTTTTACTTATAACATGTCTTAGATTCGAGCAAGGACTGCCAGAGGGGAAGCAGCGTTACACTGGATTGCACCACAGAAACCACCCAACTTAAGTGGATTACTCTTTTTGCCATGGGCTGACTTGCTTAAGCAGGTTTGCTTTGTTATCAAACGTCTGTTACGACATGGGTAAAAATACTGAGCTGAGCAAGGCCTGGTCTGTGACGTGGATTATCCACTCTCTGCTTCCCTGTGGGAGCTTTAAGGAAAGAGTCTTCTGTATTGACCATAAAAAACCCCCTTGTCCCGAAAAGCCTAACTATGGGAGAAGAGACTGGCAGCATCTGTTGTGAGCTACTCGGTGGCCTGGAGCAGCTTGAGAGATGCTGCCAGTCCTTCGGCTGGTAAAGCCTCAGATAGGAGAAATGTGAATATTGACCTGCAGGCTCTTAGGATCCCTCCAATTCCTTTCTTAACTTGTCACTTGAGTAAGGGACAGTATTTGGCTTCTGCTTCATTTCACTTTAGAATTCAAATTTTTAGAATCGAATTAGCGCACCTGAAACTTTCACAGTCTGCTGGGATTCAAGGAAGCTCCTCTTAATCCTGTCTTCTGGGTGTGGGTTTTCCCCAAATCGCATTTCCTATTGTAAGTTTGAATGGCCTCTGACTCCAATTAGCCTGACACAATAAAAACAGAGGGCTGAGTTTCAGAGGATGTGCTTCAGTGGCAAAGGTATCGTAGCTCAATGTTGGGCAAAGGATTCCTATCCCCCCTGCCTCCACACCTCCCTGCCCCTCCACAAATTAGGATTTTACCTCCTAAAACATGAGCTTTTTGAAATGCAGTTTAAGGGCTCTTCTCTTCTCCTCTGAGGGTTCACTATTTTCAGGTTTTTGCCATACCCACATAGGCTGGAAACCTTCTTCTCTTCATTAATGCTGAAACTCTGGTATATACATATGACTCCACAGTCTAGGGTTTTAAGAAAAATACCAAGTGTCATGAGACTCCTCATAAAATCATGACAGTTAGCTAGCTGAATACACAAAGAGCAGTCTTGTACTTTCTTTCTCTAAAGCTACTTCTATTTTAGAGTAAGGAATCCTAGAAAGAAAAAGAGCAAAGTGCCCACAAAAGATCCTTGTGTCATGCAGCAAACTTCCTGGAATAAAACTACCAGCTCTGTTCCCCTGAAAAGAGGTAGCCTTTGAAGATGCAGTCTATCAGACAATACACCAGTTTGTAAAGGTATTGGAAACACTTGTTGGAGAAGCCAGAAGCTGCCAGTTGAAAACGGCAGGTTTAAAATGTGAAGGATCAAAATACATCAACTTTAAACTCGTTTTTATACCTCTCTAGACAAATAAAGGAACCCTGAAAAAGAGAGAGTAAAATCAAATGAGGAATCCAGGCTGTGACTGGTTGTCCTCCAGTAATTCTGAAACCTGGCTAATTTTAGAAAAAGAGGCCCTGAAACTTCTGAACAGAACTGGTGTTTGTAGCTTGAAATGGTGATGAGAGTTTCACTTTTCATTACAAGAAGATTATTCAGATTTCTCCAGCACTGGTGTGTTAAGGAATTTAAACCACTATTGAAAAAAAGCGTAAAGTTGTAAGCTGTGAAATGACTATGGTGGCAAGGTCTGCACGTGCCGTTCATCCCATTGATGGAACATGGCAGGTGACTGCATGGATGAAAAGTGAGAATATTGTCCTATTTGTTACCATTTCCAGCGGTAACATCCTCCATTAACCAGGGATTCTTGGAGAGCTGTTAAATTGGCTTTGGGTTTTTTTCACTGACAACAACAACTTTTTCACCATCGTAGTCACCTCTGTGGCCAATTTAGCCACGGTCAGCCTGCTCCTCTGATAGCTGGGACTGATCTGGAGGTGAGGTACCGTGGGGCCAATCCTCTTTGCAAGGTGCTTCTTTAAGGAAAAGAGCTGTTAACCAAAATTACTTGGCAGGTCTCAGAAATTCTAGCAGGTAATTTTTGCCATGCAGTCAGTCTCTCTCAGCCCCCGTGGCTGCACTAGTTGCTCTGAATAACTACAGTAGCTCTGATCATGAATTACTGTGATTTGTCGGCTGTAATACAAGCCCAGCTAGGGTTTTGATGCTTTTGCCAGCAACATGTGAAAGAAAATATTTGAGTGAAGCTGTCTAAGCCAGGTTGGGTAAAGAAAAGGGGGGTAAAGAGCCAACCTGACCTGCCCAGATTTATTTCATGCGGTGTTGAAACCAGCCCACTGCCTGGATTTAAGACCAGTGGATATATTTAATCTGCTTGAATAACTCCTGATGGGTGTTGGGCTTCTTTCCCCTGGAAATTATAATCCAATCCTGCATACCATCTAAATAATGCAATAACCTACTATAATATCTCTTTTTTCTGGAGCAATTATACATAACATTGGGGGAAAAAAGCACGACTGAAAACAAATACCACCTTCTGACAAGAATTGCTACAGTTTGGACAGCAAGAATTTTTCTTCATTGCGGGGGAACAGAGCAATACCACCTGGAGCAGGGGGCAGGGGACCCATAGTGGTTCCTAAGTTTCAGACCCAGCTCTCTGCTGAACCGCACAGAAACTGAATGCCAAACAGCTATCAATAACCCTTCCAAGATTACTGCTGGCAGAACTGAGCAAGGGTCCAAGTAGGAATTCTTCAAGTTCATTGAGTTTATCTAGTGAAAAATGTCAGGTAGCTGCAAGGGGAATGGTACTGACAATCATTACATCTGTATAAATATATATATAGCCGTATACATACATAGTTATATATATAATTATATCAAAAGTTTTATATATATATAGTTTTATATATATAGCTACATAATATTTTTTCAATAACCCAGGAGTTAGGAAAATTCCTGTTGAAAGTTCTCGTCTTGCAGTGAGACCTTGGAGAAGGACGACCACATTTACCTCCATGACTCATAAGAGCCTATCGCAGAATTGGGTCCAGTTTTTTTTACGGACTCTTTTATAAAGCTGTGTCCTCTAGTAAGAATTTGAAAGGACGGTACTTCAGTGTGCATTCAGTTGAGCTTTTCTTCCTCCTGCATCTGCATATGCTGTGTGACAAGCAAGCACGCTGAAGGTTAATTGTTACTCTAGGATATTATGTTCCTTCTCTCTTGTTAATTTTGGGGGCAGGGTGGGGAAAGGAAATCCCTGATACTTGAACTTGCTGGAAATGTCTCAATGATCGCTTTAAAAAAATGTTTGTCTTCAAAGAAAAAAACTACAGTAGTCCAAAATTTAAACAAAACTTGCATTAAAAAAGCCAAAAATTTTCCCTGGTGCTTTTGCTGTTCCTGTAGCTGAGATAACAGGTCTGAGTCAGGAACATCCATTACTTTTTTTTTGGTTGTTTTAACATTAGCAGAAGCTTTACACCCCACCAGTGTCAGATTCTCTGTGACTTAACCCCCTGTTTAACAAGATCAGAATTAGCCCAAATAGCTCCAATGATGCAAGGGAAAGGAGTGAATGAAAGAGGTGTTGCATCTTCCAGTTCTTTTTTTGGTTCTCCTGAGTAGAAGACAAGCCCATACCCTTCATGCTGCCTTCAAACCTCTCAGGAGGGAAGGGAAGAGTAGGAAACAAGGGAGAAGGAAGAGGGGAAGGCAGGGGAGAAGGGCTGGCTGGAGCTCCAAACTGGCCTGCAGCCCTGAGCCAACTGCCTCATCCACCGGCACGGAGGGGCACGAGCAAAGCAGCAATTTGGGTTTTTATTTGAAGATCCCCAAAAGTATTTCCTGCACGGGCTGTGGAGAAGATGCTCCATTTCCAGCACAGCTTAAATGGATCAGTGAGGCAAGTGCAACCGAAGCCCCGACACCAGCCATGGGACCACGCAGCGTTCCTGAAGAGGCAGAGCCATGAGGTTCACATTAACCTGGAGGCTTCATCTCGAGCCCCATACTTTTAATTCTAGCTTTTCTTTTGCCCATGCAAACCACGAGGGAGTGAATGCGTGAGGATTTCTACCCAGTTGCTCCTCTCCTTAACGGCACTGGGAAACTGGGGAGTTGCTCGATACCTAGCCGAGGTAGGGGGAATATTTAGCATCTAACAAGATTTATGTCCGTGACCTTCTGGATGTAAGGTGGCAGAGCAGCCCATGCTGTGCTACATCTAATATGCATATTCATGGCTCATTTATTCATGAAAGAAATGATTGGATTAGCGATGGTTTGAAGGACACTGATCATGGAGTTGAAATACACTCAAGTTGCTCACAAATTAGAACTCCGTCATTTTTTGTAATAAATTGGTAACCATTGTAAATCCTTGCATATCAGTGGTGTTATTGGAAATACTGTGTTGTATTTTATTGGATTGGAAACATTTCACAGCTATCAACCTGTCAATTATTTTAGCACAACACACGGTTTCTCATGATGATAGATGGTGATTCTAAGTAATTTTTATAAAGTATTTCTACTTACCACAGTGTCAGGAAGCCTGCCTGCTTATGAAATATTGTGATTTTTGAAGCACTCACCTGATAACACTCCTTAATTGTGTAACATTAATCTATGCGTCAATCAAATACTTGCAGACTAATATATGGAATTTTTTTTTCCTGAGGTTTTCATAGAGGGGGGAAAATTAAGATCATAGAAAACTGTTGGCAGCATACGAAGGAAGAAGCAATGCCAGACTTGTAACCAATCATGAAAATGCATGCTGTGAAGAATAAAGAGAGATGAACCTTCCTCACTAATGAACTCCACTTTTATTCAGAATGAAGATGTCTTCCAGCAACGTGTTTTTTTCTTTCTCTCTCTGTCTCCCCACTTCTAACACATTGAGTGAAAATAAAAAAGTCCAGTTTTACATGTCTTGAGCATCTGTGAATAAATAAGGTGCTAGACATTAAATACCTGGTGTTTAAGTTTCAAAGTCCTTTTCAGAGATCAGTACATGACATTATTCCACCTCACAGAAATGAAAATTAATTCACATGAAGGCTGCTTTAACCACGATCATGCAGTGAGCTGGAAGCGGAGATGGGTCTGGTATCCTGTGGACTATATGAAGTGGTGCACTGACGTCCCGAAACATCTGGGAGGTCAAGTACATCAAAAATTACTACCTTCTGACCTAGAAGTGTTGATCACATTTGCGTTCAGCCAGAAGGGCTGAGAGGGAACGGATACTTCCAAGGATCACAGCACAGGGCAAGCTGTCTGCTTTGGTGACACTGCTCCTTCACCCCTGCTCAGAAGGAGCCGCGTGAAAGGGGACTGCCCCGGTGCGGGGAGTATTAGCCTCACTGCTTCCTGGTCTTTCCCTGAGCCTCTGCCAGCATGTAATCCTCCACCAGCAGGGAATAAATCCTGTCTCAAGTGCATGTTCAACCACAGCTCCCTCCTGCTGCTGCTACTGCTGATGGCTTCACTGCCAGCACCGAGTGGTTTGGGGCCACAGTCCCGTTTACCTCCCTCCTGAGCTTGGGGCGGAACGAGAAAGCCCAAAAAAAAATGCAAAAGTGCACCCAGTACAGTTCTACAGAACCAAGTCGTGTAAAGTGCGGTGTGCTGGACCTACACGCATACCTGCCCCAGGTTCCCAGTTTCCATCAGTGCGACCCAGGAGGCCAGCACGGCCACCAGTCCCATGCGGTCGCGTCTGACAGCAGTGACCAGTCTGAATAGCTGTGGCAGGGCTGGGCACTAGGTGGTCTGGTACTTATCCCTATTTATACACCACACAGCCTTTTCCAGCCATTAAGCTGATTTTATACGTGCAAGCCTGCTTCAGCAATTAGAGCAAAAAATCTTTATAGCTCTTCTGGTTTGAATTGGGCTGGTTTCAAACCCAGGTACTAAAATGGATAAAATTGTCTTGAAACGCAAAGGAATTACACTGTACTCTGAGCTCCTCTGCATCATGTTATGAAAGACACAAAGATAATATTTGTATAAATTAAAGCTATTGGAGACGTATGGTATTTCAGTTTCTGCTTCATTAAGTTGTCCTCCAGCCCTGAACATCCCTCGATCTATTCTGCAGCACTTTTCTATTTTAAATTTAATCTACCCTGCTGCCGAATGAAAGCTTAAAAGGATATTGCCTCTTTAAATTAAATGTGGAAAAAAATAACAATGGTGGAATTCTTGCTGAAGTGAATGCAATCTATTATATAAGTTCTAGAATTCATAATATTTTCATATGTCCGTTAGCCTCCCTGCTAGTTCAGCAGTGTATTTCTTCACTGTTTCACTATCACCACAATTACTTTTTTTTTTTTTTTTCTGTTGATTGTAAGACCAGAAGAAACCACTGTGACCATCTAATCTGATTTCACATGTATAGTAGACCATAGGACGTGTCTGGACTAATTCCTAATTTGATTAAAACGACTTTTGGAAAAATATCACACCTTTCCCCTGCAATTCCCAAGCAATGGAATACACCTTTGCAACTCCTCATGAGCCGTTTGAGTCACCAATTAGTCTATCTTTATCATTACAAAAAAGTGCCCTCTATTTTGAGTTTGGAATTTCACCTTCCTCTGATTTGTACATACTGGATCCTTCCTCTGTGGGATTTTTATTCTTTGTGTGGACTTGATGGCAACCAAATCACCACTGAAGCTTGTAATTGGCGGTGAAAATACCAGGACACTGACGTTTTCACTATAATCCTCATAACTTTTCTATGAGTCCTACCGCCGGCTAAACAACCGTGCCATCCGTGCTAGCTGGTAAGAAAGAGAACAATGATTCAAATCATGCTCTGGTGGGGATGGTCCATCCCGTTCAGTCCTCTCTTGGCGTCTGCCTCCCTGTCACATACAGATTTTTCCCCCAGGGGTGGGCAGCCAAAGCTCTCCTTTCAAACGGAGGCCCCAGCTCTGGCTGCCGGCCTCGGGGCCAGGAGACAGGGACTGGGTTTGCTGCTGCACCCAAAGGTGCAAGCACCCCTTCCCAGAGGTGCCTGGCACCGTTATTTTCCTGCTCTGTCAGAGCTGGTCTGCTGTGTACAGAATAACATGGGCCAGAGGGAAGGAAAGAGATCGCAAACACGCGTGTATAGGCGAAGGGGTAGGACGTGACATCTGCACTCCATACATAAATCCTGCTGCGTCAGGTAGATCTGATGGGAACGCTCTGAGAACGCTTCAGCAAATTGCGCCTTAAGCTGAGAGAGGCAGAATAATGTCTTATTTTCATGGATGTGAATGAAACCAAAGCTTGAGATAGGCAGCAAGCTGCTTCTGGCCATCCCAGGAGCAGAACTTCAGGGGCCTCAAGAACTTTACTGCTAGTACTGCAGGTGCCTCCAGCCTGTAAGCTTGAGGAACAGTCTGGTGGGGATTTTGAGGAGCTAAACAGAAGACTTAACGTTCCTAGTTCCCATAATAGGTGTTCAACTTCTTGTGTGTTTCTGGGTCATCAGGTCCTTGAAGGACAGGGGGTGGGGTGTGTTGCAAAACATCTTGAAGTTATTGTTCTGCTGGTAGAATAGAGTTGCTCTGGAGATGGGTAAGTTCCTAGAAATAGAATTAGCAGAATGTGGGTGGAACAGACACCCGGAGAGGTGGTGGGATCTCCACCCCTGGAGGTTTTCAAGAGGCAAAGCCATGGCTGACTTGATCTAGTGTTGGCAACAGCCCCGCTTTGAGTGGGAGGTTGGATGAGAGACCTTCAGAGTTCCTCTCCAGCCGACATTTCTATCGTGTGGGAGCAAGGAGGGATGCAGTCAGGGAGGGTTTTCTGTAGTTTTCTGCGTGGAGTCATCTTAGAGTCATCAGCAGGTTCCCTAATGGGAAGCAGCTCCTCCCGCACTCCAGCTAGGAGAGAGGGCTCTCGTGGGTGTTCTCGGTGAGAGCACCCTGGGAAAAGGCAAGTGCAGTCTGGGGAGGGGGAATTAAACTGTGTCACCGAGACCAGCAATTAAAGAAACCAACTGAGATTTCAGGGGAAAAGTATGAATCTATAGGGTACATCACTTAATTAAAACAGAAGCATCATCTTCAGGCCTTTTTCACTCAGAGAAAGCTTCTGTTTCCTGCTGAAGGCATATTGAACTGGTGACAGTAGCTCAAGACAACCGTGGTTGCTTTTGGAATGAAGTAGTTAGTTCAGAAGAGGAACAAACACACCCCTTCCCTGGAGTCCCAAGTTCTTGGCTGGAGGAGCTTCCAGCCCTGCTGTACTGCATGTTCAGGGTGGAGCAAAGTGATTCAAGCAAAGGCAGATACTGATTATAGCTTAATTGCTGCCGCAGTGTATCCTTTCCTGTGCCCAGCTATCTCCTGGCAGAAGGCACCTAAGCCCCCTTCGGAGGCTGGGGCAAAGCTCTAGTCCCAGCAAAGTCCGATGGCCAAATTCCCACAGACTCTGTTCTCCCAGGAATGTGGCGGAGTTTTACGCACCACGGGGGCTCCGCTCCGTTCCTTCTGCATCCCTTTTGGATCACAGTCATGGGTTCACTCACCACATCCCTTTGCTGAGCAGCTCCTGCCCATGCATGAACAGGGCTGTTCTATCACAGCTAGGGTTTGTAAAAAGGACTACACTGTGGGGGGACACTAGCAGACTTAGGGTACATTGCTGCTAGAGCCAATGGCTAACAAAGCAAAAGGCTAGAAAAACCTCTATATTCACAAGTTTAGGATTTTTTTTTTTTTTTGGATGGGGAGAGGGATTTTTTCCCCCACTTAATGAAAAAGGCCTTTTCCTCACCACAACCAAGAAAGGAGGCTGAAGCACTTGGCAAACAAACTTCTATTAAGTGCATTTGCTGGAAGTGTTTATACTTTGCTCTTGACAACTATCTTGAATATACTGAGCATTGCACTGTGCTCTAGCTTGCATAATTCTGACATGGGAGCAAAGTCCTTATGGGGGAGGTGATAGTGTCATTCCTTGGGACTTGGGTTTTTTTTTCCTTTTTAATATCTGTCACTTGTTCTAATCAGAGGCAATAACTTGCTTTGGAAAATATTTTCCTGATCTCCCAGGATTTTCTCTCTCCTCTGTTTGATTTTAGCAGCAGGAGGAGAACATCTTTGCAGGGTGTGAAGAGGAGGGGGGAACTCCATAAGAGGAGGGAAATCACCACTACCTTCCTTGCAGGCTGGCAGATGTTTAATGAGGGGTCCTCTGCCTTCCTCCAAAACTCCCCTTCTGCAGCATGTTGCCTGGAAACCCTCTGCTTCTTCCCCTTTCACGTTTAATTACCGCAAATTGCGGAAAACTTTATCTAAACTCCTATCAGACAGACAAATCACTGTTTGATTAGGGCAGATAAATGGACCGAAGCGATTCCAAAAGTTGATCTCTGCTCGCTTCGGGTTTTTGGAGGGGTTTTTCCCTTACTGTTGGGATTCAGCTCAACATTTCCCAAGCTGAGTAACAGGAATCCGGGATAATTCAGGAAGGCCCTTGCTCAATGATTTTGTATGTGACTAGAAGATAAGAAAGCAGGTAGACGGAGATTAGCATAAGAGACTGGTTAAATGAATATGAATGGGTACTCTCACATCTAGGCAAATGGATGGCAGCTAAACAGAGGGTAGTTGTTCACTAGCCCCTGTGAAACATGGCCGGTGGGGTCATCCTTGCAGATGGGGGCCCCCGTTACAGCTTGACTTCCCTTCTGGAAGCCTCCCCAGCAAGGCAGTGAAATGCAACCCATATGGGGAAGGATTTACTCTTTGCCCCCGGCCTCTGTCTTTGCAGGCTGGAGGCAGGGATGACGCATTGTGCGGGGAGAGAGCCGGAGGGCAATAACCCGTCATCTTGGTGCCGTGCTAATTCTGTGGTTAAGTAAGAGGGTGTCGCACGGCGGTGGTGGCGTCGGGGCTGGCACGGCTCCCTGACACCAAGGTTGCATCCACACAGGTGTGGCTTTACAGCACTCCGGTTCCCAGAGCAGAACCTGCAGCCCTGCACCCATTTCCTACGCGGAGCAGGAGACATGCAGGTGCCTCCCGGTGCAAAGATCCTCCCCGCGGAGACGGGAACACCTATGGCAGGAAGAGCAAAAGGAGAGGTGTATCTGAAAACCTTCCTTCCCACCCACTCGCACAAGTGAGTCAAATGAGAAGATGAAAGCAGACAGGGGGCTGAGCCCCACAGTTTGGTTCTGGTTCTCTTTCATGAATTTCATCAAAGGCCATGAGGCGTAAGCTCTGGGCATCATTTGCAGGCTGCTTCCCGAGGAAGGAGCTGGAGGTCTCCAGGACTATCTCAGGTTGGAGTACAGATTTCATCGTGAAGCTGGTGGGAATAATTCCCTCTGTCGTTAACTGGAGTCTCCAATCTACAGAGCCAGGACAAAGCAGAAAGCCTAAATCACCCCAATGACTTCTAGCAAGAATCATCTCCCTCAGGTCAAGAATGCAGGCAAACCTGACCCCAGGGCTAGCTGCCCTCGGGGCTTGCTTTTATTATTATTTTTTTCCTCTGACAAGTGCCTGTCTACTGATTCTACAGCTACCCAGTTTCATTGCCTCTGCAAAGGGCAATGAGCTATGGAGGCGCCGAAGAGTTAATCCGCGCTGGAGACAAGGCATGGAGCAGCGCACCGAAGGCAGGCTCTTCTCCCAGGATTGTGAGAATCCCTGTGCCCATGCAGTTTTGCACACTCACAGCTATCACTGTTAACAGGTTGTTTGTCTTTCCGTGGAGGATCGGAGGGAGTCTGTGCAAACCTCCATGCGACCGACTTTAATTACCTGCCAAACCTGCACCAGGGCATAAGCCCGCATCTTGTATGTGACATTACCAGTAGAGCAAGTACTGGAATGCAGGGGCTAGAATAATTTGACAGCTAACATAAAGCACCGTGATTTATATTTTGGTTATATTGAGATTTTTCCCCCCTCTTTGAGCGCTCATATAAATATTTACTTGGATCCTAGGACCTTGCTTAACCCTCACAGTGCCGCATTTTATCTTCTTCCTTTTTTCTTTTTTTCCTGCTATTTTTGTTTTTCAGCAGCTACTCCAGAAATGCCTTTCATTTTAAAACACAGAAGATTTAAACCAAAAATAACTTCACCTTTAAACTGCTTCATCTGTAAACAATGTGATCCAGTAATCTTGATATATTTACTGTACTGTTCAATTGAAAACAGATTATGGAAAAGGGCTTCTTTTAAAAGGTACAAGACTTGTTTAATAGAAACGTTGGGTTTAGATTCTGGAGCAGAGACCAGCTGATACCTCTGCTATGTTTTACATTTTATCCAAGCTATTTCATTAATTATTGAGCTGAGTAACACAACTATAAAATCTGTTAATTTCAAATTTAAACTTACCTGCTGTTTAATGTTACCAGGAAAGGGTCCTTTTCTTTTGTGTCACCTCGTGCTTTAAGTCTGCATGCAGTAGGACAGAAGTCCCTGCATGAGAGAGATCTGGTAATACTGCCAATCAGAAAACCATAGATATTTTTTATTATTATTGTTATTATCATGATTCCTGTCTGTCTGTCTGTCTGTCTGACTTACGCATGAGTCACTTATTATGTAGCCCCAGAGGCTCACAGGTATTTCCTTAATACCCTCGCAGGCTCTTTCGGGTGCCTGACTTGAGATAAGTGAGGACCTGGAAATACCCTTCCGAAAGCCCTTTTCTACCAACATCCTTTTATCCATCTGCGGAGCGGGTTAACCTGTTGCTCTGCAAAACCAGTGCCGGACCTAACGAATTTGTGCTCTTCCAATCCTTGAGATCAGCACTTGCTCCCGCAGCCCAGTGTAGCGTTGCCGCTGCAATACCTGGAATAAAATGTTTGATCCACAGGTCAAGGCTGGCATAAAAATAAGGACTGTCCATGTCAAAAGGATTTTAGCCGTCCTCTCTTTCTGGTGTCGTGAGTGTTTGTCAGCCTCAGGAACCACCCGGGACAGAGTGGATGGCAGCATTGCAATAGCTCTAACAGGACATGGGGAGCTGGATGCTGTGGGACAACAAGCAAGATGGGGGCCAGGCTGAGAATGGATCTAAAAGCTTCCCTTCAGCATCACATGAGCAGAGATTTCAGACTCAAAACTCTTTTGCCTATAATTGTTGGCTGCCTTAATTAGGGGGGGAAATGTGGATCCAGAGAGCTGTGACTGCTAGGATTATCAGCTCGGAGACCTGTTTATAATTATACGTTGCCTTTCTCATGTTTGTAGAGGCTTTAGGTAATAACTCCACTGTAGCATAAGAGCAAGGAAGAAGCAGTCAGTTAGCAGAAGTCCAAGGTGCGGATTTATTGCCCTCTGTAATTTCTTTTCTGAATGGGCCCCCTGAACCAGCAGGGAAGTTTCAGCTCCATTCAATAGTAAATGAGACAGGACCCATAAAAACATGGGATTACAGGGGCTTGCGCTGCCTTCCTCCCTCTCCCTCACTGTCCCCTGGCGATCAGTGATCTTGCCCTGTGCTCCGAGCTGCGGTGACAGGAGGAGAGGCAGCCCAGCCCGGGGGGACTTCTCAGACTGAGCCCTGCCACCACCCTGCAGCTCACCTTGCCCAGGTCACCGCATCTTCCAGTGCCTCAGTTTCCCCGGCCGTAAAAGATCAGTGACCTCCTTTAATAAATTGCCTGAAGTTCTACTGAAGGAGGAGTGAGTATTGTTTATTTTTATGAATGCAGATTGCAGGTGCTCGGCACCAATTTCTTGCCACACTTATTTCAGAAAACAAAGCGTACTGAACACAACACAATGCCCTTGTCACTGCGTGGTTAATATCCTTTATAAAGCCAGGAGGACCTTTCTGGAAAAAAATGAAGTCTCATTAGTGGGAAGTCCAGGCTACAGCAGAATCAGAGATCTACGTTTTAATGGTGGGAGTTTGCAGACTTCGATAGTCAAATACGGGCGCAAACAGCGCACAGATATTTGCAATACATATGCATTATTGCAATACTGGGTGAAAGCATCGGAGTTTAGAAAAAAGCCCGTCTCTGTGTTTCTGTGGCCATGCCCTGGTATCTCCTAGTATAGCAGGGAAAGCAAGAGCCTGCAGAGAGGGTATGGTTAACAAAATGGTGTATTGGAGCCGCACAGTGACATTGTCAGTGGAGGAGTTTTCCCTTCGCCCACTGCCTCCAAAAAATGACAAAGAAGGGAGGAGAAATAAGTTTGAGATGTTTCTTTAAAGAAAGCGCTAAACTTGGTAAAAGGACACAGCTTTCCTACCTTGCTCTCTGCCCCTCATGCCTCAGGATATCATAAATTTTTGATACCAATAAAACAGAATTTTTGATGAGCTGCTATTTTGCATTAAAGCAACTTTACATGCAAAGATTGCATAATAGGAAGTAAAATTGAATTTTGCCTCAGAACAAGTTCTTATTATTAATTTAAGTGTTTTTTATATATTTTAGCAGCAGCTTATCATTCTATATATTTAATTTCTTTCAAGTGAGAACACTTAGCATTGGTTTCCTTATCTAAACAAATCTTTTAAAAGAACACATGTACAAAGTGGAAATGCAGTGTTTTGAATCTGTGCCTTAAGACAAACAGCGAAACTTTAAAAGGGGAAATACGACATGGCAGAGGACAACCATCTCTAAAATCTAATAGCAGCCTCCGTGGGACAGGAAAGCATGTCCCTTTCTTTATGCGGAATGGGGTTTTTCCCCTCTTTACTGCAGCATTTGTTCTAACTGTATTGTGACAAACCTGTAAATACAGTGAGCCCCCAACGGAGTGATTCTGTTTCAGGTGAATTATTTGGAGTACCGTAGGTCTCAAGTACATCACAATCCATTTTCTAACACTTCCACACACCACGATGCGCAGGAGCAGCGTGCGAATATAAACTGTCTCTTCCCTGTCCTGGATGCAATAGCAAGAAAACGTGTCGCAGCATCTCGTGCTCTGTTCAGCGTTCGCTACTGGAAGTCACCCTTTAAAAATCAAGAGAAGGCAGCACTTGAAAGATTTTTTTTCCCCCCTTCTCTTCTTCTTCTTGTTCTCCTTTTCCTTCTCGCATAAAGCAAAAGTCCGGTGTGGGATCCTATCAGACCGCTGCGTGCTACGTTACTGAACATGCTACGCGGGGTTATGCAATAAGCTATTTAGAGAGAGAGCGTGTGTGCGCGCACACGCATAACTTCAGATTTACTATAGCCTTAATGGAGTGAAACATAATGATTAAAAAGAAAAAAAAAAAATGAAGAAACCGTAACTGAAACTTGTCCAAATAAGGAGCAAAATAGCTTTTTTTCCCCCCTCGGTGGTGGGGAAGTACTCTTTCAGTGCTGCAAGGAGGAGAGCAAAACTTAAATTTAAAAAAACATATAAATAAAAAGCCAAAAGGAAAGCGGGACACCCGCGGGAAGGGAAGGGATGTGGGATGGGAAGGGAAGGGATGTGGGATGGCTCCGCCGCCCGGCCCCAGCCCTGCAGCGCGGCCCCGCGCAACCTGCGCGGGGGGCTGCGCGGCCGCGGAGCCCGAAGGGGCTCTCCCGAGCGCTGGAGATGTTTTATCTGTCCTCCCCGAAACCCGACACCCACCGCCCCGAATTGCTTCCCTGACCTTGGTCTGTCAATCACCCGCACCAACCAGCCTGCGAGAGCCGGGCGGGCACCGCGCCAGCCCAAGNCGGGAAGGGAAGGGATGTGGGATGGGAAGGGAAGGGATGTGGGATGGCTCCGCCGCCCGGCCCCAGCCCTGCAGCGCGGCCCCGCGCAACCTGCGCGGGGGGCTGCGCGGCCGCGGAGCCCGAAGGGGCTCTCCCGAGCGCTGGAGATGTTTTATCTGTCCTCCCCGAAACCCGACACCCACCGCCCCGAATTGCTTCCCTGACCTTGGTCTGTCAATCACCCGCACCAACCAGCCTGCGAGAGCCGGG
>VZSF01006263.1:0-30602 GCA_013398295.1 Chionis minor
GCTAGCGAGTGAATAGAGCCTAACAGAGGGGGAAATAAATGGGGTCTAATCACTCTCTACAACTCCCTGAAAGGAGGTTCTAGCCAGGTGGGGTCAATCTCTTCTCCCAAGTAACAAGCGACAGGACAAGAGGAAATGGCCTCAAGTGGTGCCAGGGGAGGTTTAGGTTGGATATTAGGAAAAACTTCTTTACTGAAAGGGTTGTCAAGCAGTGGAACAGGCTGCCCAGGGGGGTGGTGGAATCGCTGTCCCTGGAGGTATTTAAAAGCGGGTAGACATGGTGCTGAGGGACATGGGTTAGGGGTGGTTTTGGCAGTGTAGGTTTATGGTTGGACTCGATGATCTTGAAGGTCTCTTCCAACCCCAGTGATTCTGTGATTCTAATGGAGTCATTAATAAACAGTCTAATAGGGTTAGTAATATGTACAGTCTCATATATTTTATAATAAATAGAGCGTGATAGAGTTAGTAATAAATGAAGCCAAATAGAGTTGGAAATAAACTGTTTGAAGAATAAAAGACAACTTTTCCAGTTGTCCTGTCCTGTTTGGACAGCGGAAGCCCCGATCGAGTATTTCACCAGTCAAAGTAGAAGCAAGTGGTCCGCAAGCAACTTAATAATTTTCCGTAACAGATAAGCTCTAGATTCGTTACCAAAAGATGGATAATATTTACATGATGTACGTGCTGAGGATGTGCTTCCTAGTGACAACTTTTGAGCAAAAGGGGTAGGCCATCACACATTTTGGAGACTACTGTTCCAGGGAATAAGATTTAGACATCTGCTCCGGTTATTTAAGGACATCTTTCCATTAGTTTCTATCAAAACCATGTGTCATTGCCCTTTTTAAGAAAACACCCTTCAGAGAAGGCAAGGGGATTACTCAGAGGCAGGTCCTGACCAGTTTAGCTGTACATTAGCAAGCAAAGGGGATGGAAGGAGAGTCATTTGGCTGCTTTTCGGATGGCAAAGCATGATCTTGGTAGCCTTAGGAACAAAGACCACAAGCACAACTTGCAACCATCTGACTCCAGGCTATGACTTGCCTTGCTCCGAGTGCAACAGGATTGGGTGTGGGCAGTCCTGAGCAGAGATCCCGCAGGAGAACCGTGAGCTCTTCGGGAAGCGGTGTCTGACTCAACAGTGAGGCAGGGTGCAAGCACAGCGTTAGGGCACTGCACTATTTTAGGGACTAGGCTTTGGATGTAATGTAACACATACGGCCCAAACCAGAGTCATCACCAAAGACTTTGTAGCTGTTCTTGGGAAAAGGCCTATTCCCAGCGATCTGATGACAGGCAAATCACTACTGTTTATTCTTCCACAGCTTAGTCACTTTGGGAGTTTAAGCACGAAGTAAGCATTCTTCACTTCCCGTCCTGACAAACCAGGCGATGTTGTTCTGACTGGTTTACCAGCAGCACCTTAGAGAACATCATTTCACTAGAAAGATAAATGTTGTGCGCGTATCATTCCTTCAGTGACCATTTTGACTACAAAGTGCCATAAAAGTGCAAGATCTTATCTGTGCGTAGGCACAAACAGCCTTCTTAGCAGGCTTTGCCCAACATCATGCCAACTCTCCCAGCCTTGCTTTCTCCATTGTAGTCTGTTCCAAAGGGACATAGCAGAAGACTCACGCTACTTTGCTTACCAACTATAAGCCATGTAAATAGATGGGTGCTTTGTTTACATGCATGTATATATGATAACAGCACATGGAGCAAGCTTACAAAAAACCAACCAACCAACACCCCAAAACAACATCTCCTCCGCCATGAGCTGGGACTGAGTCTCCAGAGTGGCTGTGGGACCGAAAAGGCCATCTACAGGGTGCAGGTACAACATAAACCTTGGACCTGAAATGCATTTATTCTGAGTGTTTGATCGGAGATATCACAAGGGACCTCTTTTTCTGATGCTGGGTTGTTCTGCTCCCTCAAGATCAGTATTCTCCTGGACACTAGAAAATGGATGCACTCAAGTTCATCAGTCCCTTCTCTGACCTGTGGGTCCGTGCTGTCACTGACCATTTACCCTGATGCCTCCAAATCCAAGTTAGTCTCTTTGTCACACTGACCAGCTTCTCTTTGATAAATATTCTAACAGGCGCGTAACTCTCAGTCTCAGCAGCTTGGCTACGAGTCTGTATGTCATACGGGACTTTAAAAGAACCACCCGCATGTTGTACAGAACAGTTGCTGTTCTCTCTTGCAGTCAGGGGTGGGAGGAAAAGGAAGACCTTGAAGTCTTCCTGGAAGCGATAGCTTTCGCACATGTCCTCAGCCTTTACAAAATGCTGTTCAAGGGAGAAATACTACAGCCAGTGTGTCCAAAGAACTTTGCTTCTATAAAGGTCAGCCAGGTCCAACCAAAAGATCTCTTCCAACTTCAGAGCTGGTTGGATTGGGGCTTTAAACTGCAACAGTCCAAGGCAACAGGCACCAACTAAGATGCCATTACTGTCGTTGAAATTGTAAGCAGATTTTTAATGATTTGGAAGAGCACTACTCTTAACAGCGTAGTTATAGTGTAATAAGCATCAAAAAGACATTTACCTAAATTTCCTACACACTGATACTAATCAAAACAGCATTTAGATCACGGTCCTATTTCCTATAAGCATATATAAATACGTACAGAAGAGCACTGTCACAATTCCAGTGACTGTTTACATCAAACTTCCTAGGTAAGTACTGACGTTTCATAAGGATCCCACGGAAAACAAAGCCAGATGCCAAATACTTGGGAAATACAAGTATTTAGAAATTAGATTACAACATCCATGTCAGAAATATCTAGAGCTGGAAAAGAGTCAGGTAAATTGCAACATCAATTCTACCAGTGAACCCTTCCTCTCCAAACTCCCTTCGGTGTTCTCATCAAATAGTTCAGACTGCAGATCAAACCCCACTCTTTTCTTTTTTTGGCGGAAGCGTTTTCATGAGAATTTCGGGAGTCAAGGACTTAGGCCTTTGCTTCTGTAGGCCAGCAAGCAGGTTTTAAAAATAACAACCAGCACAGCTATAGAGCAGGGAGCACATGTAGCACCGTCACTGCATTATTTTCCTGTGCAGGAGGGAGGGCTGTGCCTGGGATGGGACACTGAAGAAGAACACGTCTTGACAGTCTCTTACAATTTGTAAAGTTTTCTCCTTTTCCTAGCACTGCCAGAAAGACGGTTTAAACTACACATTTATATTCTCACAACTGCAGGTTCCTGGTGCCTGTGCTTGCTTTCAAGCGCCCACATCAGTCAGCACAGCAAGTTGCTACAGCCATGGCTCAGGAAGAATTATTTTGCACTAGAGAAAAAAGCGAGACCGTGGCAGCTTTGCAGCTTCTTCCAACTGGAAGAGGAGTTGCTCTCTTCCCAAAGACACCCTCCCAACTCTGCCGGGACAGGCTTTCCGTAAGAAAAGCTTTCTTCAATGGATGCGACAAAAAAGAAAAACACTAAAAATGCAGAACTTTGCCACAACCCTCCAAAGGATAGCACTGTCTCACGGGGCAGACGCTACTCCTTAAAGGCTGCGGGGAGCTCAAGGACTGGAATTAGTCTACTGTGAGGGCTGGGAACCCAGCAGGAGCGTTTAATTTCCATTTCTGACACAGAAGAGCCCGAACTAGCCAAAAATTAACAGAGAAAATGATTTTTCAAGGTACAGGGATGGAATGGTAGAAAGGGGGCCTGGAAAAAGCAGGAGCGTTTGCTCTGCTCAGAAGACAGGGTGCTGCCCTGGGAGGTTACCACAGTGCCTCATGCTCTCAGGTCTAATATTTCCAGAGTAAATCCGCGCTGTCCCACAGGGATTTCCTGACTCTCGAGATCATATGCTGCAGTGCGTGACAGCCTACTCACGGATTTCTCCACAGCGCATCCCAATCCCTGCTATGGAAAACTAAGGACTTATAAAGGAGAAGAGAAATAACAACACTTTTTTCAGTTTTCCACTGATGCAGACAGACCATTTGCAGAGCTTTTCTCAAAGATGAGTCAACCACCTCATGCAGTTCATCTTCTGTCACTCACTCGGAAAAACAGGCAGAAGGAACAGAAGATAATGGACTGTATCCGCAAGGGTGCAAAACACCAGAGTCAAGAATGAGAGGGGGAGGGCTGAGGAGCGGGGATTCACAGCCGAGGGCTCTGCTTGTGTCACGATTCACCCCGGGGCCTTGGGCAACACACTTTGCTCCCGTCCCCAGCTAAGGTCAGGTAGAGTTCTCCACAGGACCTGTGCCAGAAGCAGAACACTTCAAGGAAAGCAAGGGAGAGAGAATGACTTGCCCATGAAGCAGCCAAAACACCATTTTCAAGATACTGAGGACTTCAGATGAATGGAGTTCTATCTCTGTATATACTTAATTATCTCATTTAGTCCCCAGATAAACAGCAGGAAGCGTAAATAACTTTATGGCAACGTATCAAAGAGGACGAGACAGCCAAACAGTTTCCCTCTCCCTCTCTAACCCTGCTGATTCTGTTTCGGGCGGCCTCTAACCACCATTCCCCTGCCTCTGAAGGGGATTTTGGGGGTGAAAGAATATAGGCACAACAGGAGCTCTTCTGAGAGAGGAGAGGATTCACAGGCCTCATGGGGTGTCTCTTAGGGGTGGTTCATTGACCATGAACTACTTTAAATTTAGAATGCTTTCTGTCCCTCAACCTTTTTTTGATAAAATACCCTGATGGAATAAGCTGTTACAGGAGGAAGCGGCGCACATGATGCAAACCACTGAAGTCAAATATAATTCACGGGAAGCAAGACGGGCTTCTCTTCATGGGGAAGCAGGGTACACACTTGATAAGGAAAGCTGGTCTAGCCTAGGCCAAGTGAGACTGGAAGAGAAGGTCACATCCTGGCTGTGAAATGGGAAGGCAGACAAGGACTCCCTGCAGATCAGGACTGCAGGAGGAGATTAGGAAAAGCAGTATCCATGACCAGAGGGAGGGCAGTGTTCCCAGGACAGCCTGTTGCACAGCTTTGGAGGGTAGGGTCAGTGCAGTCCTCTGCACAAGGTAGCTTCACCCTTTGCTTCAGGCTCCTCTTCCTCCCTCCCAGCCCACGGCGCAAGGGGCAGCACACTGCCTGGGAGCTGCCAGGGAAAAATAATCAAGGCATCTTCCCAAACTGCTTGATCTGAGCTTTCTTCTTTTAGGATTAAACAGGGGCTCCAGTTGTCCTCCATGAATAAGGGGAAAAGTTTTTCCATGTCAGCTAGTCAGTGGCCTCATCTTTCTCCTTACGCAGGACTCCCTGTGCTCTCTCTAGCCAGCAGAAAGAAGAACTTCAAGAGATGGATTCAGCCCCCTCAAAGCCAAAGCTGGCTGCAGAAGGCAGGCATTGGGGGCAAAGGGAGAACACGCCCCCACTACAGTTAAATGCTGAAGACCAGATGATAGGAACCGGCCAAGAACAGGCTTATGCTCCTTTTCCTCTCCGAGAGGGACAGTGAATCTGGGCAGAGACAGCCGATTTGACTGCAGGGACTTCCTGCTTAACATAGTTGTTCTGAAAAGTACTTTCTTTACAAAACATTGGGTAGGAGTAGGTGCTAGCAAAATTGAGGGGAGAAAGAAGAAACCTGGGAAAGTATTAAAGGCTCCAATATGCCTCTAGCGAGAAGCGGCGTGCTCTCCTACTAGATCAGGTTCAATCTGCCAAAACTTTTGTTGGTCTGCTACTTTAAATGGATAAATTGTGGATAAAAAGATGGATAAAAAGTTTTTAATCACAGAACAGTGATTTAGGAGACGGAGTTAAACAAACTTTCCCCAACCAGTCAGGTGTCTCTGTCTGGTCTACAGGATGGTACTTTGCTGGGAGAAGGCAGGATGCTTCTGGCCAGTACCACGGGGCTCAGCAACGTGCCCCCCAAGCGGAGGGGAGCATGGCACAGCTGGGGCTGTCAGAATGGCTTTGTTTCCAACACATGCTATAAAGTATGCATTGAGATGAGAGATGTTTATTAATTTCATCATGTGAAACACACTGTATGAAATTATCAAGATGAACTAGAGAGCCTAGTCCTGACACGGTCTTTAATTCTGAAACCAATATTTATCTCTGTGTGACAGAAGAGGAAAGGTTGGTAGACTGTAATAAAAGGGAAATGAAGGTTAAGGACAAATTCCATTTCCCTGCTGTAGGCCAGCTACAGTCAAGATACCAACATCCTGGAGAATACGCAAAGAAAAGCAGAGAAAAATTATAAATATAACATAGGAAGTTCAGAGCATCCCATAGTTCTCAGCTACTCAAAAAGAGACAATACAAACTCTGTTTTTCACACCCTGCTGTGTTACACTACTGACAGAGCCCTTCTTATTTTCCTGTTGGTCCTTCACGATCAAGCCCCACATGCAGCACTCTGGGTATCCCCAATTCCTCCTCATCTCTCCATCAGGATGGGCCATCGGGGAAGACTATCGGAAGTAACAGCAGAGAACCTTTCCCTCCTGAATCCTGGTGCCCCAGGAAACTCAAGAGGTTTGTCTATTAACTTCATAGGCATGTAGGTTAAATACAAATATCAGCTAAACACAAATAGGGATACAATCCCAAATTATTCATCCCTTACAATCCTCTGCAATGGGCTCCAGGAGAAGTCCTGCACAGTGGCAATGTCATTTAAGCCACGCATTATTGGTAAGCTGGTGGCAAGACAGAAGTTCCAGCAGGAAGTCAGCCCTGGACAGACAGGGAACCTTTAGACTTGTGGTAGTCTCAGACTAAAAATATAATCTCTCTCAGAACGCACCTGAAACCACTGAGCCAGTGGGTGAAGGAAACCAATGAGGGGTATAAGCAAGAGTGAGGTGAGAGTCTACTTGAGTTTTGCCATAACTCCCCAGCAGTCCATATTTTCTGGCCTGTCAGTACATTTGCAATGAGGGAAGAAGCAAAGAAGAGCCCTTAATTTAAATTTAAATTTGTCTGTCTCAAACACCCACTCGCAGCGGGTCCCGGGCCAAAGAGATCCAGCCAGATTTGCAGACCCCACGTGAACGGGTCAGTCATCATGGAGCAACGGGAGATGTGTCTACGACAGAAGGGCACAGCAGCCTCCGTAAGCAACTTACTCATCTGCTCCTGTTCCATAACACAACCTGTCTGCTCAAAATCGTGTGGAAAATCCGGGGATGACTGGGCAAAGGCTTCAAACACCGAGTGACTCACAGACATACTGTAGCCTGTGCTGCTCTGAGTTTTCTCAAGCCCTTATATCCTGGGAAACTGGCAAAAAAAGCTTATTCCCAATATTAAAGAGAACAAAGTTGAAACACGCTAGTGCACATCCAGCCCACACAATTGATCCGTTACGTTCAACAGGAGTCTTCTCTTTGGCTTCAGCAGGCTGATTATCATGCCAAAGTTAAGGAAAAGGGAGAGAAGATCATCAGCTTCTTGAATTTGCACAGTTTGGAGCAGCTTTCATCTAGCCATGCTCCCGGATGCTGAAGAGGATAGGACAACAGCCATAAAACACTGTTATGTTTTCAGGAACACCACAGCACGTCAGGCCTGTTGTGTCACTCACAATACAGTCCTGAATACTGGATATAGAGGAAAAAAAAAACACCATGAGAACCATTTACTTTGAAATACAGCTTCCCCACAGGACACTAAACGCCATTTAACTGTGTGCCTAAATTCACTTGCATGAACACTACCACAAAAAGCAGGTTGGAAGTTGAGCACCAGCTTTTGTTAGATCAAGGCTCAAAGGACAAACTGAACCTTGTCTAGAAAGTCGAATTCTGATTCGCAGTCTGGTTACAGAAATGCTTCTTCCCGGCTGAAGCTACAAACCTCCTAGCTCCCATTCCGGTGTGAATTCCAAGGAGTAAATTGGACCACGCACATGGCTGGGATGAGGCAGATAAGGGGAATAGGGAAAGGAGGAAATACGGGGCAAGCACAACACAGCATTGGGACGGCCGTGTTGGGAAGCTGGATTGCCCTGTCTACACATGCTGAGAAGTATTAAAAAAAAATTTATAATGAACCAAGAAATAATATTATATGTAAAATTCTGACGTAGCAAAGTCTAGGGACAACATCATTCCGCTGGTCAGCAGCCATGCCAAGTGATTCCTTGGCACGCATGTCATAGATGGGCTAGCAGGAGCACGGCGTTACAAGTCAATGTGAGGAAAAAAGGCAGCAGTGGAAGAGAGGGGGGTGTTTCCATTGCAGCCCTTAGAGGGGGTGAAAAAAAAGGATGATGAGTTGGTGTAGTCTGTGGGCTGTTACATTTTGGAGTAGCTGTAGTAATCCCTAGGAAGACAAGAAGGATTTAAACAGTGACAACTACTCCGAGTTTAAAAGGCCAGCTAGAGGGTTAAGTCACACAACAAAACAGACAACTCCTGCAGCTTGCTGCTGCTCTGCACAGGCTTGGAAGCCATCTCAAGCACCTGAGAGAGGTGGAAACGCACACCCGTGCAACACAGCCATCCGCAATACTCATCCCAAGGGCCACGTGTCCCTCCAGCTCATGTTTGTCCCCTACGTAACTCAAGGCAGACGTGTCGTCTTTATGTCCCCAAGGGCAGGACAGAGGAGGTGACACAGAACTATGTGTCCCAAGGGTCCTGCCTGCATTCCCCTCCCTGCTCCAGCCAACGTGCCACCAGCGGCAGGGGACAGACCTCAGCCATGGCTCAAGTACCCTACAGTGGAGCACCGAAAGGGGCTAGGAGGAGACAGACCCACAAAGGACTGATCTTTTACTCTTATTTGATTACCCTTTTTTCCAGGAACTTGTTAAAACTACAAATAAAATGAAGTTTCAAATGGATTTTTGTGCCAAAATGGAAAGGGGGGTGGAGAGGAGGGGCAGGGGGGGAATAAAAGCCCGTCTTCATAAAAATGGGAATCATATGTCCGCAACTCTAAACTTGTTTTCACGAGTACTTTCAGAACAGGAAATTCATTAAATCTGATCCTTTCCCGCAAAGGCCTCAATTTCAACAAAATTTTCTAATAAAAACACTTCTGTAGAAACATTTGTGGCCAGCTTGCATTTTATTCTATTCCTAGGATGCGCACCTTATGGGCCTGGAAACAATATGGTAGTTGTAGGGGAGACAGGCAAGTTTTTCACTTTAGTAAGCAATAGTTTTGCTTAAGGACCTTTCTCTCACCCAACAATTGGAAATGTTCCATTTCACACTTGATTTCTGCTAGCAAAGATTTTCATAATTTCATGGAAAAAGGATGAGGCTTATACTCTGCCTCCCCAGGTTCAGAACTGAGCCTTGACACTTATACATGATTTCACCATTTCACCACTCAAACAAACCAAAAGCCAAGCCTAGTCCTGCCAATATCCAGTCTCCAGAGCCATTAACCATTCCCTATTGCTGTGGGCCTTCTTTGCAAGTGAGACTGGTTAATTAACAGCTACAGGTCTCGATCAGTATTCTTCTGCTCTTCAATACCCTCCCCATGTCTTTGTCCCCTCCAGCATTTGGAAGGAGCCGCTACATACACAGGCATCGTGATCAAATTCGTGTCAGGACAGGAAGGACAAAGTCACAGATATGAGAAGATGGGATTATCTGCTTGGTTGCTGCTTGCTCTGAAAAAGTTGCAAAGTCCAGGACAGTGAAGTTTCCACTGAGCTTGCATTTTCTGTGCTGTAACTCTCAAATGATTAAAAAAAAACCCTTAAAAACGCAAACTTGCTGCTGACAAAATCCCATGTAAACTGTGTCACTTATGAACGGGCCCGTTAGAGTCCACTAACACGCTGAGGAGCTGGAGGCTTTTGTTCAGCAAACAGATCGAGCACGAGCCTGTTTCAACCTCAGCACAAAGGAAGGTGTAACGCTCCTCAGAGAAGCCCCAAGACCCAGCTCTCCCTTTGCATGGTCACCATGCCCACGAGCTTCACCTTCTCCAGGTTCCAGGTGTCCCAGAAACAGGACAAAGTAATTGCTTCTCTCTAAAGGGCCATCAGCAATAAATACAGCAAGGCAAGCACACAGCCAAGTAGCTAAGATGTAGATGCATGGGGAAAGCACAGGGTTTGTTGCTCCACCTCTTCCTCCCGATTGCATCAGCCACGTTACACCTGACCCAGGGCTGTGTCCAAACAGGAGCTCCAGACAAGTCACACTCCTACTGTCAACAGCACATCAGGATGGAAAGATTTCAAAATTACTGGTCTTCGTTCAAGTGCAGAATGTTCTTGAGTACCACACTGCCATTGCTTCACCTCTTCCATGTCTAAACTGCATCCCAGGCTTGGAACTGCGCGGAGCTCCGTTCTGCTCTGGATGCACCCACACTGGGTGCAGGGAGTGTGATCATCGCTTCAGTGAGCACGGTGTTTACCCCAGACTGAATCCTATAACGCGGCAGTAAGAACAAGACCAGAGCTGAAACCAAAAAGGGAGAAGGCCTTGGTTTTGATGCATTTAATTTGACCTTTCCAGGGCCTGATTCCAACTCTCCTCTACAATCAGCAGAATTCCCAAAGAAAATAAGCTCGCATGCTTACATGCTCACTTCTCTCGTGTCTTTTGGTTTATGTCAGCTTACTAGTTAAGACTTTAAACAGGTCAAAAAGAAAACGCATTTTCAAATTACACGGATGTTTATCAACACAAGCTTACTATTAATTTCATGAAGTCTGGGTCAGATACAGCCTACGTTCAGCTTCAGGATAAATTCAGCAGTGATGCAAACAGCAACACAACTTACATCTCAAGTAAGAAAACGGATGCAAGTGGTTAAATATTATCACTATCCTGCAAGCAGGCAGGAGCAGGGTACAGGGAAGACTTTATATTAAATCACTGTAATTTTATGGGCAAAGGCAGGTGACTGTAGAAAAGACTATCCTAGAGCATAAGTTATAAGAAGGGATTCAGCATCAGGCCATGACGCTGCATTGAGATGTGCTCTACACGCTTGCTTGGGACTTCGCGTAGCGTGACACCGGCTCAGTTGCAAACCAGTGGCCTAGAAGTAACATCTCAACATTTACCCCCTAGGCCCATCCAAGGAATCTGAAACACAGGCGATAGCTGAAGACTAAAATTTCCACTAGAAACTGGTTTACACCACATCATCCTCTGCCGGCACCCAGTTGCATCCTGCTGCTCCGTTTGTCACCACACGATCTCAGGAAGTCATGACGCAGAAGGGTCCATGGTTAGATGTAGACCAAAACAGATTCCCATAGGTTTGCCATCTCCAAATCCCCTCGTTGAAGACACTTCCCCAAAAAGCTTACTATATAGCAAGCTATTTACACAGATGAACCTGCAGCACCTTTTTTTACCACCCCTCTCCAAATAAGAAACGCCCTTCAAAGCGCTTCGGTTGCTCTTTGTCGCAGCCTAAGCCTGACCAAAATGTTGCTATGGGAGCCCTGAAAAGTCTGAACCCAACCTGCTTGTCTAGCCCCAGGTCCAAGATTGCCAATTCTCTGTATTTTAGTCCCTTCTTCTGAAAGTAAATACTTCGCACCATGATATTTTACTATATATTATTAACAATTATTATTATTAATAACCTCCCCTGCCTGGAAGATTGCTCAGATTCCCCACCCCCAGAGCAAATCTGGCTTTTCCAGGTCAGGGATGGAAGGCAAGCTTTCTAACCCACCTCTCACTGGGAACACCGGCACACCCAGGATTTCTCTTGGGATCTTCTCCCTTTGCTCTGTGCTTCAGGACAGTACGACCCTGAAACCTTGCCCTAAAGACAAGCGGCACCTTGTGCATTCCTTTTTCCTCCTTTCAGCAACAAGAGAAACCTCTCCTGCTCTGACAGATCTAACAGGAAATAAGGGTTTGGAACCTCCTTTTCCAAGGAGGAGGCAAGGCACTCAACTGAAATTTCAGGATTCAGTTTAACAGCCTCATGAGGAGATCAGAGCTTAAAAGGATGAGTACTCCCATTCAATTAAACAGGAGTGACAACCAAGAGCCAAGGGAAGCTCCAGTTTCCCTTTTCACGGGACTCAGCCTTGTGAACTCAGTGACGGTACAACACAGCTCTCATTGGCAAGTGCTCGTCCAAACGCTGCAAAAACTGCTCTCAAATTCACTGAATATTCCACAGGTCCAGAAATCCTGGTATGAAATTAAGTATTGGTGAACAGATCGATGCAAGTTTTCCTTCAGCTCTTTTTCTGAATTTTAGAAAGGACAAAACATGAGGGGAAAATTTGAGCGTGTATCCGCACAGCTATTAATCCATGCATTTGTCAGCTGCTCGGTCTAAAAAGTGTACAGCCACCCTTTCTAGGAAACACCTCTGAACTTTAATCAGCAAGATCTCAACCTGATCGAAGCTGCAAACTGCACGTGAGATCCATCTGAAAGACTAATCTATCCTAGCAATTTTTGCCAGGGCTGGAATTGCTGTGGAGTTTTGTAGACAACGTGTTTGTTTTAAATACACTAGCAGGCAAAAGGCAGAGGAGCGCATTCTGCAATGAGGGAGGAAGGGGAACATTTGTCCAGGTCATATTTGATTTGTTCACTGATCAATATGCTCAAGGCAAAAAATATTACTTTTTTTTCTTCCTGCCAGAGAGATAAGAGGGACCAGAGAGACTGGTCCAGCCCCTGTTGCACAGTGTGACTGAGCTGACTGTGAGACCAGACCTGCTCCAATGGAGCCCCATGGAGCAGGCTCTTGGAAAAATGGGAAGCTCCCCTCATTTGAACTTTCGGAAACCCTCCTGTCCCTAGCAGTAGGTACACACCAGCAAAAACACAGACCATGTCATTCCACCAGGGCTAGTCCCCTGTGTCCCTGCCCTGTCTTCCCCAGCAGACAGCCAGCATCCCTGCCACCCCAAAGTCCTTCCACAGCCCATGTAAAACAGATCCTCCAAGCGCCTCGGCACAAAACACCCTGGGATATTCCCCAGATGCAGGCCGAGCACGGCAGCGTGGTGACAATGCTTTGGGTGTGTTTTGGGAAAAGCGTGCTCCCATTAGGCTGGCACCAACCCAGCTGCCAAGTCACCCAGGGCAGCTGCCTGCCAAAGCCAGCCCTCAGGACTCATTTCCCCACCAATCATTTCCACAACGTTTGGGCTCCTCACTGTTTACTTTAAACCCCAGCCATTTCTGCTAATCCGGCGAAGGCGTGGAAGACTCCTATGACTATCGTGTCCATCAGCACAAGCTCAGCAACAGCTTCCCTGCAACTCCCTGCCTGGCACAAGCCTCCCCTTATCTGTGGGTCCCTGGCAAGCAGGGCACTGCTGAAGCTCTCAGGCTAGCCTTTGCCTCCACCACCTACCTTTCTGTTTATGTTACTTTCCCAACACGCTTGCGAATATGATGAAGGTTAATCTGGTACAAAAGGTAAATAGGGTTACACAAAGCTGGATTTAGCAATTTAGTTTTATTGGCCACTAAGGAAGGCAATTCTTCGATGCAGGTAATGAGGAGATAGCTAAGCCAGATAAAGGATCTGTGCAATATAAACATCCTCCCAAAAGCCTGCTCCCCGCTTGCATAAGCGCTGTAATCATGAAAGCAATTCTTAATGGAGCCACTTGGCAGAGGCCCTGGTATAGCAAGCTGTGAGGCTCTCCCTTGCTGAGGGAACGGCTCCAAGAGCATGTTACTACAGCACTGCAATGGCCGGGGAGGAGGGGCCGGAGTCGGGGGAAGAGATTGAAAGTGGGATCAAATCTGCAAGCAGTGGCACTGGAGCAGGGCCAGTTCTCCTCTAACATGTCACCTGTGTGGTTTGGAGCAGGCCAGTTATCCCTCTGTGCTCAACTCTGCAGCAGTAAATTGAAATTGATGTTTTTCCCCCTTTCTGCCCCATCTTCCGTGGGTAAACTCGTACAATGAAGGCTGTTTCTTACATATAGGTAAGGGCTTCTGACTGAAAGTGTTACTGTCACTCAGAAAATTGCAATAATATTCCTGCTAAGTGACTTCTCATTTTGCCTGGCTTTCCAATATTTGTCCTTTGCCTTAAAGAAGGAAAAATAAAATTAAGATCCGAGTTTCCTACACCAGTATCCTGCCCTCTTTCACCTCTCTGTGCCAAAACCTAGGATAACCCCCAAGAGTGAACCGGAAACCTTTGGCACCCTGTGTTTTGTGCTGTTTAGTCTTGCTTTTTCCTTTGCTATCGAATTTAGGCTGTCCCCCAAGGAGCACAGAAGCGCCAGATCCGCTTTGTCTCTCCGCAGAGAGGTCGGCAGCGTTTCACAGGTTCCCACTGCGTGGTTTCCCATTCCCACCAAGGCGATGGCTTGGGCACCGCGCAGCGGGACGCAGTCCTCCCCAGGTTCAGTCTGTGAAACAGCTCTGCTTTTCCAGGACTAACACGCTCAAAGCAGAGGGATGTCTCAGGAGAGTCACTGTCCCTATGTTTTCCATGAAAAGTAAAAGAAGAAAGTCAAGTTTACTTTACCCCTGAAGTCACTAACTGCAAGACAGGTCTAGCAGTCACTTGCTCCTCTTGACATGGTTTTCTTTGGGCAAAAGAGGCCTCATTCCCATAACAAACAGGACGCATTTACCAGCTGCAGGATTGAATCAGAGTCTAGGCATTCACTCAAGTACCCATTATGCTGATTTCCAATGCCATACATTAAGAATTCTTCCTTGCCGGCACTCATTTAGCTTTCAGCAGGGATCTTCATCAGATTGGCCTAGGAATTTTCCCCATCCTATGCACTGTAAATAATCGTTGATAAATTCCCATATTTGGAGTAACAGACTGATCTATTGAGAAGTATTAGACTAGAACTAGCGAGAACTGTTTTCTAGTCCACAGCTTGCCGACTTCAGATGAGCAACTGCACTTGGCGTGCCTTTTCTGCCCTCTGTAAAACACAATGAAATACACTTCTGCAAAGTCCTTAAAAATCCATGAATAGAAAGCGCTACACGACAATTTGGGGTTATTATGCAGAGCAGGACCCACACTGGTCTACATAACCAGCCATCCACCAGCTGTATCAGAAAAGCCGGTAGTGTTATATTGGCCAACAAGGAATTATCTCCAGCTGGCAGGCAGAATACATTTACACTGACTATGCTTCTCGACTCTGAGATTCTTTTTTTTCAATAGGCAAGTTTAACTGACCTTTTGCAGAAGTATGAATCGTATCTGTAAGGACTGTGGGCCTTTTCTTTCAATCTGGAGCTTGATCTTCAGCCTTCTGAAGCTAACAACTGTTTGCATCAACATCAATAAACTCTCCAGCAAGAATTTACTCACCTAGGCAGCCCCAATGGCACAATAAAGAAGATGCTCTGCCTTTATAGGACTGGGGCCTATAGGAAAACTGCAATTTTATTTTCCATTCCTTCCCAAAAAACCCAATACCTTTATCAGCATCCACGTTTGAGCCAGGACAGTGGGCTAAAGCCATCACTTCAATTTTTATCCTGCAAGGCTTTACTAGCCGAGGCAATAGCATAGATATCCTCATGGTGTAAAAGCTACTCAAACGTCCCTATTTTTCTTATTCATCCTTTTGCAAACCACCTTCAAATAACTACATGTAACAGGCTGCGAACAAGAAGTTATTTCTTCGCTGAAGATAAGAGGAAGGCTGCCAGCACCTTGGGGAGGAGGGAGGAGGAGGTGTTTAGTGTTTTTGGTTTGTTTGTTTTGGGGTTTGGTTTTTTTTTTTGGTTTTGCTTGTTTGTTTTCCCAGCCACCCATTAGGCATCAGTATCTTGATACGCTCCAAGGGGGTATTACTAAAGACAGAGTTTGGGGTTTTTTTGGGAGCTGTGACTCTTCCTTACTTAATCAGCATCTTAAAGTATAGTTTGCCTGCCTTCTTTCCTTCTCCTTACACCTGGAAAGCCTCTGACCTATGAGCTTGCTTTATTCAACTTTCAGCTTCAAGTCTTATCACTTACAACCTTTGACTACAGAAAAAGTAACCCTGTCTGAAGATACAGTCATTTTTCAGCTTCAGGACCAGAGCTAGTTTAAACTGACTGACCTCCACTGGAATTTAGGAAGCTACCTTGTTTGGGGTTTTTTTTGGTTTTGTTTTTTGTTGGGTTTTTTCCCACCCAAAAGGTCTGTTCTTCTAGGTGGTATAAAATAATACTTGACACAAGAAAAAAATCTTATCACACGTGTTATTTAACCAAGTGAGCAAAGGAGCAGCCTGGGCATTCTTCCGAGAGATTAAATAACAAGTGTTCTTCTGCTGATAATAAAGGCTAACTTAAGCCACCACGACTAATTCATAGTGCAGGCTTGACACTTGTTTATCTGGACAAACAATTATGAAATGTTCTTTTGTCCCTGTGAGTACTGCGTAGGCAAGAGTCATGACTTTCTGGGTTACTTTAAAGGGACACTGTATAGGTATCTGTTCATCGCTCGGGAAACAAGAGATGCCTTGGGCAGACCCTGACCAAGTTTGAGGACCCCAGTTTCCTCCCCGGGACAAACTCCAAACTGCTCCAACCAGAGATTTGGGGCAAGATTTCCCAGAAATGACAGAGTGAAGCAAAAAACCTATGTTTTCCCGAGGCATTCAGTTCCCTAATGGCAAATGGTGATCACGCATACAGGAGCCCTAAGTCATTTTTGAAAACAGAACTTGGGAGTCTAAAACAAAGACTTCTGTGATTTTTTTTTATGCATATTTCTGATCTGAGGCTTTAAAACATTCTGCCATTTTTCTCATTTAGAAATTAATAACAATAGTAGTAGGCCATGTTATGTTCTAGACCAGCTGCATACAGATACCGTGGTCACCTCTCAGCATCTTGCCTGCTAAAAATGATTGCATCCCCTTTTCTAGAATGGGGAAAGCCACCTGCTTGCAGACCCCCACCCCATGCATCAAGCTGAACTGTGTAACCCTGGGCACGGAGCCAAGGGCAAAGGCTCCCAGGCAGCTAAAAACCATTTTTCTCACATTCTCCTGCCTTTTCAGGTTGAAGGTGCCCTGTCATCTGACCGCATGGCCCAGGGGGACTCAGTTCTGGTCACAGTCTCTGCTGAGCTTCTGAGGAGCAGGTTCCCAGGGTAATGCCTTAACTGAGAGAAGGAAAGAAAAATCCAAAGCTAGCACAGCAAAATGGCATTTTAACAGTTTTTTGGGGAAGCCAGGGCTGAGCAGGGACAGCCACATTGTTACATCCTTCATGATGTGGTCGTGGCAATGCCATTACTTACTCCCTGCATCTGTTTCAGTGCAAAAGCCCTCCCTTACAGCCCTCTCTTTCAGTCACTGATGAGATAAGGAAGCCTTTGAAATTTCTTTTGCATAGGAGAAATTGTATATTTAAGTAAACAGTCGGTCAAATACAGCAGTGACTTACAAAACCTCTACAATATACTTGCACATGGAAAAACCTTATCTGAATGTTCCTGTGCTGCTAACTCATATCCCTGCTTTCAAATACACCGCTCTTAGCTGACATTGTGGACTTCACCTTTTTCTAACACAAAAGGAGAAAGACAGAGTTGCCTGTGAGGAGATTCAAGAGCACAGGCTTTGCCAGAAAACAAGGCCAATTAAAGCTTTCCTATAGGATGCAGCACCAGGACAAGAAAAGTATCACAGATGGCTTCAACTACAACCTAGAAAACCACTAATTGCCAGCAGATACCAAGGATATCAAGAGCTTACCAAAGGTTCAGAAAACAATTTGACAAATTCATCAGAGGCTATTAAACACAGCAGAAGCTATTAAGTTTCACCGTAGATCAGGAGAGTGCACCTCAGAAGGAAGTATCACCACACACTTGGTTTATGCACCGTAGCCACTGTCGAGAGCCAATACAGGACTAGATGGGTCTCTCACCTGGCTCAGTATAGCCATGCTTCCCTTTTTAAGGAGGGGAACAAGAAGCAACAAGACCCAGAGTACAGTCTGCAAGAGTACAGTGCATTGCTTACCCCATCCAACGACAGGTGGAAAGCTCCTTCAGAAGCCTCACACATGGATGGAGGGGTAAGGAGAAGCAACCTCCACAACGTGCCATCACAGATGTAGTCAGCCTGTCAGCATTCCCATCTTCTTTCAGCATCCCCACATATAAAACCAGGTGATGGCACGTTCCAAGAAGCCATGTCCCCATTTGCCCTTCCTTGACCTGGTCAACAGCACATGACGAGCAAGATCCTCAGAACAAGAGCACAGGAACGGCTCTCCACTTCAGTCTCATCCAATTCCTTGCCCAGGTTAGATCAGTTACAGCTACATCTTTCCAGACAGATGACCACCTAATCTGTTCCTTGAGAACCTCCAGTGATTACCTCTTGCCAGGTCATCTGCTCCACTGCTGAAAACCCCAAACCCACAGCAAAGAACCAGCAGCTGATGAAAGTATCTGTGCCAGGTTAATACGAGCGCAAGTCAATTGCTTGCTACTATCAACCAGACATAAATGTATTGTCTTTTTAAGGTTTATGTCAGTGCATAGCAACTGAGAAATTAACTTTATATTTTTTTTTCCTCTCCTGTTGTTTGTCTCAGCCTTATCCAAGACATTTTGCAGGTGGAAAAAATTAACAACACAAGGTCAAGCTAAGTCAGGTTTAAGGGCATTCTCCGTATCAAACAAAAAATCTACAGAGATACAACATTTCTCCCAAGGCAGGCAATTTATTGTAGCTGTGTTTTTCATTAGCAAAGTGGAAGATGATGAAGAAATGCCCTTCACTTTAGATACGCATCTCACCATAAATAGACTGCCTAATTAAACCACTTGTTTTTTAAATGGGAACTAGACAGATTTGGCTTGTTCATAAAAATAAACCATCTACGCTTAAGTTCTGAGACTCGCTATTGTCAGGACAACCTGCCAGCTTTTCCAATCGAGTTCAGTCCCTTATATAGTAGCTGGCAACAGCAGGGCTGCTTTAGCAGTTTGGTTTCAACCACCACCGAGATTCACCCAGGGCCGATGGACTTAGCCAGGCAATGTCCGTCTCTCTATTGCTGAACAGTGCAGCTGCATAAGCATGGTGATTCATTAAAATAATAATAAGGTCCAATAATAAAAAAGGTTAAACACTCAGTATATGCCGGTAGATATACGATAGCTTCTTTTCTTGTTAATTGACATCCTGATAAAGATTTATGTCACGTACACCATTTTCAGGAGTACAACACTATCTGAGGTGACTGTCCTGCAGGTTTTTGATCACTCTAATCTTATTTTTGAGCAAGAAGTGCTGGTACAGATTGAGAAACGAGCAATAAGTTCTTATCACATAAATTAGCTCTCTTCAAGGCAGTGCTAGTGTTGATAAGATGTCTGGCGATAGCACGACATGCAGAGCGATGAGAAAAGCAAGTGACTACGTGGAACCCTGAGTGTAAAAGGGAGCAAGAGCCCAGCTCCAAGAGCCGCCCTGGACCTCTGAACTGTTGCCAAAGGCTTTACCTGGGGGAACCAGCTCACACGAGCCGCTTGGAGGTGACAGCACCATCCAGACTGGCCATTTCGTCTCTTCAACTGAGGACACCTTCCAGCAGGGAGATGAAACAGGCACCATGAAGAAGAACAGCGGGCAAGGACAACCCAATTGGAGACAGAGCCTCTAACCACAAGACGAACATCCAGCCCAAATCCAGGCAGCTGTACCACTTTACCAAGCCCTGTTTTGCTGCTCTTTCACATCTACAGCTCAGTCCTATGAAGGCAAAGTTCAGTTTCACATTTACTTTCGCTGGCTGCTTTCTGAAGGCTGAGGCTCATTAGGCAAATGAGCATGCGACACCTGCGCTGCTGCTACACACCTACCTTGACCCCAACGTTACCAGGTAGAGGCACTGAGAAACTGTCAGGCACTTCACAGGCTGCATTCCAAAAATACCTTGCACTTAGGAGGGAAGGCTTCCGTCTGTACTCAAGGGAGGGCTGAAGATTCACGGAAATATGCACAGAAATAGCCCGGTCATCACACCCAGCCTTAGTGCTAATCTACTGCCCTTTCCTATCAGGGAGCCAGCAGATGTGTTTGGTAGCCCAGGCCATTGATGAATGAGCCCGGGCTGTGACAGTCACACACGCTCAGCCCCACTGTCCACATGCACTGGGTTGGGTGTGGGACACGTCCATCTCCTGCTGTCAGATCCGCCTGCGTCAGGCGGCGCGCGGTGGAGCGGTAGGGAGTGGTACACATGCTTGCCTGAACCGGGGCCCGTGGTTACTCATCTTTTTATCTTCCTTCGGCGCTTTCTCTCATCTCTCTTCTGCCCCGAGTTCCTGGTGGTGCGACGCTCCGTAACAGGATGAGCCAGCTCTTTTGCAAAGGATTGGCTCCGCTTCCTCTCAGCTAAGGGTCATTGCTCCCTTCACTTATCATATTACCAACACAACATTCCCCCCCTCCTCCTTCCTGCTGTTTATTGCTGGAAATTGGTTTGATCACAACCAGTGAATCATGAAGCCAGCAATAAAAAAAAGAGTCACGAAGCTGAGAGGCTCAAATCTCACAGCACTTGTAGCTTTCCTGCACAAGGGGAGAGGTGGGTCTCTCCCTTTCCTTGAAACAAAACTGCTTCCAACAGCCAGTGCTGGACGGGAATGGGATCTGCATATTCCCGTTAACAAGTAAAATACACCTGGAAGGCCAAGGTGCAGAAGCCTACAGCGCTGCAACACGTTCTGGCTAACTATGTCGTAAGCAAACTGCTAGAGATGGAAAAGGGAGGAATGGCCATTTTTTACCTACATTCTGAAACCGAAGCAGTATCGATCTTTTACCTCCATCCAAAAACCTAAGCACAGCATTCAGAAAGCATGCACACTACACCACGCATTTTGGGGAGGGATGACGACACCAACAAGAGCACCGAGCAAACCAGCAATAGATCCGGTAACAAACCCATCTCCCTCCTGCATCCCAGCCCAATAAAATATTTCAGTGCTACTTGCACCCACCAAATTATTTTTAATTTCCAAGTGTTTCTACAGTTTCTAACATTTGCCTGGAATCAGAGAAGGCTTCCCTGCCACACTGACAGCCATGCTTGCAACATGCCTGAAAAGCTTTGCCTTTGGCATGTTACAGCTGACATTAGATTTACTGCAGCTGCAGCAGCACCGCATATAAATCTGCTGTTTGGTGGCTGGAGATTTTGCCCAGATCCCCTCAGACGACAGGAAGCCTTACACTGGCCTGACAGTTTGTTTCAGCAGTCATTTCTCCAGCGCATGGTATTAATATATCTTCATTGCGAGTCAAATACCATGCTGGCCGGAGCACTCGGGCAGGAAAAGTTCCCTCCTCTAAAACCAGGAGCCTGAGTCAAAGATCAAAAAGGCTTGTGTGCCCATGGAAATTGCGCTTTTGGGATACCTAAACCCATCTCAACAGACTTTAAAAACACTGAAGGACTAAGAGTAATACTATATACTCTACTATAACGTGCTGCTCTTGGCCACTTCCAAGATACAGTGCTTTTAAGAAAGCAAAATAAAACAGCTGAGCAATGGATTTCGTTACTGTTATTAACGCTGAATGAAACTTTTCTTCCCTTAATGCAGGGGTAGATTCCCAGAAAGAGGTACAACAGCTAACATATCAATCGCTACAGCAAATTAGTCACCTGTATCTCATGCTAGAGGGGGATAAAAAAAAAAAAAACACCACCCTGAAGAGCAACAGATGGAGGTTAGCGAGAGCAGAATCAGCCTCCTCAAGCATTGCTTTTACCAGACAGACACTGCACAAAACACAGAGATTGCAAATCCATTTCCCATCGATTGTGTCAGGTTAGACAGCTTAGCACAACAGCATGGCTGTGGATTGAAACAAAACCAAAACCCCTAAGTCTCTGTCCACATCACATCCCACATTTTTGCATTTCCAGATGGACTCTTATAGGCCAGAAAGCAGAGATCTCTTGTTAGACCCACAACTTTTAGCACAGTGTTTTTGTAACCCTCTTCTTGAAAACAGTTGATTATATATTGCTGTCATAAATTTAGCCTAGTAACAGCTGGGACAGATTTACAGGGGATGTGTTTTTTTATGACTATCTATTATTCATGGTGTGTTAACCCTTACAATGTGTTTAGCCAAGGGGAAAAAAAAAAAGATAAGATATCCTCTGGTTGATTATTGACAGATACTTGGCAGCTTGCATCTCTGGGACTGCCTGGTCACAAATAAAATGAATCCAGCCTCTAAAAGCACTGATTCGATAACTTGACCATGTCAGACTGGGAAATTATACGGACTGAAGAGGACAGGGGTAATCATTTGTAAAAACACACTGTATTTTTGTCCCTTAAACCTCAGGCAAAAGTTTCTCAGAGGAGCTACACCGTCAGCCCAGGAAGTGTGTGGTAAACACACCCCGAGAAACAGCCATGGTTTCATGGTCTACTGATCCAGAAGCATCCTCCATAGGAATGCAATGTCTGCTCTGGAGGTACCACAGCCCCACAGACAAGGGCAAGAGGGTTTTGGGTGACAAATTGGTATCCCAGGAGACTATGTCAGGTATCGGTCAATCACAGATGTCCTTGTAAGACACAGCGCGAATCTCGCCTCCGCATGAAGAACACCTTTGCTAACACACACTGCTCTAGCTGCCGAGACAGCTACATGGGCACGTTTAGCTAAGCTATAGACAATACAGATCAGAACCTGGCTGGTAGGATTCACACCATGCCAGACTTCAGGAGACACGGATATCAACTGCAAAGCCACTAGAGAGAACAGAAGTCAAGAATCGGCCCCAGGCCGTTCAACATGCTGGTGTCCCCAAAGACATCACTCCTCTTTCTAAGGAAACCAGAAGACCCCAGGACATGACATGGAACTGTGTTCCTCTTCAGCAGCTGAAGGTCAGTTTCTTCCCAAGTTGTGCCTCTGGAGCCTCCCTAGTGTTGAGTAGGAGGCAGCTTCCAATGTACAGGGGGAGTTGCTGGTAGCATTCCCGATACCAGCTTTCCTTGCCAGTACCATCCCTTAAAAAAGGGGTAAAAGGGATGAGTTTGGTCCCCCACTTCACTCACACGCACTCAAGTTGCCATCAAAGCACTAACCATACGTTTTCACCTTGTCTCTATCCTACAGAGCTCAGATGTCGCTCAGTAATGATGTTATTGTTGCACTTTAGGCATCTATAGGGCTTGGTCCTAAAACCACGGTGCGCAGTGATTGTGTCTTTCAGAGGCTGAGCTTCCCACAAGAAGAAAGCTGGGGGAGAAACACGCAGAAATGTGTGCTGGGCAGAGGTACCAACAAATACAGAAGGCTGCCCTCGAGACCCCTCTGAATGCAATTACAGCAGCTGAATTCTCTCAAAGCGCAGGTTCAGCCCCCCACCTCACAACGAATGAAAACGCTGCTGGGCACATCCAAGTAGCTCAGCTCAATCCTCTCGTTGGAATTTGACTGTCCAGACTCTCCGCTTGTGGACCACCTGCACCCCCCCCCCCCCCCCCNCCCTCCAAGCCACCACTGCTCACGTAGGTATATAAGCACCACGACAAGCTTTAGAGAAGTTAGTTATTTAAACCAGGCGTTTGCATTGTGCTCTGAGCTGAGGATCGCTACCAGCAACCCAAGCGAGAGTTGGGTTTTTTTTTTTGGTCAGCTGGGCAAGCTCCTTCTGCTGGGAATTATGAGGGCTGATTTCAAGCCTGGGTTCATTTTAATCTTGGTCAAGTCACTTCATCCCTCCAGAGCTTTTCTTTCCAGACTCGCTCGTCTGATGTTTACTATTAGATAAAGATGAACCTGGGCCAATTAAATAACAGTTCTTTAATTAGCTTTTCCTTCTCAGCAGTCATGTGAAATACTGTCTGCTTGCACAGCAGAAATAGCAAGATCCAAGGTGAACGTGTTTTATTATTGATCTTGCACAGTTCATTGTGCTCACAATCCCCTCACTTAGAAAAAGCAAGATAATCAGAGATTGGCGATAGCTTCTCAGAAGAGTTTCCCTTCTGGTTATATCCTGAAGTGTTGTTTTAACTCATTCATCATCTGTTTGCTTTGCCTGTTGGCTAGGTACCTCACCCCACCCCTTCATATGACTTCTTCCTTGGGTTAACTCCATGCATGACTTGACTTTTAAACTGGAAGAGGTCATCTGACACACAGCGCTGGCAAACATTAACTCTGCAAGCACCCTGCTTCCACCAGGGCACCGGCTGCTCCTACGTCCCGGCTCAGAGTCGCCAAGCCAGGTCGTCCCACCAAGCACACTCGCTTACTAAGGCGGTAACTGCTCATACTGCTCCATTAGCAGGAGCCACTTGCCTTTGAGAGAAAAGACAAACTATTAGCTAAATTTTCTACGTGGCCTTCTGCTGCCGGTAAAGAAACCATGAGTCCCCCTCCCCAAACATTTACCACCACCCCTGAAAGCTCACATCGTTTTCTGTTTGTACATCTTTACCCGGCATTAGTGACAAAAGCCCGAACTTAAACAACAAATACCTTACTACAGTCAGCACTATTGTCACCGTGGGGGTTGTGTGGCCTCCAGAGATACACGCAGGCAGCACGCCCTGACCTCGCAGGAATGCTGGAGCTCAGAGGGCAGATCCCGCACTTTTGCCCGTGCCTGCCAGGGCAGAGACACCCAGGGCAGGCGAGAAGCGATGCCGATGCCGCAGCAGCCACGGAAAGCACAGCCCAGGCAGCCACATCGCAGCAGAAGAGCTCTGACCATCAGGGAGTTGGTTAAATGAAATAAAACTCAGTTTGGGCACGGGAAGGAGAGACTCATCTTCACTCCTGCTAAGACCTTCTGAAGGTGCTAATTGCTCTCTCTAGGAAGCCGCATTCCCCGAACTCCAGCTATTTCCAGACGCACGGTTCAGCTTTGTTTCATCTCTGGTTGTGACACCAGGTGGGTGAAACTGCAGCAGGGAAAGGGGCACAGAAACCCAGAGAAGCTCTTGTGTTGTGTGACGGAGGTAGTGACGCATATCAAACAGAAGACTTCAAAAGCTCTTATCCAGCACGGGTCTGGGCGATGATGTGTCTCCTCAGAGAAAGCCGATAGCCTTGAGAGACAAAGGGCCCCCAGAGCCAGGAACAGGCTGCACCCCCCCCTTCTGCCTTCATTAAAGCTTTGGGCCAGTTCCCAAAGAGCCATGTCTCAGTGCTGAGGCTGCTGCCAGGGGGGTAGATAAGAGCAGAGAAGAAAGAGCTGCATCTGCAAACCCTTTCCCTCCACTCCCGCTCCCCGTGCCTGCCTGTTGCACCAGCACATTAACCTTTCTTGCTCCCCATCCTTTGGTTTTTTCCTCCTCATGCACATCTTCCACCATCACTACGACCTCCAGGTACGGAGGCGGCACCAGCAGCTTCCAGGCTTTGGAAACCATTCAGAAAGCGCCACTGTGCCGGTCTCAGCCTTGGTTTCACCCAGGACACGCCAAATCCAATGACCACAGCTTGCAGAGAGGGCAGAGGCGTCCCAAGGGCAGAGAGGCAGCTTCAGGCAGAGGCCTGAGAAATAATACACAGGAGTCATGCTGCAAATTCAGGCAGGAAGGAGGGAGATGCACCAGACCCCACCAGAGCCCTGGGGAGGACTTTGGCAGGTAGGATGTTCTTACTCATGCTGCAATTCATCTGGGAGAGAACTTCCTTTGCTTCCTTCCCATTGTGCAATTATCACTGCCGCATTTTCAAGCATCTTAACTTGTGCCTCGCACAACCTTCCCTTTTAAAAATCACCGGGATTTTAAAATAATTTATCCATTTCTCATTATCAATACCATCACCAAAGAGCTGTTAAATGTGCAATTTGGCCCGGAGCAGGGACAGGATAGCAAAGAGGCAATACAGCAAGAGATGAGAAAGTAAGCGACACCTTTATCTCGCACAGATTTTCCCCGCACGAAACCCACCATTTTCTATTCCTGGATCCTTTGCAGCCTAAGTTAGAAGGGACACAAAATCCCAGGTGACATGTTTTGAACTCAAGCTTGCATCAGCACGGGGCAGATCACAAGGCAGGCAGACTATCACATCTGCGCCAGGTCACCCCTTCCAAATCATCTGCTCCCCAGGGTGCACTTCTCTCTCGGGCACACACAGAGGTGTCACAGAAGACTCCGGCACCGCTGGCAGACAACACGCAGGCACAACTCCTGGGCTCTGGCAAAGCCACATGCGGATACAGGTTCCTGCCCCAGTCCCCAACTCCGACACCCTGCTGCCACTGCACTTCAGCAACCTCAGGCTCTCTTCTCACCTGTGACTTCCTTTCCTTGCAGGCAGCACCTTTGCGAAAACTCAAGTTACTTAAATAAACCCTGTGACAGGGACTATGAGTGCTCTGATGCCTCATGGGACGATGTCACTTTGTCACCTCTGCTTTCCTACCCAAGCCGGAGCTGCTGACAGACCTGGGGCAGTTCCCTATTCAAAGGTGCAAGACAAGGGCAGGTCAACTTCAAGGTTAACAGGCTTGGTGGTCCAGAACTGGTGATGCTGTTTTATCCTACGCGCTACGTTTCAACTCCCAGTCGGAAGCACCGAGGCTTAGATGGCGAGGAGCATCTGCCCAAGACAGTTTTAAGCATCCAGAATGCAATATTCCCTTCATACATGGGAAAAATAAGAGGCCTTTTGGACTCTCTGGTATTTGCATAAACTACCTTCACCGCTCGGGTAGCAAAGCTGTAACTCCCCCTGCCATGAAACAGTCCAAGAGACAAACCACGACACCCCTGTTTCCCACAAACCCACAGGAGTACCCAAAAATCAGCTTCCAAACACAGAGAGGACTTGTTAAATCCGTGGTCCTGCACAGTTCTTACTTCTCATTGCTTGCCAGAGTGAATCTTTCTCAAGGGCTCCTGAAAGCCCGTGTGCCCCAACGCAAGACAGTCAGGAGGATCTCCAAGCACAGCTACAAGAGGCACCTCTCTCCTCTTCCTGAATTTTGGGAGCCAGTATTTCAAAGAAATCTGCTTAAAGCGACCAAATTAGCAAGCTCCCCTCATTAAAAGGCTCTGCTCTACCAGATACCGCTGCCATGCTCCTGGCAAGCACAGTTTGCAGCATTGCTAAGTACTAAGCTAGTGGTAATTAGGAATATTCTTAGGTCACACTTTTGATGCATTTTACAACAGGGCGAGAAGGATAACGCCCCAAAGCCCCACGTGCTTTGGGACTTACAAGGAGCCACCTCAGAAGGCCAGCTGCATGAGGTAACACTGGACACCAAGTTTTACATGAAAAGGAGACCAAGTATTCTCTGCAGTAGTACCCACAAGCCCTTGCCATTAATTGCTTCGTTAGTGTCTTGCAGGGAGAGTTCTGGGCACTCGAGCAGTAAAACCTAAGAAATACACCCCGCTGGCAGGTGAAATCGCCGGCCAGAATCTGCTCTCTTTGCATTTGCTTCCCAACTTGAAGCTGTGCCCTAAAGAAACCACAAAGCAATCACGCTTCAAAGTGTACCTCGACGGGGGGACAGGGTTGGTTTGGCTTTCCTTGTTGCTTTCCAAAGTCCCAGAAAAGAGAGGATATTATTTGTCTATGGAAATCTCCTATGCAGTGTTACACCTGTGGAAAATAATAAAGAGAGCGTTGATGATCGAAAACCCAAGACATAGCTCTAAGAGTGGTGTGTTCATGAAAAAAATACTATTTTGCTGGAGTGTAAACATATTTAAGGAACATGAAAATGCAAAGAATCAAGGTTACCTTCCAGATCTGTGATTGCCTTGCTCATTTTACACACACACAGCCTTTAAAGTTACAGCTCAAATTCTGCAGTACTCAAAAAAACCTGTGAAACTTCCCAGTCTGAAAAAGTCCTGGCTTTCACTCTTGGCCGCTGTTGAAACCCTTGACAAGATTTTTCTCACCAGGTAACGCAGCAGCTCAAAATTAACGTGGACGTGACCAAGCCACTAGTTTTGATGGAACGTGACGAGCTGATACAAGAATAGTTTGGTGAGCGGGTTTTTAATCCTTAAGTCCGAGGGTGTCTTTGAATCCAAAAAGCAAAAATGCTACGGTTGTAAAATCCCGTAAGATGTTTTGAAGTGATTTGAAGGGCTGCTTATAAACCAAAGCCTTTGAGTTTCTCAGAAGCCGAGCTGCTATTCCCCCTTCTGATGGTTAACAGTCAGGTCCTGGACACAATAACTGAGGAAAAGGGTATTCCAGATCTTCAAGCCAACACCCAGAGCAGAAAAACACGCCGCAAATCGATGGACACACTAACGCACTGGAGAAGCCAACGGCAGAACAATCGAGAGCCGCACCATCATCTCCTGCCACCCTGGCTTAGGATGTTTTCTAAGCATTTCCCAGGACTGCCCACACTGCTTACCTTGCAGGAGCATCACACAGCATGCCACGGGCTGCCTCTTCATAGCCACCATGCCCTTAGTGCCACCACTATGAGCTGGTCACGCAGGACAGCAGCAGAAACCAGCATGTGACATGAGCTGTGCAGCCTGCAGACTCCAGTGGTGCAGCCTGGAATGCAGATGTCTCATTTCTGGTAAAATCAGGCTACTTTATTATTATTTTCAATACGTAGTGCCTGGACACAGGGCTTGGAAAGCCGACAGGGAGAACGGCACACTGAAGAAAGAGGGAACTCCACCTTTCCCTTCAAACACAGCCCAACCCCACGTTCTTGTGGTAAGCGTCCACAACAATAATTTTTAAAGGTCCATTTTACATCTTTAGAACAAAAAGCAGAAGTGAAAGTAATGCCAACTATTAGGGAAAACCAGCAGAGAGGGGAAAAGGGTTATAAGTTTCTTTGTACAAGCCTTACATCCTATTTATCAAAGGAACTGCTCAGAGGAACACAGGCTCGTGATACGGAGACAGTTTCACCCTCTCAGCTCAAGGTGATTTTGAAGCACACAAGAACGTGTCACTGGAATACAGCACCCCCTGTATCCTGCTTCAAGGAGCAAATCTTCAGCAAGAGAAGCATTCAAACCAAGCGAATGGCTGCCCAGGCCCAAGTTACATGGGTACCCAAAATAAGAAAAACCTGCAAGATGCATTTGAGAAAGCAGACCTGGGACTGAGCAATGCGTTAAGATGCAAGAAGTATTTCAACAGCAGCAGTCTACCATGTTAGAAGCATTAGGCAACTTAAAATAAAGTAGCTTCACAATTAATCATCAGAATTATTGTATTGAATATAGTCTATATATAGTACAGATAATTTAGCACGCTCTCTTTCCTAAAAGTTCGTGTATTTCAATTTTTTCCATCTCAGATCTTTATTTGTATCCATTCATTCTCCCAGCATAATTGCACCCACCTGAGTGAAGGCCAAACATCTTTAAAATCCTTCAGATTAGCCTGTGCGTTTCTGGGGGTTTTTTTGTTGTTTGCCATTGTTTTGGTTTTAAATATCCTGCTTAAAATTGTTTTCTTACATCACATCCTTTTCATATTTGGCATTTCTGCCAACACCACCACAGAAATGAAGAAGAAAGGGCTTTGCTATTAGAGAACAGGGAAAGGATGCAGGTCCAATTACTGGCTATCCCGCAGGAGCCCTTTTTGGGACAAATCGGCTTGATGGGGATTTTAAAATTCTCCATGTTTCAGAAACAGATCAATGACCAAGATAAAACAAATATTGCCAGCAACCATATTTGTTGTTTATAGGAACATTACACCTCACCATACATCAGTCTTCAAACTCTGATTGCAGACCGCACCTTACACTGCCTTCTTGGGGGGACCTCTAGGAGCACCCAAGAAGATCGTTTTACCATTACTAGACATTAATTTATAGCAATTTCCCTGAAGCTTATGACTTTGAAACTTGTAAACCCATTGTACTTGAAGATACTAGAGTCTTTCTGCAAGCTTACATGGACTCGGAGGGGATGCACCCTTACTTTTTAACTTCCATGAACTGGCACCTACATGATATGAAGATGGCTGAAGTGCAAACTCTTGTTCCTACCGAGGAGGCTCCAAGAGGTGCAACAAAACTGTCCCACATCACCTCAAAAGGAGAAAGAATATACCCCAACCGAGGAGCCGGTACAGTAACACATGGAAGTCAGAAATCCCCACTCACTTATGGTGATGTGACCCGTCACCTGATGGACAAGGCAAAGACAGCAAAGCTAAAAGGGAACCAACGAGTGCTTTTCGCGTGAACCCGAAACACGACAAGACTTGGGATGCTGAGGGAGACAGCACAGCCTCTTCCCCATCACATCCCGTGCAACACGTCTTATATTAATCCCTTCCATTTAAGAAAGGAGATTGAAAGGTGCATTTTCACTCCAACGCAGAGTTAAAGAGGACGAAGCGTGCAGCTCCAGGCCCTCCTGCTCTCTCCACTCCAGTTCCTTCACCTGACTAAGATGGCTGGTGAGTGCAAATGTCACATATGCACAGGCTTTTGCTCCAGCCAATTTAGTCAGATGACATTCCTGTTGTCTGTAGCTCCGGACCAACGAGCAGTATTTGCCTGGTGAGGCTTTTAAGACATCCCCTGCCTGCGCAGTCCTATTGACCTTACATTCCATGTATTTAGACAAGAACCCCGGCTCCCAACTTGTGCATACAACCGGCTCCTTTTAGCCATGGTGCATTTAAAGTAATCATTTCATGCTTTCCCAGTGTGTTAGTTTAGCAAACACGGTGTGTTTGTCACTTCGCCGCAGCAAAAAAAAAA
>VZSF01006263.1:30953-110534 GCA_013398295.1 Chionis minor
AAAAAAAATCACTTTAATACTAACAGCTGCATTGGAGAAGGTGGATAGCAAGCCGGATGGGATGCCCTCCCACAACAATTTGTGAGGTTTTAAATATCCCAGTTCAGAGAAACAAAAAGTCAAAAAATCTCACAATTTCCCCAGAAATAAGAACGCCGGGGGAGGAAAAGAGGAAGAGAACGTTTTGTTTCTATTCATTTTCAGGAATTTCATTTCAGTTCCAACTTTTTTTTTTTAACCTTCAATTCATGCTAGCTATCAAAACGAAGCAGCATTTGGACTTAAAAACATTGAAACTTTGCCATTTAGAAAAGGTCAAACGATTTTCAAAACATTTTCATCCCAATATTTTTCAGGAAATTAAATTCACCAAAACCAACATTTTCCCACAGAATTGTTCTGTCCCAGACAACTGGCATTTTCTGAGGCACGATGCTTCTTGGGGGATCTCCTTCCCAGCCCAAGGGGCTGGTCCTTCCCTTTTGTCGCCAATTTGCCTCTTTGGCAGGCAGCCCATGCTGTACTTTTGCACCTTGGTAAGTCACCCAGGTCCCAGTTCAGAAGATCAAGTCAACTGAAGTTGGACACTAGGCCAGCGTACACACTTCTACAAGGTTCATTACATACATCTCAATGTTATATTTGTGCGTTTTTGTATCTCAGTTTCCTCACCAAAAAGCCAGTTACCGAGCAGAGGGGTAAGGAGAGGTCTCTCCTTAGCTTTGAGATACTTTTATGGTTACTGCAGCATAAAGCTTGTTATTCTTTAGCTAGGATCCAAATCCATACCCACCTGGCTGAAGCTGATGCATGCATTAATAGCCCCTGTGCAGAATTATCTGTCTGGAACAACCATTCTGACTAAAAACTACAGCTGCCTTTTCCATCTTCTTTGGAAGATCTTAAATCCAAGGGCTGTCTTCTACTCGCCTACGAAAGGTTAGCCCTCTTGAGATGCCACATTTACTGTGGAGTAAGGATATGCTCCAAGAGAGCACGCTCCTTTTGCGCCCAAGCCCTGAGGAGCAGAGTTCACATGGCACCTGTTCCTGTTGCCCACGAGCATCCCATGAACCCACAAACCTGCAAATCCCAAACACCTCCTTACTCCTGAATGGGATTTAACAACAAATGACTGCACGCAGGGAAGCTACGCAGCAAGGACTTCCCAGGGGATAGGCATGATGTGCAACAGGGATGCAACCACCTTCTCAGAAGATACTTCCATGGATTGCGAGCAGAGCTTTACGGAGCCTGGCATGCAGTTTCTTCTGCCCTGACTCCACGCTAAGAGGTGTCTGGCTCTCATTCAACTTCATCTCCGCACAGGCAGACAAGCTCAGGTTTGTCAACGCTCATCTGCGTAGACACGAGTAACATGCTGGGGCCAAAGTCACAATCTAGTCCATAAACACAGTCTCCAGCAGAGCAGAACAAACCACATCAATTAAAGGAGAAAAAAAACCCGAAACCTTCACCGGGAACTTACAGGGGGCTGAGTCAACAGGAATCCAGACATACACCTGCATTGACGGTGTTGGCTGGCATGGGAAGCAGGAATATCACCAAACAGCCGCCGCAGGATTATGCAGGATTGTTAAAAACAAAACCCAAAAATCTCGTATCATTTTCTTTACATACACTGTCTCTCCCCAACCCTACCCATTTTGAAAACCAGAGCAGTACTGAAGGAGCTCCTCCATATTTCAATAGAAACTAAACACCCCCCTCCTCCCTCCCCCTGAAACTCTCAGGATCTGGGTGGGCAAATTCAACTCTCTACACCCATCACTCTGCAATACACAAGCTTTTTCCAAAACTACTCTTACAAACATGACCCAAAGAGCTATTACAAGTGAGCAAGACCGGGAACTTGCAGGGTCATCACCTACACATCGATACACAGACCCACAGCACTGTCCCCAATTAAAGCAGCGTTGAGTTAAGTCTTGTTGTCCAGTTCTGGACCCTTCTTAGCAGACATCTACAAAAAAGCTGGCCCTTGAAGGCTTTTGGATGGTGCCATTCACCATCGCCTGTAGGTGGGAAAAGCGTTGTGCAAGGGAGGTTTTCATCAAGGACCTGTTTCCAGTAAATCCAGCTGTAGCACGGAATGCCAGAGGGATTTCTCTCACAAACAAAATGCTGCTGGGCTCCTCGCAGTGCTGCAGCCAGCGTGCTGAAAAGGGCCGTGGCACAGTGCCTTCCCTTACAGTACCACCACGGTGGCCTTGTCTCTGAAGGAGAGGCAATTACATGTACACGTTTTTCTTTCGACCTGGAAAGATGATAAAAAGGCAGCATTGCGGGAACCCCGCGTGATGAGAGCCAGGGCAGCATATAGGAACTGGAGAATCTGGATAACACTAAGGTCACCTCTGTTTCTTTCAACAAAAACTCAAACAAGCCCCTCAAGCCCCCCAAAACGCAGAACTGAGTGCACAGGTTATATCATCACCACACTGTGCTTCAGCTGGATGCCTCATGTCACTGAGCAAACTGCTGCATCTAGTAAAGGACGGGGCGTTTTAGGCTCCTGCAGGAAAATCACAGTTCTTCTATGACTTGAAAAACCCATCTTAGGGCTTGTTCAAGTTTCCAAGCCCGCCTTCAAGAGACCCGTTTCTCAACTCTGGGTCCAACCTGTGCAAGGGACCAAAAGGGATATCAAGCTATAATCCCATTTCAGAGACTTTTTTTTCTGCCCACATACTCCCTGCAGATATAACATTTCCCATCTTTATGTCTGAGCCCTCTGGAAGCTTCCCAGCAGTCAACGGGGAAAGCGTTAAGGCCTTCTTGTAATACACATACAGCAATCAAACAACTTAGTGGATTTTCCACTGAAGCGAGAGCAGCTTCAGCATTTTTCGACTAAAAACACGTGGCAAAGAGTTATCGATAGCCTTAGTTTCAGTTTCTTGAATGCTTCTAACAGTCTAGATTTTTAAGCAGCGCAGAACGATGCCCCAAATCTAAACTGCAGGTTGGATTTAGGGGGTGGGGTATGTTCCAATACAAAGGATGGCCGGCTCCATTTCCAAAACCTGCGTTTCCACCAGTGACAACCAGTGGTGCGTGGCTCTCCTGTACAGCTTATCTGTCACATGCTGGTGTTCTACCACTCCCGAATCTTTACTAGCCATTTTAAAGAGGGGCACGAGTGTTACCCAGTCCCAGTTCTTCCTTACATGCTTATTTTCACAAGACCTATGCAGCACAGGTAGGAGCAAGAGATGGTTACTTCACACTCCTCTTCCCTGTGACCAAACTAGCTGTTCTGGGTTATGTTTCTGCCTCAGCAAAGGTAAGAGCAACGTTTTTCCCCTCCCCGAGTGCAGCAAATCCATGAGGTGGCAGAGCTGGGTGCAGGTCTGCAGCACGGGGACACTGGCTGCACAGCGGGCAGAACTGGTTCAGCCTGACACCGCTTGGCTCCGGCCACGGCTACTGGCTTTGGTTTGCTCGCAAACCGCAGGTGGAAGGGAGAGGCGGCAAGAGAAGAGAGGAAAGAATTAATTTGGAAGAGCTCCTGGCTCCTGCATCTGCACCTTATGCTTGACAGGACGGGGCTGGATGGAGAGAATGACTATGTTTATTCAACGTGTTTACACGGAGATGCTCTCTTTCTGGGAAACGTTCAATAAGTGATGCCACCCAGAAGTACCTGGCACCTGGAGACCTGCTAGGCTGGGCTGACAGTCAGCTGCTCCTATGCCAGATGGACACCAGTGTTTGTATAGGTGGTACTGGCCAATTGCCTGGCACATAGCGACTACAGATAGAGATGATTTATTTCTTTTCAGACTTACTGCCCTTTGCTACTGCTGTGCCATGTTTCCCTCCTACCTGCTCAGGTGAGGAAGGTGAAAGGAAACTGTTTGAACACAAGAAAAGAGTTAAGCCCGTGGCAAAATGAATTTTTATGAATTCTAGAAAAGAATTACCTAGTCTTCTCCTCTCGCCCTGGCCAAACTCGCCTTCCTGGGAGGAATTTTGAGCAAGTTGTTGGATTGGTTGTTTTTTGCAAATTCACACCTGAAGCCTCCTGCAAAAAAAAGAGGGTAATTTCCAGTTCTGAGATGCAAAATATCACATAACCACTTTGCTTTGACCCTAATACACACAAGGGACACCAGAATCCTGCACAGCCAACATCCAAACAGCTTCATAAAACCAGCAGAGCCTAAGGTGGAGCGTGGATTTGGTGACACTAACAGCATTTTACTCAAGCCTGCTTTACCCTTGGGACCTCCGTCAAGTCTCATTCCTTGCAAACATCAAAGTATGCCAGTGTAAAGTGTTTGCTGAGGAGGTAAGAGCCTCTATTCAAGGAGGTGTGACTACTGGGGAGCTGAAAAAAAAGTGACATCCGTTGAAGTCTTGCTTCTCCTCCAATCCTTGTTCCATGCTTGAATTGTTGAATTTAGCTCTGCTGCACTGAAAAGACACCCGGCAATCAGGGTGAGGAGTGCTCAGGCTGAAGGGCAAAGTCAGCTTTGGGCGGAGGGCAACTGGGAGGCAATTAGATGAACATTAAGAATGGATTCATCATCTTCCCTTGTTATGCATTGCTCAACCAGGCACAACTGGTCTTGGAAACCAGGAAGCAGTGAAAGGATGAAGGCAATGGTGCAGGGCCAGCTGCAGCCTCCCGACATGGGAAGATGGCCTGAGCCACCTACTTGAAAGTAGCATCTGCTGGTTCAAAGCACCTACAGCGTTGATGGTCTAATATATTGGTTTTGTGCTACTTCATTGCACCGGCTGCTCTGGTACTGAACCATGCTGGTGGTTTCTGTGCCTTGGATCTTGGACCAAACAAGGGACAGACCCACAGAGTTCTGCTCCTTTGCCAGGTTCATCTCAGAGCCCATGTCACAAATGTCATAGAATCACTTGAGTTGGAAGAGACCTTCAAGATCATCGAGTCCAACCATAACCTACACTACCAAAACCACCACTAACCCATGTCCCTCAACACCACGTCCACCCATCTTTTAAATACCTCCAGGGATGGCGATTCCAACACCTCCCTGGGCAGCCTGCTCCAATGCCTGATAACCCTTTCGGTAAAGAAGTTTTTCCTAATATCCAACCTCAACCTCCCCTGGCACCACTTGAGGCCATTTCCTCTTGTTCTGTCGCTTGTTACTTGGGAGAAGAGACTGACCCCCACCTCGCTACACCCTCCTTTCAGGTAGTTGTAGAGAGTGAGAAGGTCTCCCCTCAACCTTCTCTTCTCCAGGCTGAACAATCCCAACTCTCTCAACCGCTCATCATAAGACCTGGCCCCTGAAAACTCCAAGCTTGTGTACCCATCAGAAGTTCATAAAAAAAAAACAAACCCAAAACTTTACGTGTGTTTTACAGGGTACAAAAGAGAACGCTCCTTCCCATATGGTAGGAGGAGGTTTTCTAACATACAGACGATTCCCGGGAAGTTACCAAGCCAAATACAGATTTCCTGGAAGAAACCCTACAGCTCCAAATCAGTATGTGCAGAACAGCCTCCACACAAGCAGACATTATTGAGCACTGCAGGCAGCAAACACCCCTGCCAAGCGGGGAGCTAGAAGCCTGATGACCAAAATGCTCGTCCAGCTCCGTTCCTTGCAAGCGGAGAAACTTTGACAAGTCTTTAGTGTCTGTTTCCTCATCAGTTAAAAGCTGTTCTGGACTGAGCCAAATCAGACAGATTGGGGAGGCGGAATTGCCACGTCTGTTCTGAGAGGCAGCCAAGCCAGAAGTCAAGGGCTTCTGCCCCCATGGCTGAGTTGTATTAGAGCACTAAAAGGGTACAAGCAGGACAAGATAACTCTAAATAGAGAAAAGGCAGGCATGCCATGCGAGACAAATTAAATCAAAAGCTCAAAAGTAAATCTCTCTCCTACCCTTTAATCCCTCCCAGGATAAATACTGCTCTCCAGTTTTTTTCCAGCAACTTTCAGTTGAGCTCGTGAGCTGCACAAACCCAACCGTCTATTCTAGGAAAGGCTTTTCATCTGTCCCGTCTGCAACTTGGTGGCCAGTCTATACCCCGCAGCCAAGAGGCTCTTCCGTGGCCAGGATCATAGCACCGAGGCTTCGACCTGTTGTCCTATGCAGCCACGCTACTTGGGGAAGCTCCCGACTTACTCAGCGAGCGATGCCGGGGTACAGCCTGGCAGGAGTCTCCCCAAGGAGGTTTCTCAGGGCTGATTCCCTCAGGTCTAATCCATCTATGGGAACAGACCAGTTTCAGCAATCTCCCAGTTTACCGTTCTGGAAGGGGGATGCATTTTGGAATGGGCCAGAACATCCTTGTTTTAGAAAGTTTGGGTACTTTATGTGCCTTTCCTGCTGGTGCCAACCAGTTTGGGGTTTTTGTCAATTACCAGACAACACAAAACTACAGTAAAACACTCAGTCCAGTTTGAGAGGAAAATACTGAAAGAAAATCTTGAAAAAAAAATAATCTTACAGCATGAGAAAACTTCCTCTTCCCTTCAAATTCATCCCTCTGATCCAGAAAGCAAAACGAGACTGCATGAACATTTGTAATTCCCAGAGAGATTGACTCCAGCAAAACCAGAAGTTTGGGAAGTACCTGCAGTCATGTACCGAACCATGAAATGACAGAGGAGGAAGGGTATCAAAGTAGGAAAACAAAGTTTTGAATTATCTGCGCGGTTGTTTATGTTGTTTAAGTCCAAATCTAACTTGGCTGCTCCCAGGCCAAGTGGTTACATTTTGGGTTGAAGCAGACGCTGGGTCAGAGTCTAGTCAAAGATTTGATCTCTTTGAGCAATTTGCTGGTGGCACGTGTTAGCATAAAGGAACAGCCTCGGGGCAGCTCTAACTTCGTGCGGTTCTTGTGGTCTTGACTGAGGGATTAGGACAACACAAAGCTGAGCTTCAACCCAACTCAGGCAGCGTTCACGGAGAAGCAATTCCAGTCTGCGTCATCAGTGGGAGGAAGGATGGTGCAACAGCCTCTCCCCACACTTCTCTCTGCAGGGCAGATAAAGCCAGCTTTAAATATTCCCACAGGAGGTTTAATGGCCTTGTTACACTGGAGAGTCCGGCTTTTGTGGCTGCAGTTTCCAAACAGGTCCAGCCTTCACCAGCAGCAGGTGATTTCCAAAGGAGTTGACTGCACTGCATAGCAGGAAATAAGAACGGGGAGCAAAAGAGGTAGCTATAGGAAGAGGAGGAGATTGGAAGGGAAAGAGAGAGAACACCGAACCAGCTCAACTTTTCTCAAGTTATGATGAGGGTAGAATGCAGAAATGGAATAGAAACTGAAAATCGGTATCGCTGGAAGAAAGGAAGCTTCTGCCATTAAGATCTAGGGCAGAGTTCTGTTACTCTGCCACAGATTCCCGATACACTTTGGGCAAGCTATTATTATTACTTCCACCTCTGCTTCCTCTACAAATAATCTAGTTATGTCGCTGTCTTGCGGGGCTGAGACTGCTCGATCTCCATCCCACTGCAAACCAGAGAGGCTGTGGCATCGCAAGGGAGTGGGTGCCGAGACACCCAACACATCCAGGATGCGCTGCAGTTACTGTCACCCTGCAGAAATCATTTGACCAGAATTTCTGAGCCACTATATGTTTTTCCCATCCAGCAAAAATTCTGATTGGAAAAGTATATCTGGATAACCTGTGTGGATTGTAACTTCCCATCAGGCTGTTGAAAAGATACAGGAAATTAAACATCTCAACAGCTGGGCTGGAAGGTACAATTGGAACACAATACTTCGGTTTGATGGTTATCTAGAGCGTCCTCCATCAGGTAGGACCTTCAACGGACATTGTGCCCTTCCTGTCCCACTGCTGTCATATACTGAGGCTCCCTCCCCCCTGTTAGCATGGGCATTTCAGATACCAATAGCCTTGTAGATTTGTATCTGCCCATGGAAAGCAATTCTTTCTAGTAGCGCCAATAACTTGAAGTCCCAAGGAAGCACGGGACAGACAACCAGGGTAATTTTCTGACCCTTTCTCAGAGCTGCTGATGGAAGTTCTTCAGTTTATACCAGCTAAGGAATTACCCCCAAATATTTATACTAGGCTCAAAAGGAAAAAAAGACTAGAGAGACCTCCTTTTAAGAAGAAAATACACATTCAAAGTTCTGTGCTCAAAGCAATGAGAATGGCCAAGTCCTGCCAATCCCCTAAAATGAAAGCTTTGCTTGCTGCTATGAGATTTTCCCTTTTTTTTTTTTTTTTGCGGGAACAATAAAGGTTAGCAAGCTATGGAAAAGTCCCCAGGTGGTGAGGGTCAAGGGGAGGTGTTTCTCAGCAGGGACATCAAAACAACTCAAGTTTCTATTTGTTGGCCTGTTTTAAACAGGTTACTTCTGCATAAGATCAGTAAGTAAAAACCTACCTCCACCATCCCATAAATTGCAATAAGCTAATTAAGTCATAATATTTGTAATTCAGCAATGTATGCAAAGGGAGACATTAATGAATTTTACATAACAAGCAACCAAAGAACATTACTTGCCACACAGCCTCAGAAATTCATTAAATAGTCCTTTAAGAGACATGATTCAAGTGCAGAGCACTAAAATGATAACAAAACCTATTAAGGAGCCTGTTTAATTAAGCTCGCTGGCACATCTGACACTCAGACCGAGGTGTTTGTGCTAAGACAAATAAAGTCTTTCTTTTGCAGTACAGCCAAGGAGACCATAGTCAAATCTATTCTTACAGCACAAAGATAACTCTGTGACTAAGCAGCCAAATACCACACTGTGGAAAAATCTATACAAGCGCTAAGGGAATTGTGCATCTTTTCTGTAAAGACCTAAATGAGATTTGCATGTGCTCCCGAGACAGCTGACTGACACAGTTTGACTCAGAGTCATGCCAGAGATGTCTGCTCCATCGCGGAGGAGGATGGAAAGAGCTCACACCGGGCTGCTCAGGTTTAGAAAGCTGCTGCTGAGGAACTTGTCAAACACCAGCAAAACCCCCGAGGAGCAACGTGGGCCAAGTAGGGTGGTCCTTGCACTGTGCAGAAGTCGCTGAGAAGCAGGGAGACCTTGCGCCTCCTCTGCGTCTTTGTTTTCTCTCCTGCTTTTTGTGTATGAACAGCAACGCACCGGAACGTTGTGCAATATGTGGGATTTATCATTTTAAGAGCAACGAACATGTTAAGGGTGGCTTATACAGCGATGCCTGTGAGGAACAAGCTGCCTAGCAGTATGGTACACCCATTGCTCACTCCCTCAGCCACGACAGGGACAAAACAGTACATACGTTCAGTCAAACCACCCACGTTCTCCACATGCTCTGCAAAAAAACAAAATACCATTTTACATTCTTCACCAGAAACATTTCTCTTCCTGTCCTGCCCTTCTCCTGCTGCTGCTTTTTGTTGTTGATCTATTACTTACAGCACACACAGTTTCGTTAAAAGCTACTGCTTAATCATCATCTCACTGGTACTTTGGGGATGTTTGATCACAACTGACCCACCAACACTCTAAGCCTATACAATATTATCAGAACACGCTGAAATTTATCATTGAAACGAGCCAGCTGAGCAAGTCAAACAGACCCAGGAAGTTTAATTAAAAGCAGTCTGATCCCACCTCCTGCCCATGGGCACAAAGAGTCAGTCTTCTGTCTGCTGAATCAACTTGCGTTGCAGATGGCTTCCACACAAGCAAATGAGGGGACCACAAACTCTCCTCCTGCTGCTGAGCTTCCTGACCAACTCCATCTTTGGCTGCAGGGTTTTCTCACAGGTTTAACAGATCTCAGTGCTGTCAGCAGATCCCAGTAACAGCCCATGCTTCTTTACTACTTGGCCCTGTTCTAACATTCCTGGATTGTAGTACTGTGAGACTCCGACTCCCAAGTTTGCCATTCCCCTGCTGACCTGGGCAGCCACCTCTTATCATCCTCTACCACCCTGGGTTCTTTGTAGCCAGCACTTCACAAGGGGAGAGGACCGGAGACCACCTGCAGAAAAACCTCATTTCCCTTTGGCAAAACTTGCCCACAGGGCAACAGTTTTCTCAGCTCTCAATTCCTGCATTTCGAAAACTCCAGCTCACCCTTGTGTCTCCAGGGTATTTTATAGCCCTACAGACCTGTGCACCCTGTAAGCAAACAGCTACCCAAATAACTCCCAGGTAGGATTTGGCCACTGGTGATGTGTTTGGGCAGGGGCTCGCGCTGTATGCCCTGCCTCTCCACCAGCAACATCCAGCACTGCTCTCTTCACGCCTACCTACGCGAGCTGAAATCGTAGAGTTCCCAGCAGTACTGCAAACAAAATCATGGTCAGAGAAACTCTCATCTTTCATTAACCTAGGGAAGCACTCAGGAACAGCAGACCAAGACTTGAACAACCAAGGCAAGAAGTCTCAAGGCAAGCACCAAAGAGATGGAACTGCATGTGGGGAAGGGCTGAGAACTGGATGGGAAGGTAGAGCTCTTTCCCCAGATACACATAAGACAACCAGCCAATAAAACTCGTATCACTTGTTTCCTCACAGTCACCTTTAACTTGGGAGCTCTCAGGGTGACGCTGCTTCCAGACAGCACCCAGCACAACGTCACATTCCCTGAGGCAGACCTCAACTCATGGAGTTCTCGGTAAAAATACCCTTCCCTGAAAGCAGCCTTCACAGCTTGGCCCCAGCCTTAAACACACACACAGACCCGCAGATTCACGCTGTTTAGGGTCTGTCAGTCTCTGAGATGGAAGGAAAATACAAATAGTAGAAACCTACCACACGTATCAGAAGTCAGGCGCGTTCTCCCTCCTCACACTTGCAAAGTGACTGAACTTCCCGAAGCAAAGAAAGTCCAAACCTGCTCAACCAGCGCAGCTCTAACTTCATTTTAGAGATCCCTTCTTCCCCAGTCTGACTCGATCCAAGTTCTCCCCCTGCTCCCCAAGCCACCAAATCAAAGGTAACGGTTACCACCTACCACTGCAGTTAGTGGATCCCACAGCTGGCATTGATGAGTCAACTCACCACGACGCCGGTGGTGAACCTGCCTTATACCAGGTGGCCAAGGCCACAAAATCATCTCTCTGGTATGCCAGGCTTTATTTCAAGCCCAACTTCATGGCTACTTCTGTGTTGTTCTGCAACCAAGCAGAAACAGAGAGGAGGGTGGAAAGTCTGAATGCAGCAGTGCTGATAGAATCACTGCATTTCCAAAGCCATTATAAGTAGTTATTTACAAAGCTAAGGGCTCCAAGTACCCTATTCATAGACGTGTTAGACGACCCTATTGAGATGTACCTGCTGTCAAGGGTCACCACACAGGACAGCAGGGGAAGCCTGACCCTCCCTACCCTTACCAAAAGCATGCAGATCCCTCCTGGCATCTACAACCAAGACCAAAAGCTGGACACTGGTGGGCAATCCCTGGCTGGGCAAGAGGTGAAGATGTCTGCCCAAGCTTTTGCCAAGCAGCTCAGCCCGCTCACCCATGGCTAGGGTCATCTTGTCCTCTCCTTCCCGGCTACTGGGCTGGCAAAGCCAGGCACAGTCATTGCTCAGGCTCGTATCTGCCAAGCCACCCACTGTCACTGCTTCACCCCTCGCTGTTCTGGAAGGATGGCAGTGTTCTGCGCAACGGCTTTGAAAACTAGAGTGCAGGTACAGCCTGTAAGGAACCCCAGGTTGACCCCACTCAACTGGGGAGTAAAATACTTTAAAAGAGTAACAGTACCTGGCAAGCAGAAAAGCCCAGGTGAGGTGAGGGCCTGGGAGCTTAGGCAAGCTTCTCTTTCCCAAGCATCAGTTGTCATCTTTCCTGAACTCGGCACCTGAAGGGCTCCTACAAAGATTCTGGTCTTCATTCCAGCACAGTTCTTTCATCAGGCAAGTCACAAGAAAAGTCCTGAGGATTCCCTAGTAACAGTTCACTGCTTTATCAAAACTCTCCATCTTCTCATCACCCACACTGGTGCACAGTTAATTGAATAATTAAAGCAGCTCAGATTGCCCACAGCTTCTTCCTACCTCTGCTTTCAATTTCCTCCTTCAAGGGCTGAGATAGAGGAATGTCTCACATGTCTCCTGGTACCAAACTTCAGGCAAAGAAGGAATTTTCCCTAGAAGACGTTGTCCAGAGCAGCTGTGCTTCACCCCTTCCTCAGCCCTGTGCAAGTGCTGGGCTTCCCAGGAGAGCAGGAAGGATTTTTTCCTCCAGCACTCCCAGCTATTGGTGCTTTGCATTTCTCCTGCTTTCTTTTGTCTTGCAGATTGCTCTTTCAGACTTTTTGATCCAAAGGTTTTACGGGAACCTTTAAGGGCCTTCTGGAAGTGCAGCTCAAAATGAAGTATTTTCTCTCCCTTACAAGCTCACCTTTGCTTTACTTTACAACCACTGGTTTCACCAAGAGCACAATTCTACCCAAGTGTGATTACGCCGCAAGCCTCTGCTCAGGCAGAGTTGGCAAAATAAATTTTGGAAACCAAGATTTACAATTTCTGATTATTTTCTCCATCTCAATCTCAGGGAGGAAAAATCATTCACCTCCTGATGATTCGGGGACAGAATAGCAGCTCTGGAGACAATCAGGCTCCAGATGGTGGATGTTTTCCAGAGCCGCTGCTCACAGGAGTTGCAGTTTATCAGTTTCACCTGAAACTCTGTTCCCGTAACTCCACAGTACAATCAGCTCGGAGCGTGTCGTCATCAGGGATGCACTCAGCAGTGCTTTGGGGTTATATTTATAAATTTGTACCGTTTTAGGGATAGGCAGCCTTCCTCAGGCAAAGAAAAATCCAGCAACTACCTGCTTTGTTTTTGGAGCCAGAGGTCGGGTGACACGCAAGGCAGCAACATCTTGTGTATTTAACACCTCTCATCGTCTCGAAGCCCAGCTCTGGCAAAATGGCAGTTGTAGTTTTCCATTTGAACAGTCAGCATTACAATAAAAATTACTTTCTACACATTCATTGAGTAAGAATCAGCAAAATGCCACTCCAGAATATGTGCACTTGCGTGTTTCCAGTTAACTGAATCTGACAGAGCTGCTTGGGCTTCAAAGGTGAAAATATATTTGGTTCTCGGAGCAAGTACCTCTTTGGCAAAGATATGTACGCTGCTGCCATCATCAAATAATGACAATTTCACTGGATACATAGTCCTAGGCTGGGTTATCTCAGGTCTGGGTAGAGGTGCTTCTGAGGGCATGATGGCAATGGAACATCTCAGAACAGAGGGAAAAGATTAAAAGTGATATACAAAAGTGATGCCATTCTGATAAAAGCTACTGGGCAAACCCACCCATCCCCGACCTGAACAATTTGCATTCCAAACCATCCTTTCTAGAGGGAAAGCTGAGAGCTCAGAGATCTCCAGGAGCTTGGAAAGGGGACAAAGACCTCTCCAGTTGTCTTCAGAGGCAAGTCCTGCACAACAAATTACTACATGATGATGGATGAAGGACATAAATCTCCCTGCTCGTGATTTTAATCCACGTGGGACAAACATCCAAACAGGCACTACAGCTTCGAGTGTTGAAAACCACATTATCTTCCCAAAACTCTTGATGAAAAGAAAACAAATGCACTGAAAAAGAATATGGGGGAATTCTGACGTGGCATCATTTTTTTCTTTTACAAAGGCTGGTGCACAGATAAAGCTGCTTTGGTCTTGCCCTATAAACCCTCAGAAACATGGTTTCTTGCCAATGGTAACTCATCCCTATTTGTGGGGGTTTTGACCTTGTTTTCCATTCCCCCACAATGGTGTTTCATTGGGAAAATACTCTGTAGGCTGCTAAAGAACAGAGGGTGCCTCTCCACGACCAAAAGCACCAAGTGTAGTCCTCAAGACATTTTTGCCCATTTTCCTCTGCACCAAAACTTCAGCCGGTTTCTCTCTCCTCTTTAACAAAAAACAGTCAATCGAGATCTCTCTCTCTCCTCCTGTGGGTGATGGCTTGGGAACCTGATTTCCATTTCAATAGCTGCCTCCAACTTACCCAATGCCAACAGGAATCATTTCAATAGTCTACCCAGCCCTTCAACGGGTATAAATTTCTTGTGAGACAGAAGAAAATAAAGGATTAATAGCTTTATTAGCACATCTTGTTCAACATCACAGGATACTATAGTTCCTTCCCACCAATTACTGTGAAACAGTTTCTATTTTATAAAAGATCCGTTTTCCCAGGGAAAAAAATGGAATTTTGCAGATTCAAGTGCTTTTCTGCAAAATTCAAAGGTTTCCAAAAATGCAATTTTTTACACTAACAGATTTGTCAAATTCATAATTTGTCATCCCTTTTTTTTCTCCACATTCTCTTACCAATCAGTACATCCTGAGGTGTCAACTGAAGATTGTGCTCAGCTTCCAGGTGTCAAAAAGTACAGAAGCTTCTTAACATTAATGAGACTGTCCCTCACAGGAGGAGACCCTGGTTGGGATGTGAGTGACTATTTCTGCCAACGCTCAACTCTGAAGGACTGACTTTCTACTCCGATGTGACATTTTTCACTGGAGAAAACCAGCAGCAGTGTGCTTGATGGGGTTTGGCTTTGGGATTATAAATGCAAAACATTCAAGAGGATCCACTGTAATTATTTTTCATTAAATGACTGATGAGGAAGACAGAAACAAATACAATTTTCTGATCACATCCCTGGTTCTGATTGAAGATGAACATCTCAAAGTGGCAGCCCTCAGCCAGCATTTGCATTCTTTTAGATAAGAAGTCACAGCTCCTTCTCTCCAGCAATCACTTGCGCTGTTCAGCTGTTGCATTTGCCACCTATTTGGCCGGCCTCAGCCTTCCATTTTGTCAGGGCTGTTTCTGAATGGATTCACCCCATGGGGTTTTTGTGTCTAACTAAGCAAGAGCTTCAGAAATCACCTTGAAAGGCTGAGCCACTGAGCTTTTTCTCAAGCATTTCCTGGAGATGGGGTAAGAAAGTTAAGCACACGGACTGCAGTGAGCAGGGTCTTCTCACTGCCTCTCAGCTATCTGCTTCTCCCACCTTAATAGCATTGCAAGCTTCATATGCACTACAGGGGTTGGATAGCAGAAGAGATGGGAGCCATGAGCAAAGGAACACTTAACTTCTTACTCAGGGTCAACCAAGTGATGGCAGACAGCCATTTACACGCTTCACTTGTGTCTCGAGTTCACAGAGGAGACGCGGTTACCTCTCACGTGCTCAGGTTACTTCACGGGCCAAATGCCACATAGGATTTACCTCCTAGGGACAATGGAAGAAGTGCAGATGTTTCTGGATATTGACCCTTTGGCCCCTGGCATAAGCTTTTAGTAAATCCTTTGATAATGAGCTGATAGATAATAGGTCACTCCAGCAGAAGACAAGCTGATCCCACTGCTGAAGAAGCCATGAGGAGGTCAGTGGAAAAGCCAACAACATATCTCATAGATAAGAACAGACATCAACCAGCCATTCTGTTTCTGTGTAGCAGCAGATTTTCAACCCAGAGCTTGTATCTCATTGTGAAGACTGAAGTTTCATTCCCATTATCAATCTTAACATTATTCCTGATGAATTTTTTCCATCCTCCAAGGCATTTACCTCGGAGTCTACTCCTACCGATGCTCTGAGGGAGCCACCACCCTTACGTATTCTGGGCTGGAGCCACATACCCCATGTGAGTGCTGATCACTCCTGTGCAACACAAGGATCCTGTAAGGCAACCAGGCACACGCTGAGCTACTCTGATTGACTCAGCAGCACGGGCAGAATTCACCTTCTGTCAGACAGCAAAGAGAATCAACCACTGGCCCCATCCTTCCTCTAGCACCAAACAGGGGAAGGGAAGCAGCAAAGCACCAGTGTCAGCAATCTTGGCAGGAGGACTGTATCCACTCACTTGAGAGACCGGAATCATTCTTCCAGTTGCACCTTCCAGCTGGAGAGCAAACTCACCTGGAGCACACTTTGGAAAAAAAGCCTGATTGCCACTTCTCAGCTGCAGCATTTTGCAACGTCTGCTACGTTTTTTTTGTGGCTAAACTTCCCTGGGGTGTAAAATTGCTTTTCCTTATTCACCTTTCTCTTAAACCTCCAACATTTCACAGTATTCAGAAACATGGTTGCCATCTTAAAGCAAATCCCTCAACTCAGAGCCATCCTTAATCAGTGATGACAATTTTTTTCAAAAAGAAAGAGCTGCAAAGGATAGCTACACTCATTTTGGAGGACAGCTACCTGTTACTTTTTTCCAGAGCAGATCCAGGCTTCTAGCTAAGGATTGATGTCTGAAGTTCAGGACACAAAAGTCTCCAGGTCAAACCACACACGCTGACTCAAAGAGCAAGTTACTTCTACTAATTGCCTTCTTCACAACTACAAGAAAGGAGATGGAAGAGTTTGCTGAGGTTCACACAAAATCAGTAGAAAATTCCTACTCTTCATATTCTGATTACAGTTTATTCCAGGAAGGGAATAGGCATCAGGTTAATAGCATCATGCAGTATCAAATAAGGCAGAAAATAACTGCTTATGGCCACCGCAGAGCTGCTAATTCCCAGCTCCCCTCCCAATGAACATGTTATTATCGTGCATCCATGATGCATGGACGGAAGCATCCACCGTAAGGAGTATATTGAAGAAACAATTAGTTGAACGTGTAGCTACTTTTAATTTACAAAATGGGTGGATACACCGAAGGGTAAATACCTCTGGTCAAGGGATGTCTAATATAAAAGTAGCAGCCTTGCAACGTTAGATCCAGTGGGAATATAAGATTTGCTATAAAACCTTTTTGCATCCGAACCCTGCCTTTTACAGAAGCCAGAATGAGTGTTTGAGGGAGAGCGTTCTTATTCCACAGATCTTCTAGTGAGGTGGGAGGCAGGATTAGGCAGGAATCCCTCCTAGCTCTTGCAGGTGATGGGCAGCTTGATATTACCATTACTCTAGATCAACACATGTAAAATCTAACTCTTCTCTGGAGCTAGTGGCACTATCTATCTCATTGTGAGATCCTGGCCTAGAAGAGTTCAGGAGCTGCTACTGTCTTTGGTCAATCTGAAAGCAAATCATCTTAGTCTTGGATGGAAAGATCTGTGAACTAGTGAGCAGGTAAATTTGGCAAATCAGCATTAAACATAAGAAAATATGCCCTAAAGACATTACTGAGTCATGATAATATATGCAGCTCGTGGGTGGTAATCTACATTTGCCTCAAAATAGAAAACACATGAGTGGAAGCGAGAGATTGTCACTGCAGCCAGCACCGCTCCGAGCAGCGTCGTTTATGTTTAGCTGATTCATGATTTTCAGAAGGAACGACATCCCCACCAATATGGTAAAGAGGAACAGGGGGAAGTGGGTTCACCTAGAGCAACATCCACTTCAGAGCAGAGTTTCCTCAAAAGGCCAACACCTGCTGTGGTGGCTCAGGACAGCCTATCGAAGGAGAACATCGTATCTGTATACATGTTAGCACACTAATTTAGAGGTGACAGGGAGCTTAGGATCCACTTTGACCTGGTAGTACACCTGCAAGTTAGTACTAAGAACCCATCTTTTCCCCCTGTGATGACACTGTGGACAGTTCAGGCTGTAGGAACAAGCCTGGACAGAAGATCCCTGCAGCGCTTAAACAGCCGGAAATACCCAACACCAGGTCAGCTCCAATGCAGTCCCCACATTAGAAGAAGCCCAAACTTAGATAAGCTAAGGGTAATTTTAAGATCTTATTTATAATCAGATCAGGGTTGTGTTGCTTTACATTTTACTTAGGCAGAATAGTGACAGTCATAATATAGACAAAGATTTAAGATCTCCCAAGGAAGAAACTGCTCAATAAAGTGCAAGGGAAAAAGCAAACTAAGTTTGGAGCCAGGAACACACTCTGGTTTTACAATAATTGAGAGTCACACAATATCCATTATCTGGGTAAGTGAATTACGTTTCACAAAGGATCACAGGAAAAATTTCACCAGCTTTGATTCAAGTCATTCACATTTCCCCAGTTCCAGACTTCCAGTTTAATCCAGTCCCAAATCTCAAGCAACACAACAGCACTCTTCTGTGACTGTGTGGAAAAAAACACAATCGTCTCTATTTTCTGCAACAATAAGATTCTTCCGCCTTGATTTGTCTCCACAATAGTCAGAAAAGCTTCAGAAGAACACAGTGTGAATTATTGCTTTGAGAAGGACCTGTGCCTCCTGAGCTGCACTGTAGAATATCCAATAAACCTCCTCTGGGGCTGCAGCATGCAAACACAACAGGGGCTGCTGGGTACCCAAATCCCTTCATTTAGGAAGAAACAAGAGAGCAGAGGCTCGCAGTGACAACAGTTAGCTCACCTTACCCTCCAGTGACAAATGGGGATCTACAAAAGGCCATGGACATCTCCCAGCCAGTGCCAGAACATGCCTTATATTCTGCCCTCTGAGGTGCATAGTGCATGTAAATCTCTGAAGGTTAACAAGAGCTTGCAACCTCCAATATCTGCCATCATAGGTGAAGTTAGGAACCTCACAGAAAAGGGGAAAAATACATTTTATCTGCCATCAGCTTGAGACAAGCTTAGCAGGGAAAGAGAGGGGAGCAGGAAGGATTTAGTACAAAACAGCGCTGAACTAAGAGCTCACAAAGAATCATAGAGTAGTTTAGGTTGGAAGGTACGTTAAAGATCACCTAGTTCCGACCCCTCTGCCATGGGCACAGGCACCTCCTACTAGACCTGGTTGCTCAAAACCTCATCCAACCTGGCCTTGAACACTTCCAGGGATGGGGCAGCCACAACTTCCCTGGGCAACCTGTGTCGCGGGGCCTCGCTGCCCTCATGGTGAAACATTTCTTGCTGATGCTTCATCTAAATCTCCCCTCTTCATCACAAGGGAAAACAGGTTTCTTGCCCTGCAAGCCCCAACGCAGACCTCTTTGGGAGGGCTAGTCCCCTCTGTACAACTGTCTCCATCCCGCTGAGACAGCACCAGCTGGCAGAAGCGGTCACACACTTGCCTCTGAGTTCACCTGCCCTTCAGGAGGACACGCGCAACTGCCATCAGGAACACCAAATGAGTGGGGTGACCTGGCAGCATCTCTCAGGAGGAAACCTCGGCTCCCTCCCTCGAGACAGCTGTCCTTCCTCGAGCAAAAGGCAACGCTTTGCTTAGCTGGGCTTCGTCTCCCACGGGACAACGCTGCAGCAATTCAGTTTACGCCGCAGTCTTATCCGTGAGGAGGCTCTGCTCCACAGGTGGCCTCTGGACATGGCGCCTCCCTTCCCCAGGGGCTGCTCCCCAGATCCTGTCCCTCCTTTACCACGCCTGCTTTCTTGGCATTTTCTCCCTCCTTCTCATAAAACTTACTTATCTAACCCAAGCATTTTTCTTCCCTCAGTCTGGCTCCTATTCTCAGAGGAGCCATTTCCTTCTGTCTATTGTTGATCCTTACTGTTTCTTGTCTGCAGATGCATCTGTCGTGATCTTTGCTTCCAAGGAGCCAGCGATCACGAGTTCCTCATTATTTTTCAGGGAACCTGTTCAGCAAGGATTCTGCAAAAGAGTGGTTTCTCTTCTTGTCCTGAGAGGTTGCAAGTCCCACAGTACAGGGCAGATTGCTGATCCCAGCAGAAAATACTAGAAGTATTTGCAGCTTAACAAGCAAACAAGAAACAAACCCCCAAATCCCCAAACATCCTTTCCTGAGGCTGGAGAGAAGCTCTTGCCTGGTCAGCCTGCTGGGTTAAGAACTACATCACGTGCCATGGCTGGAATGCTAATTAATTTTACAACAAATGAGCTGGCGCGAACCTATTTACCACACTGGAGATTTCAAAGAAGGTACAGCTTTGATGCACGGTGTCACCTTCCCCCGTGGGCAGACAGGATATCCCCGAAGCCACATGCTCTCCGTTTCGCTGCGCTACTAGTTGAGGAAGTGTTTCACAGCAAGATGAGTCCTTCCAAAGAATCAACCCTCCGTAGAGAGCTCTCAAGAGTCAGGGAGCAGCAAGGGCTGGCAGTTCTCTACAGGATGAGGAGTATAACTCAGCTGGCAGGGCAGGGCTCGCCAGCCAGGGCTCCGTCCCACAGGACATAAGCAAGACCAGCAGCCAAGCCAAGGTCAACCAAGAGTCCAGATCATTCATGGTGACAAGGCAGGTCAAGCCGGGAAGTGAAACTGCAGGTCAGAGTCAGCGCCAATGACAATGAGCGGGGCAGATGCAGTCCAGTGCTCACCGGGCAGGTCTGACGTCAAACTGGGACGTCAGTCCGCGGGTTAGGGTCCCAGTCTGAGGTCCATCGCCAGGCACAAGCATGGCTGTACGGAGTGGGAGACAGGTGCACCTACACCATAGCTCAGGGAGCAATGGAAAGCCATGAACTGAGCTTAAACGGAGCCTCTGAGCCCATGGGCAGGGGAGCAAGGGCAATTAAGTTGGGAGCAAAGGCCCCATGGCAGGCTCGTCAGGGCAATTAAGTCCTATTAGGTACACTTAGGGCCTTGACATTGCATCTCTGCAGCCTTGGCCAGTATAACAGACGGCCGCCAAGAGAGATGCCCACAGATCCCATGCCATCTAAGTACAGATGCTCAGCTCGGGTAACAGGGGATCAGCCCTCTCTGAGTTACACCTCCTCTGCCTCTCTGCACTTGCTCGGAGCTTACAGATGGATTTTGCCACTGTCCCCCTTTGGCGTAAACTCCCTAATCTTCATAACAGACATAAAGGCTCCTTGTCCTGCCCCCTCAGAAATAAGAGGGCCCATATTCCGTGTTGCAGAGCAGCCCGTGTCTAAGGCATTGAAAGAAGACGCAGCAATAACCATGAACTGCTTTTGCTCCCCACATGCTGACGCGCCTCGGGGCAGAGAAAAGCAGCTGCAGGAGCAGCAAGGTACCTCCCAGACCATCAGTACAACAGCTCAGAGGCAAAGACAAACAGAGATGCAGGAAGCGATTATACCTTCAGATAACAGAGCTGCAAAGCTGAGTAAGCAATTGGTTGTTTCAGTTCGTTGTCGCTAAGTGTTGGGCTTTCATTGGAGACAAACAACCTAAACCCAACAACACAACAGCGGCAGTTGCTCGTACCAGCAAGGGAAGTTAAATAACCTCCGCCAATGGATACTGCAAAAGCAGAACACATGGGATAAGTGTGACAGTAGCATTAGAGAGACTGGAAATTGGCCAAGACAACTCCCGCGCCCCCTCGTATTTCAGGAGAAGTTCAGTGTTTCAGGAGCATCGTGGAACGCTCCTTTCTGGGTGATATTTAACTCCATCTTCAGACCCCAGCCAAGAACGCACGCCACAGTAACTGGCAATGTCCAGTAATCAAAACCAGAAAAACCTCTCCATTCTGTTGCTGAGTTTTATCCCTGCCATGGTGCTCTTTAACCCCGTGTCAGAACATACAAGCTTACATTCAGGAAGATTTAATGAAAAGCATGCAACGGCCAGAGATTCTGCTGCCAGGGCAGGAGGGGAAGAGAGAGAAAGAGAGGAAAAATATATCAAATAGCTTATAAAAAAAGAAATGTGCATTTCCCAGCAGAGGATACAGTCTTTTAAGCCATCCCACTTGGGGGAGCTTCCCCTAACTCTGACACTTCCTTGAAGGCAAAAGATAAACACATCATGGGGCCAGTAGAAGGGGTGTGCAGCTGCACCAGTCACTTAGAAGGTCCCTTTTGTATTGCCTTGGCTTGTTCTTCAAGCTCAGAGGGAAGGTTAAGTTGAAGTCACCTGCTCCACGATTCCCTGCGTACGCAGAACTGGCTGCAAAAGTATACGCTACCCATCGCAAAGGGAGAGACAGGTTCTGCCAGGTACAAAATTCATGAAGTTTGTCTTTTTAAAGTGAAAAATAAAGAAAAAAGTCTTGTAGTTTTGCTTTCAGAAAAACAGTTTTGGGAACAGACATTTCCCTGATGCAAAGTCCATGTGGACATGACGTTAAGCAGTCCCTCAGATGGTCAGACCTGCTGATAGCAACACCTGGGAAGGAGAGAGCCTGGCTTCCCGTTCTGAGAAAAGAAACAGCCAGCGCTGCTCTTTTGGGTTGGTTGTGCTCAAGACCAAATGGAGCAATAAGACACGTTCACGCCTTCCAGCTCAGAGCTTCATTTTCGCCACCAGTTCCTACTCCAGCCCAGTCCAGCTTGCGTGGACTCTTGCCCAGCTCTCCCAAACACCTACCAGTTTGTAGCCAGGCAAAGTTTTCCAAGAAAATACAGCTTGCCAGAGGTTATGTTTCCCAAGTCCCACTTGAGCCCCTTCACCCAGACCTCCCCTTTCTTTTCTGTCCCCTCTTGTGCACAGCAGCCTTACCCCTCCTCAGGGGGAGGTCCTCATACCTCAAGAGATACTTCCCTGTGCAAGCTGAGTCCTTCTCATTTACTGCTTCTGTGGGTAGGGATGGCATTAAGGAAATAATCACTGAGAGTGCAGACAATTCAGAAATAGCTTGAAAGCCACTTCTAAGGAGATCCGCCATCCTTGGGGTGTTCTAGAAAGCTTTAGTTGTGCTGATGCTTCTCTTGGGGAACTAAACAATCTTGACAATATTGTCTCCAGGGTTAACTGTCTCAGAACTCCATCAGCCATATGGGTCCACACCAAGGGTCCACCTATCCCACTACTGTCTCCAACAAGAACTGTGAGTCGACACCTAGGAAAGGGTAAGAACAAGCCAAAAATATATAGTACTTCCCCCCTCAAACCCAAATTATTTACTTAGCCTTCAATTATTTTCAGCTGAAAAGACTTTTTTGGCATTAGATGGTTTGTCTATTTAGTAATCCCTAAAAAAATCTTGCTTTGAAACACTACTGTCTTCCTTTGAACCTTGCACCCACAACAGCCTTTGATGAGAAGTTCTACAGGTCTGTTACCTGGTACACCCAGAACCTTCTCTCTTCATTTGTTTGAAGTCTGACCCCACTGCCCACATTTGTTGGCCTCAAGTTCTTGCATGGGAAAAGGTAGGAACAGTCAGTCCCTATCCACTCTTCACGCGACTCCAGATTTTGTAGGTCTCTGTCACATTCCCCCCAAAATCATCCCTTTCGCAGGCTGAAGTATCCCAGGTTGCTCCATTGCTCCTTGTGTGGAAGCTTCCGAGTCTAGATTCCGGTCACCCACAGCCAGATGAGAGCTAGAGGTCATATGCCAATATCAGGATAAAATTCACTGTGGGAAAGCACCACAACCTTCTCTTGATGTACCCCTGTTTCTCCAGAAGTGAGTTTGACTTGTGCTTTTCACAAGGCTTTTATGCAGAAAAAGAAAACAGACCAACTTTCCTCTTTTACAACCACTTTTCCTCCCTTTGAAATCAAAGAGAACACTTAGAAAGCAAAACTAATGCTCTTCTAAAAGCACAAAGATCCCCTTCTCAGAAGAGCAAAATGAAAGACCGTGACTCAGACGTGGGGCTGTAACTTCCTCATCCTATCACTCAAACCTTTGACCTCCAACATTTCTCGGTTTCTCTGTGAGGGTGTCATAGGTCCAGCTGATCTCACGATCTGTTGTGTTGATCTCAGAGATTTGAAAAATACCATTTGATCAACTGAACAGCATGCGTAAGCAGCACCTAGGGGTTCAAAAGTCTGACCTTGCAATTGTTATCTTCTTTTACGCAGAATGGATTTGGAAGAGCGGGCAGGAGGTGGCAGGGCAATGACTGGGTGGAGAAGGAGGTGTTGTGTTTACAGAATACGGTTTAACAGAAGCATCCACCATAACCACCCCTGCAACCCACAGACTTCAGGCCCTCCAGGGCAGGCCAGAGAGGTTTCCTGACTGATGTCAGGTAAGGGAAGATACTTCCCCCATGTAGATGCGTGCAGTTAAGTGGAGAAGTATTTTATCACCCTCCGGTTAGCCTGGAGCATTTCACGGGATGTTGAGCGGATCAACACGTCCATAGTGCTGTGATGCTTTGATACTAGATTGACAACACCCACATCACCCCGAAGCTCAGCAAGTCAAAGGAAATAGTTGGAGGTTTTTCATTTACTGAGCCCAAAATAGGTAATGGGGTTAGAGACACATAAAATCCAATTTTATAAAAAAAACTGCAAATGAGCATTTAGAGTAATTTTGAAGGTTTCTCACACTTACTAAGTATCCAGCAAACAACAACGCAATTAGGAAACCAGTTTTAATACAGTCCTTCACAGTAAGGCTGTGTTTGCGGCAGGGGGGGTTTCAGGAGGCCCAGACTTCCTTTGATAGCCCAAAGCCATTCAAGCATCACAAAGATTCAAAACCACTGATTTCCCAAATTTCAGGTCAAATCGAAAAAGAGTTTGGACCTTCCAGTCACTAGGTTGCTGCCTGCCCTACTTCCTTCAGAAACATCAGCGCCCCTCGCGCACTTTTCCCTGGCAAGTGCAGTGAGGTCACCACTGCCCAGGGCCTTGGCTGATGTCCTAGTTGACCTCTGGCCATGACCATTCTCTCCCACCTGGTAAAGCAGCTCCCAATGGGTGCCTCTTTCAGCAACAGCCAGCTTATCCCCCAGCTTCTACATTCCCAGACTGGTCTGGAGACACAAATTCAGGCAGCCCTAAGACAACAGCCAAGGCTGAAAGTCAGTGAGAAAGCTCTCCAGGTGAAAGCCGTTGCAGCTGGAAGGAAATCACATTCTGACATAGGATGGTGTTGGAAGCTTTGTTAAAAAATAATAATAATAAAAAAAAAAAGCAAACAAGGAAGTGGAAAAGGAGCAGGAGTGGAAGCAGAAGCTTCTGACCATACTGCCACCAAAAGAAACACTCAGCAAGACGTGACCTCGGCTTGAAGCCTCTTCACAGACCAGCCTCTGTTTCACATCAGGGTATAAACTACCGCTCCGCATTCTACAGTCACACCACTGCATATAATGAATTTGATTACCATCCGTAGCTCAGAGTAACATATTGGAAAAATAGCGTTAAGGAGAGGGAAAGAGGAATTGTCACACAACAACAATATTTATTCTAAAGAGTGCTGAGTGCCTTTAAAATGACTATTTTTAGATTTCTAGATTTTTAAGAAGGCAGCAGGAATGTTCATATTGGTCTCCTGCATAAAAACATTCTGAAATTTCATCTGATGTCACAATTTGTTTCTGGCTGAGATAGCAAGACGTGGTTTCTTCAGAGGCTTCAAGTGGCAGAAGAACCACTGTATCCGTTGGTAACTGATGCCAACAGTTAAATAGTCACCGTTAAAACCACATACCTTATTTCTAGCTTACATTCATCTAACTTTAATGTCGAGCTGCTGGCTCACATTATGCTTTCATCTGTTTTTCATCCATACACCGGCATCGCTTTACCCAATGATATTCATCCCTGCATTTAGGCTGACACAGAAGGTGGTACCCAACAAGTTTGGGGCAGGGAAAAAAGGTATATTGCATCCGTAAGGGTGCTACAGAATTCAATCAGGTCTAGAGGTAACGTTTGCATTGTAATTAAGGCGTGCTCCCAGCAATAAAGCATCAGCTCAGGACAAGCAACGTCCCCCAAGCACCCTGTTTCTGGAGCTTGGTGGCCTGAAGTAGCCAGGCAGCAAGGCTGGTAGCAGTTCACCGCTTGTTAACATCCCTCTTGGATTACTGCCATCATCAACCAACGTTAGGAGTATAAAAGGGAGTGCAATAAAAGACAGCAAGTGTCATCAAAGTTGCAGAGAAACGATTTTATAACCATTCCCCAAGGGGAGACGTATGTGGGCAGGGGTGAGGACACATACCCCGCAGCAGCTCTGCGCTACGTGGTTGTGGTGCCATCTCTGCGACCCCCAACTTACTGCCATGCGTGAGGAACAAAGGCAGATTTACCGCTTTCCTAAAGGCCCGAAGGATCTTGGCCAAGCTTGAACAGTGACTGACTTCTCCAGCTGAAAGGTCTCTTGCCCCGTGTCACAGATTTTTCTGGAGGCTGACACAGGGCACAACAGAGACAGTTGGGACCAAAGTGTCAACTGCGAATTTTGAAAATCTAAGTTAGAGTCCCATGGACCTTGTGAGGGCATAAAGAGGCAGAAAAAGGGAACCCAGCTCTCTCTGTAGCAGAGATAACTGCGGGGACTGCTGTACCACGGTCTATCTCCAGGGCAGCAATGCCATTCACAGTCACCGTGGGAAACCATATTGGTAACAGCAGCATCATGAACAGGCTGTTGCACCACACGGTAATGACACCATGGAAGAAGCAGCCGGTGCAGCCAAGCAGCACCAATTGGCATTATCTTAACACAGTGAGCTGTAAACTGTGTCAGAGCTGCTTTCTTCATGGTTCAGTCATTCCTTCCATGAGGGCATGAGCGCCCAGGGCAAGGAGTGCAGATAGCCCTGGCCAGGACCTGCCCAGAAGGCCCCTGCAGCTCCACACCAGCACCCTGAAGCTGCAGCTCCGCAGCAGACCTGCGGGCACTGGCAAACGATTGCTACAGTCTTAGAAAAACAGCCGCCAGGCTTTACTCTCCCAGTCACAACCTCAACACAAGCCATGCTGGCATGATGAGGCTTGGCAAAGAGGGCATGTCTAGGTGTTGAGATTAGGAATTTCCCCACTCCGGGCCAGTGGGGAAATGAAGAGCAAAGGGGAACCAGCCCACTACATTTAACTGTATTGTTAGATCAAACAAATCTGTTTTCCTTCTGTCTGTTGTCAAGAGCTGGAGGATTTTTTTCCATAGGAGAACTGACAGTGGGACCTGTATGTCAGATATACGTAGCAACGTCTCTCTGCTTTCTTGTGCCAATGAGTCGCTCCCAAAAAAATACTCTCTCCTTTTAATTCCAGGTGCTTCTTAGTATAGAAGAGGTTCCAGACTGGACCGATGCTTGGACAGCTGGGGGTGCCCCCCCACCTCCTCCTCTGGCCCTGGAGCCAGGACAAAGCCAGTCCTCCAGGTAGACTGTGCGTCACAGCCTAGGAAAATTCCTGCTTTCTACTGTGCCTGAGGCACGCACACACACACACGCCTGCTCTAGTTGTGGTTTGGAATTAGCAGACAGGAAAAAGGGCTGAAACCTCCAATATTGATTTGGCCCAAGTGTTCCCTTTCCTCACACCCTCAAACTTTTTCCCCCCCCTCACCTGCAAGCAGCACCCTCAGCAGCGGGATCACCAAGTGGTATTCAGCAGCTTAGCTAAATAAGCACCCCGTGTTTCCTAGCCTACCAGGATGGAAAACCTGTCTGATTGCCCAAGCTCCTGCAGGAAGTACAATGAGGTGCTAAGAAAATAATTCTGCTTACAAATTCTTTGGTCTGAAACAGCTGCTTTTGTGGCTGGATGGAGTTTTTGGCTGGCAATCAGCTCTCCCTCCAAGTCGTCTCCACGAGACACTCCATTTACTTCCTGTTCCCTAGCAAGTCCCTGCAGGAGAGCAAAGAAGCTGGGATTAAACATATACAACAGAGCCTAGCCAAGACACACAATCCGAATTTCCAGGCAAAGTAAAAGACAAATAGAAGCATCACAGAGGAACAAACGTAATATGGGCTTAAGTCGAGCATGAGCCCTCTGTAAATGTGATCTGAACAGCAGGATGCACCTTCCAGCCTGGCAGATTCCATAAAAGCAAGGTCTGCCACATGGCAGATCTCAGGAAGAGTGGCAGGAGACACAACAGATTTAGAAAGAGGCTTTAGGGATTCAACATCACCTTGAATGACACCGAACCACTACCTTCAAATGGCGGTTGGTGCACCAATGTAAAATGAACAGGTTCTCCGAGTTCTGCACAACTGGAGCTACAGGGCTCCAGCTTTTTCATAAGGAACGGAGGAAATTAGAAAAACCTGTCTGAACTGTTCTCTCCCTGTATGTCTGACACGACACCCAGTGGCCCCTCACACCATCAGAGCACCCGATGTCAGTGACGCTACCAGCGTACCTCCAGTGGTACTATCTGCCACAGGTGGGCAGATTAAAGAAGGAATAAAGGAGTGAAGCAATATTGCCCAGCCATGGCCACATGGCCAGTGTTATAGTCTTAGTTTTCCCAAAATATTTCTCTGGAGTCCCAGCACAATACTTCAAACACTGAATTTCTTTTGTAAGATTGACAAATCTAAAGGTTGCCTTCCACTTTTAAATAATAATTTAAAATAATACCTACTAGTAAAACCCTCAAGTGTGAAAACCTCAAGTAGTTAAGTAGAACATGGTCTTCACAGATTCCTCCTCTGCTCAGGAGCAGCCCGAGTCTTCAGTTACTGCGCAGCCACATCATGTCCCCCTCACCACAAGGGAAATCCCACCGAATCTGACTGCGTTGTCAACCCAGCAGGAAGCAGCAATCTCACAGGAAAGGCTATTCTAGTGATGTCTCCAGGGCAGTTTTGCAGATCAAAGACACTTTTGGACCAGCGCCGAGGCAGAGCTGGCCAGTACCTCCAAGAAGGTGGCTAAGTGGAAAATCTTCCCCAAAACAGTTGAAGAAAGTTGAAAGATAGACGCTTTTTCTGAAGTTTCAATTACTGATGAAAGCAATGGGAAGTTTCCCTCTCTCCCTAAAACGCTGCATTTCTTTTGGCAGCAGTGAAAAAAGAACCCTCTCTCCATCATACACGTGTATTTCCCCACTACTGAAGCGACATAGTTTGCAAAAACTGAAAAGGAAAAAAAAAAAAATTCTGCCACTGGAGTCATGATTTTTAACAAGCATTTTTAGTATTCACCATGAATAAGGAACATCAAAGCAACCAACTCCACTTTGTACAGTTGACACTTCTTCAGGAAACAACCGTCAGTGCCACAAGACATTTTCTGTCATATTGGGGGGGTGTGGGGGTGTGTGTCAGTGAGCTGTAGACAGCAGCGCAATGAACTCTATTCAAATGCTTTGCTGAGCTGCTGCCTAAGCAAGGAAACGCGAAGGGAAGCCTGAAGCCAGAGCATTTCCCATGAGACAGTGAATCAAGACCTTCCTCTCTCCTGTGACTCAGTGTCACAGGAGGCAGATTGCAGACGACTTCTGGCTGTGTGAAGCTGCAGCCATGGCACTGCGAGCAGACCGGCTCCTCCGGATGCGTGCAACAGAGACGGAACGGAAACGGAATGGGAGAGCTGCTGAGGAGGCCCCATGTTGCAGCTGCTTCTCTTTCAAAGCCTGGCTAGCATCAGTCGTGCTGGGATGATGTCAAAGGGACCTCTGGCCTGTGCTTCACGCACAAAGACTAGAAGAGAACGAGAAAGAACAAATCAAAAGACTCAGAGCAAAGGAACAGCTAAGGGCTGGGAAGAGAAACACATTCTGGACACCAAGAACAAGCAAAGCACCCACAAAACATGCAATTACCTGCTGCAGAAAAGGCGGCAGGATCATCTCATTTCATGCAATGCACAGATCCTTGAGAAAATGCAGCCTTTCTGCCACTCCATCCTGTTCCAGAGGCTTTCCTTCATGCCTGTGGCTTTCTTTAGCTTCACAACTCTGATTCTGTCCACCCAGGTCTCCTCTGCCCATAAGCAGAGGAAGGACACTACTGAAGAGCAAAACAGCCCGTGTGCTTCTGAGAAGCCTACGTTCCTCTCTAGTCACTAAAACACTCCAAGCCAATGAGAAACGTTGGCTTCACGAAAGAAAACAAGAGGGCAAAGAAAGAAGATGGTTTCTCAAGCCAGCCAAACATTAGAAAGCAAAGTCATTGTATTTGCGTGTAACAGCCTCTGGTTCAGCGTGACCACACCGGAGCCCGGGAGGATTACTAACAGCTTCTGCATGGCTTTGCTACCCACACCCACTCAGCAAAGGTCCCCACAGCTGAGAGAACACACCTCATCTTCTTGCTCACTTATTTGGAGCTCTTGCTCAGAACCTTGAACCCAGAATACCAAGAGCAGCTATTTCCAAATGCTTCGTAGGTGGTTATTCACACACTCGCACTATTCCACGAGCGTTTGTCGTTGCTGATTATCCCAGCGAGCACTGTTCGCAAAGCCGGGGTGAAAGAGCGGTGCAAAGACAAGCAGGTCACATCCCATCTTAAAACAGGCCCCACTGTTGCGTGGCATGGCTGAAGCACATAGCCAGCCTCTTCCTCAAAGCTTCCAGGGACAGGCACCGTAAGCTCCCCCGGCAATCCACCCATCACCTCCTAATCCGTAACTACATAGCTTTCCCTTTCCAAAGTTTGGTGCTATGTCTGAAAGCAGGGAAATGTGATGAAATGTCAGAAAGAAAAAAAGAAACGTGTGCAAGGAAACCCTGAAATTTCAATCCACCTCATGCAGCCTGAAGAACAGGAGGTGAAACCTTAGGTCTGCTGAGAGCTGCGGGAGTCGGACAACCAATTTAAGATGTCCTTCAGGTACTGTGCTGAGGAGGTGCTGCAATCTCAAACCCCAGGATGGAGAGAGAAAAAACTAGAATAAAAAAATCCAGGCTGAAGCCCGCTCTTCATCCAGGATGGAAAATAAACCCATGAAGGACTATAAGCAAAGTCTTCCTCAGTTCTCGCTGCAGGGCTGGCTTCTGTGAGCGGTCCTCCTAACACACACGAGATACTCCCTGTTTTCCTCCTTCACTTTGGGAGTCCCCCTCCAGCTGTAAGCTACCCACCTGCTTGTCTGCTTCCACGTAGACAATTTTAGCAGCAGGAAACGGTGCCGCATGGACTGCGCTGGAAAGCATGGTCTCTACTTCTTCACTCACCAGGGAGGACTGTCACAAATTGCGGAATTTCAGGGGAGTCACCTGTGAGGGAAAGAAGAGGCACCAGAAGTGAATAAAGAAGAGTGGCTGGCTTCATCTAACCACTGTCAGAAGGGCCGGTCTTGATTCCACCGTTACTCTGTACTCTGATGCTTCTGGCATTGGAGCTGCTTCCACCAGCCAATTCAGTTCACTGAACTGGCAGAAAACTAACAGAATGACAAAAAAAACCAAACCACTGCGGCAACAATGAGCTCATCTGTCTTCTCTGGTTGCATCCAGTGCGGGCATGTGGGACTACCGCAACGATGTGCCAAAACCAGCTATTTTGAGCTGAAGGCGCGCTGGACGCTTATCCTCTTGAGAAACTCCTTTTGTGCACACTGAGCTGACTTTGCCGGGCCTGTGTGCCACCAAAAGGACCTGGGACAGTCAATGATCCCCTGCAGCTTTTCCCTTGTCTATTTTAACATTTTTTGTTATTTAGAGCGATCTCTTTCTATCTGTGCACGCCGAGCGCAAGGGAATCCCATCTCTGGCTTTGCACATCACGACAAACAGCAGCAGCAAAAGCCCTGACCTCCACTGAAAAGCCCCATCTCTACCTAAAAGTGGTCACTCCTGCCTCACTGCTGGACGAAGACATTTTCTGCCTCCCACAGGAGACAAGCAGCAGGATCGGTGCAAGTCACACTTCCCGCCAGGCAAAGCAGCCGCAGGTAAGGCCAGTGTCGGCTCCTTACAAGGAAGTGTCCGATATTCCCTTGCTCACGCACTGGGAACAACCGCAGCCACCCTAAAGGGTGGGGAGAGTCAGCCCTGCGAGGCAGCACCAGGAGATAATGGAGAAAACCAAGAAATCAGTGGATTCATTATGTTATTCAGGCTTGAGTTCCTAGAAAAGATTTTTTTTTTTTTCCCCTGGTCCGCAGCAGCATGAAACATCCTTCAGATGACAGCAGCGTTCCTAATACCCTACGACGCTTGGAGGGAATTGGCACTGTTTCCTGCAAAGCACCTCTCACCCCACCGCTGCCATGCTACCAGTCCTATCCGACCATTAGAGAGCTGGGGAATTCGTTTGGTTTTACAGTAAAGAGGAAATTCACAGAAAAACTTATGAAGCTATTCAAATCCCCAAATAATTCTGGCACTAAGAAGCCTGAGGGTTACAAACCCCCAACCCTTTTGAAGCAGCCGTTTTAAACTTAACTTGATTTTTTAGTTAATGAGATTACTTGGAGATAACGTATTACCAGTTGAACAGTCAAAATTCGGGGCTAAAGCTCTTCTTCCTCATTTGCCATCCCTTAAAGGGGGGATCTGTGCCCTTTCTGCCTTATTTTTCAGTTTGTCTACTGAACTGCACGTCTGTCCTCCAAACTGCACATCTGTCCTCCAAACTGCACATCTGTCCTCCCTGTCTCAGTCAGGAGGCTGAGGAACCCAGGAAGACCACCAGGTCACGGCTTTCACAGGGCTGGGCCAGCTCTAATTTTTTATCAGCTCTGTGCCACTGGGGAAAGGAGTTATTAGCTGCTTTCTAACCTCACCGAGGCGGCGTCAAAGCCAACTTTCCCCTGCTGAACCTGGCAGATCTTCCAGCAGCACGAACCGGCAAAGGTTTGTTCATCCCGTGATTACACCAGTTCACACCACCCATAGCTGCTGGCTCTCTAGGAGACCACGTTTACTGGTGCAGAGCAAGGCAGTTCGTTACAGTCCAAGCAGACACGAGATAAGGGAGTCAGAAAACCTGTCCAGATGTCCTGTGCAGTAGGTGGGTGTCCCAAGGCTTCCTGTATCAAGGCTCCCCAGGATCGAGCAGCTCCGCACCCTGACAGTAATGACCCCCCTCCAGTTACTCAGGACTTTGTTTCCTCTGGGGGCAGGGCTTGCAGGGGGGATTTTTCTAATAAGATCTGCACTTTTGCTGCATCTTGGTGCGAAGAAGTAATTAAATCTCCTTTCCTAGCTACTGCTTATTTTCACAAATTTTAAAAAAAAAAAAAANGAAAAAAGCTGGAAGTTAGGATCTTTGAGTTGTCTTTCGCTTCACCAAACCTGTCTGAAATCTGCATTTGGGCAGCAATGATACAGGATGTATTTTTTCCACAAATCAGACTCAAAAGGCTTCAGGCAGGTGTTTCTACTGGTGGATCTGCAAAGGCAACTGAAAGAAGTCACGGACAGCCACAGTGAGCAACAGTCCCCACTCCCAAGAGTCCTCTCAAAAACTTACACAGGGAGATAGAGCCACTCCTCGTGGGCCCCCAACCAGTACTGATCCATTAGGCTCTACTGTCCCTGATCTCTGGAAGAAAAGCATTTCTGGGTAAAAGCAAGAATACTGCGAACTCTTCCTTACAGTTTCATGTTAAAATGAGGAAAGCAGCCCAAGGTCCTTGTCACAGCTCCAAGTCACCGCAGTATTACTTCAGCCATGATAGTACAACTCCACCGATAGGCTGGCACAAAAGCTAAAGCTGAATCAAACCTGTCATGCTCCCAAAAGACATCCTGAAGCCTGAATAAAACATAAAAAGGGGGGGGGAAGGCGCTTTACTCCTTTCTGTAGTTATTTTTAATCTAGGGTGGACTGTGTCATCCTGGAACTGAGTCAAATGAAAATGAGAGATTTAAAGCACTTCACTCTCCCCCCGCTGCCCCTCTGCTCTGCATCAGTCATCACTTCTTGGTTTGTAAACGCTTAGTGGGATTTGCACGGGGCCAGGCAAATCAGGCTCCTCCATTTACTGCTATACAACAAATATATTCCGGTAACAGGCTGTTCTGCTGCCAATGCCTTCTGTTTTCCAACTCATTTCATTTTCTTTAGTGACTTTCTTTCAGACAAGTGGATAACCAGAGCCGCGGGTCGACAGCAGCGCCAGTTATTTCTTTGCAGCAAACCTGCCCGTGTAGGAAGCAGGTACAAAATCTCTCCTCACCGTGCCAGACCCAGTTTATTTGCTCCTGTTTCCGCTCCCTTTCCACCATCCGTCAGCCCACAAAGCGCTGACTGTTTCTCTGCCCAGGGCTCTCCCCTGCTGCCTCCCCTGCCTTTCCTGCCAGGCTCTCCCAAGCCAATAGCCAAGGAAACCTGTCCACACCTCTGCAGGCTGGGGCTGTGCCTTTGTTTTGGGCAGTGACGTGTGCTTGGGGTGGAGGCCACCATTGTTTCAGCTCCCTGATTCCACAAAGGAGCGTTAATAATTTCTTACAACTGCAGTAAATGAAGGGTGGCAGTTACACCCAACCTATACCATTATACGTCATCGTTTTTCCTGTTACCTGTCAAAAAGGGGCTTTCTTCCTTTTGCTGTGGGAAGGTGACTGAGGTTGCAGTGTCACCTAGGCAGAAGCCACTAACTTTAACAGAATTTCTGTCAAACATGTGGACCATATTGAGGCAGAGACAGGGTCATCCTGCCCTGAGCCAGGCAGAAGAGCTCCTAAGTCCGTTTGGATCAGAAATCGGAGCTGGGCTCCCTCTCAAGGGTCATCGTGTCTCTCCTTATAGGGAAGGGATGCAGTGGATATTGCAGCTGCCGTCTGCGGTGTTCAAAGCCGTTTGACAGCACCAGCAGAAAAATAAAACTGTGCTGGGGAAAGCAGATGCTTTTTCACAAAAATGAAGTGACTCTCATTTAGCCCGTGAAAGGTATTTCTGGCCGAGAAGTTGCACAAGAGGCAGTCTGAAATCCTCTAATTTGTCTCAAAAGGTGCTCTCTGACTTGAAGAGTGTAATCACACACCGATCCTGGCTTCTTCAAGCATCATAGAAAGAACAGAAAACAGCAGGAAACATCTTCCCCCCCTGCCTTGTATAGCATGAAGGTTACACACAAGAACTAAAACACTACAGCCACAAACCTTATTTTGCAGAAGATAGATAGTCTCATTTTGCACATTCAGCGCAACGTTAAACCCATGCTCCCAAAATTTGGCTGTGCCAAGGCTCGCAAGCTTAGAGTGAAATTACCTCCAACAGAAAAGTTTCACTGCCCCAGCGAAAAAATGAGCAGTGGCAAACACAAACAAAATGACACACAAGTGGTGAAAAGTAAAAGGAGGTGGTTTAGACACATCCCATCTTGATAGGCAATGTTTCAGGAACCAGGGTGAGGAAATGGGTTTTCCTTTTACGCAAGGGTGGGCCAGATCCTTGGCTGGAATAAATCAGCGCTGCTGCCCTGCTGAAATCACTGGATTGTTGCTGATTCACAGCAGCTGAGGGTCTGGCACGTGGTTTTCTCCTGACAGTATCACAGTAAGTTAATTCTAAATTAAAATCACGTGGAGATGTTGTTTTGATACAATATTGTTAAATACCAAATACACCAAAACTGAACTGAACTACACTAAAATGAGAGAGAGTAGACAGAATGCCTCTCTGTTGTAATGTGGGCTCAGAGGCTAGAAGGAACCGCGGGACAATTTGACGAAATCCCTTGAAGCAGTCTCCCTGACTAATTAGTCTCTTCATTCTGGAACCAGGCCATTGGTGGTGTGAAGGTTTCAGGGTTTCATACATTTCCTCATGCTCACTAAGAACTTGCTGTAATTCCTGAAGCCAAAAGCACCGAGGACGCAAAGCACAGCTAGACAAACTGACAGGGAAGGCGGCTAACGGTGATCCTCTCTCACTAGCCCCCGACGGCACAGGTGGCCAAGAGGGACCTGCGGCCACGCTGGGCTCGAAGCTGGGGAGCCCTGCACGGCACCCCACCGCCAACCAACCTGCTGCAGCCAGCTGAGGGACACCAAAGGATATTTTTCAGCTGCAGACGTGGCAGCAGCAGCCTGGGAACCCCTTGAGCATCACAGCACACAGGCAGGGGAGAGGCACACCCCACCGCCACCGCTTGTGCAACTCCTGTCTCCTTGAGTCCCGCGGTGGACGCGAGCAGGACCTGGGGCAGCCGCGCAGCGTGCGGGGAGCGATGCCCTTCGCACAGAGCACCCCCAGGCGCTCTCCTCCCTGTTGAGGCTCTCCCTCTTCCTAGATCTGCCCTCCCCACTATGCCAGTGACCTTGCTGGCAGCCTTGCCCTGTCTGGCCAAACCCCAATTCCCCCTGATCCCAAGCAACCGAGCCTCCAGCCTCTCTAAGGATCAGCAAGGACGATGCTAATTCACCGCTGAAGTGGGTGGCAGCCTTTATTATGTTTCGGGCCCGAGAAATCCGGCCGGTGCCCCGAGAACCGCAGGGCTCCTTGCTAATTACACGGCAGAGCACCGCGTGATTCATGCCAGCAGCTCCTCAGCCCCCTCGCCTCCGTCCCGGCCGGCGTGACACAACGAATCCCAGTGGAAGCGATTAGCAGGTTGCAGCCGCAGCCGCCCGCTCCCCAGCGCTATTACCAAACACGGCGCCATGAATGGGCCGTGGGAGGGCGGGCAGGGGCCTGTTGAATCACGCTCTTCGGCGTTGCGACATCGGAAGTTGCGCTTTAAAACCCATCGCCCCGGTTGCGCTCGGATTTCCCAACGAAGGCTGGAGGAGGAGGACGGAGGACCCGGGCTGAGAACATTATCTATGCATTTTTCAATTCCCAGGGGAGGTTGGAAAGTTAGAACTAGCTCTGGGGCCTTTTGGTTTTGTTTTTTTCCCCGCTTCCCTCCTCTCTTCTCGTTTGGGCTGATTAACTTCGGCGACCGGCTTGCACAATTTTATCAGGTTGAGCCTGATGAATCATTCGTCTTCAGCAAGCAACAGCGAGAGATTGCAGGGTGGGCAGGGTCTGCGTTTCAGTCACCAAAACGAGCAAAAAACCCCCCAAACCGCCAAAACACCCCACATGGAGAGAGAGGGAAAGGGGGCAGGGAAAAAGAGACAGTGGGGCAACAGTGCGGACAGCTTTCTGATGTCTGGTCTCGGACAACGAGCAGCACATTGGTTTGTAAGGCTGCCAGACCTCCTAGGAAACCTAAAAGGCTGCTGTTATTTATAAAGCTATTCTGCGTGCGAGGCGAGCTCGTTATATTTATAGGTACCTGTCCCATTCACCCACTTCAGGGCCCTCGTTCCCATAAATCTACGAGGCTCGCAGAATCTGCCTTCAAACGCTCAGACACCTCTCCTTTCTGAGCGGGGACATTTGGAAGCGTCTCCCACCGCTGCAGGGCTCAGCAGCACGTACATGTAAACACACACCTGAAAGCCCCACATTTCTGTCAAGCCAAGATTCGAGAATTTGTCTTCCCCGCGGGAGAGCACCAGATTTTGCATTTCATTCGTAAAAAGCTCCCAGTAAATCTTAAGCACAAAGGTTTTGATTTAAAGACAGTTTAAAACTGTCAGCCGGCTTCAGGAGAGAAGATATACAAGCCAGCCCAATTGATTCTGGCAGCCTGGACTCCCAGCCCCCCCCCTTTAAGAAGGGAAAACAAAATAAAATCAACCCTCCTAGGTTTTCTGCCTGAACTTCAAACAATCCGCACATAAATCCAAAGCGGAGCTCCGCCGGTAAGAGCTTTGCAAACACAGCCCTTCAGCGAAGCTGGGGACGTGAGCAAGCAAAGGCAGCTCCCTCCAAATCGCACCGAGGGCAGGAAAAGCAAGAGATTTGGCCTTTGCAGTTTGCGGGTGTTCACACACAAACACAAGCAAGCTCGTCTGTTTTGGAGGTGCAAGACTTATTTCTCAACAACAACAAAAAGTAAGAATGGTGGGTACAGCTCTTGCCTCCTACAGATAAACCAGGCAGGATTTCGCTCCTGAGACCAGCTGGGCTCACTCCTGTCGACCAGAAGCCTTGCCCAAATGTAGATACGGGCAATTGAGGCAAACTGCTGCTTCCAGTTGCCCATATGTTAGCAAACTTTCAAGCAGAACTATGCTCGACCGGTCTCGGATCCCACATTTCTCAGGTGCTTTGATTTGTGCCATGATTTGGGGCATTGATTACCAATTGCTACATCAGATCTAAAACCTCCTGCAGTTGTCCAGGTCTGGCTCCCTTAAGCAGCCACACAATCACGGCGAGAAGCGTTTTGGCCCACTCCAAGTTGCAACCGCGGGCAGGTCTTGAGAGGAGTCTCAAAGAACCCCCTCAGAGGCAGAAGCTTTCACAATCCAAGGGCAGATACCATTTTTCCTGCTTAATCTCTTGGAATGATTCCCTCTCAGTCATGAATTTCAAGTCAGAGAGAGAAAAATATTTGCCCTTTTGCCATGTATTTCGGGGACTGACTATTTAACTATTTGACGTGGCATAAATTCAAACACTTTAACAAAACAAAGGCAAAAGAAAGGGCTTCCACAGCTTAGAACATACCCAAACCCACATCTATCCAAGAGCCACCAGTCCAAAGCCGAGACGTATAGAGGCTGAAGATCTGTGCGGCTGGATCTGGAGGTAGAAGCTTTCACATCTTAGCTTGAGTGTCAGATCCTGGGCTGCACTACAGTGAGCAGGTGTCTTTGTACACAAGAGGCAGCCACAAAAACTTTAACCAAAATTTACAGTCCTCTGTTAAAAGTCATCCTCTCCATAATGCAGCATTTACTAACAAATAATCATCTCAAAAGATTCCCATCCAGTTCTACTGGGAACCTAAACAATGCAGCTCTGGGTTAAGGGTGTGAGAGAGATGAAGCAAAGCTGACTCAAGCTGCTTCCAGTGGCTAAGCAGAGTGAAATGCAATAAATACAGAGCAAACCCAGTTTTTCCCTTGCCGTTGCACACAATATTTGCAAGCGATTACACTGGCTGCGGCAGTTTAACATGCAGGAAAATAGTCAAGATACTCTGCGCATTATTTACCTACCTAGTTAGAAAAGTTCAGGCCATAAACTGAAAAGGAAGCTGGATTTTAAAAATGATTTTGTGCCTTAAGATGTCTGTTGCAGGCACAAATGCGAAACAGATAAATACATTTAGGCTCTTTTCTCTATGGTCTTCCATCTCACACAGTCATTTGCTGCTCTGCTAGGATTAACAGCGGCTCACAGCTCCCTCCTGTATGATGCATCATAGATTTTACTTGATCATTTATGCTTTATAATCCAGAACCATGGATAAATTATGGCATTTTCTTTAAAAACCCTCCAGTCTCACTGTAAAGCAGCGATGAATTCATGTTCCCTGGTAGGTTAAGGCCACAATCAGTTGACCTCAGAGGAACAAAATGCCACCACGTGTCGCAGGAGAATAGGGAGGCAACAGCCCCTCTGGGAAAGGATGAAGAAAAAAAATCCGTGCAGAGGTTATTTTGTTAACCTAACCTGAACATCTCTCAGGTGGCTTAGAGGATACCCGAGGGCTTCTCTAGCAAAAGACGGGGTCATGTTGTAGGGCTCAGGGCTCATGACTGGTAACAAGATGGGTAACGTGCACTCCCAGACCAGAGCTCAGATGTAGTTGAGGTAAATAGTGGCCTACAGCCACCATTACCTGCAGGCTGATCGGTGACCTGACAGCCACGCTTCAGCTCCTAGAAGACAGCCATACCTTCCCCATCTCAGCGGCACGTCAAGCTGAGCAGCTCCCTCCATCTCAGAGGTACTTCCCCCTCAGTATGGACATATATGATCTACGCTGATGCCATGTGTGGGTAGCTTCACTGGGCCTGTAGAGGGGACACGGGATCCTTAGGATGCCTGACCCCTAGGTATTCTCCTGACCCACTGCTCACGTGCTTTTAGGGAGTTGGAAACCAGGCTACAGCAAACACCAGACATCTAGTGTCTCTGCAGGTCACCTCCCTGTCTCCAGATCTTCTCTGGTGCCCCCATAGGTCAATGCCTGTTTCCAAAGCGAGCACAGATTTTCCAAGAGTCCTCTTTCAAGGGGAAATCTTCTTCTCTCCTCCCTACCCCCAGTTCTTGAAGTTCTCAAACTGCCTCTGGAGTCTGCTAATAAGGATGTTTCAGGCCTTACTTTGCAGGAAGGCTTTTAACACCATCACCAGGAGAGCTTATTTTCCAGTTCTGAATTGATGCAAGAAGAGACATCTCAAAAAAAAAAAAAAAAAAAAAAAAGGAAGAAAAAAAGAAGAAGAAGAAAAAAAAAAAAAAGTCTGGAGAGAAGAAGTTTACTCCCTAACTTCTGACCAACACTGAGCTCTGATGAAGGTACAACTACAACACCAGAAGCAAACACTTCCATTTCTGGAGTGTCGGGAAGAGAGCAAAGAGACAGACATTGAAGGAGGAGGCAGGCTCAGATACCACCTTCTCTCTCTCCCTGTGGCATCTATACATAAGTTTCTCCTTCAGGGTCCCAGCAGCAGAGCTGAGCGACAGACGGTCGAGACAGTAGCTCTCCAAGCCATTTTGGGAACATTCTACAAAGTCTGAAAGCGGCATTTACAATGCTGCTTTGCAACTGGGAGGAGAATCACAGTATGATCCAGTAATCAAGGAAAGCTGTCAGATTCATAGAATATGTTTTAACCCGTAATAAATAATAGTTCCCTAAACTTTATTGTGGTCACAAAGTCAGAACAAAATTTGATAAAAAAATACAATTATTGTGCACAGAAAATTTTGAAAAATGTCACTAAATCCTCAGGGGAAAAACAATGACTGCCTTTTTAATGAAAACCAAGCTTATGGATTGCTGGTTTCTGAAAGCAGCCTGGTAAGTGTTTTTGTTTTCCAATAAGCAAAATAAATACTGGAACAGACCCACGGTCCTTCCCCTCCCATTGCTCCAAACTTCCCCATTTTTCAAAGTGGAATAAAGGATGCCTGTCCTCTGATTTTAAAACCAGGACCTTGTTCCCCAGCGTAGAACCAGAGGTAGGTATGGCAGTGGAGGAAGGCCAGGAGACCCTCATGTATATTGGGGATTGCAATGAACGGACAACAAGAAGCAGAACCTGCTCCTGACAAACTAGATTGGGAAAGTACCTGGAGATGGAGCTTATCATGCCACAACTTGAACCTCCCCAAGCAATTCACACACCCATGTCTCTACATGAAAGCAATGAGATGGGAAGGAAGCACAGTTAGGGTTTGGCGCTGCTCAAGCCCTATGCAATTACAGGCAAGAGTAAACATCTTATTCAAGGATGAGCAATCGTCCCTCAAGGGAAAACCCTGGGGCTTCCAGCCCTCCCAAGAAGGTCACAAATGGGTACAGGAAACAAGAGGAGACTTGCACAAAGGGAAGGAGCTAAACCTCACTGCCCATGAGTAAGGAACTGAGCAGACGGGTCCATGTGTTTCAGCACTGGGCACAGATTTCGGAACAAACGCATGGGAAGCTGTGGCATCACGGAACGTTTTGTTTCTGAAGCTCCAAGGGCATTATGTAGTCTTTATTCCCAACGCAGCAATTGCAATAAAATCTCCGGCTTGACAGGAGCACCTAATTTAGTGTCTTTCCTCCATGGCAGGAAAAGGGAGCACCACAAAATTGGCATCAGAGCTGTTCCTTATGGAGGCAAGGGATCCCGAAATTGTCCCCAAACTCTGGTCAAACTTCCCTTAACACACCTACATGCCCATCACATGAGCTTCAACATCTCCAAATGAAACCGTGGCTTGAAAGAGTAATCTTTAAATTAATTTCTTACCTTCAATGCCATCTGCTTGGCACAGCCAAGTTTACAGCCTTTCCAGATGCCATCTCCCATTCACTGAGGCCCAACAAGTCATGAGCCGTACAGTGTCTGACCCAAGAAACTCATACTCTAAAGACTTACCTACTGGTAGCTATTTGAGAGCGCTTCTGCAGAGCTGTGGGAGCTCCTAAGAGATAAGCATATGCACTTCTCTGTAGTCACATCCCTGCCACTGTCCCATGTGACTGGCCGGCTCTCGGCGGGCTCAGAAGTCTTTATTCTCTGGAGGAAGAGGGGGTGTCGTGAAGTTGGCATCAGAGCTGTTCCTCACGGATGCAGGGGATCCTGAAAATATACCAAAACTCTGGTCAACCCTCCCTTAACACACCTACATGCCCGTCACACAAGCTTCAACAGACACCTCAAGAACCGAGACAGGTAACATATGCCAGCACGCAACATCTAGGCACCAAGGCCCTGAGGAAAAGTCCATTGAACTCCTTCAGCAGGCTCAGGAGGGGACAACTGGCAGCTCATTTGTTGCCGTAAGTACTTGTTTCTCAGATGCTGGGGCTGGGCCAGTCGATCCCGGCTAATTAATCTCCCTGAAAAAAAAATGAAACCATCTGTCTGTACAGTAATTACTCTTCCTGCCTGGGCTCACAAGCCCACATGGCAGATCGTGGAGAGGCCGTATCAAACGAGCAAGTATGGTAATGACATACTCTTTGCTGCCGTCATACAGCCCTACTAACTGCTCAGGAAGTCCAGGCAGCCACCCAGCCTGCAGACACTTCCTTCCTTTGCTTAGTGTCCTGCTGCATGGAGAGATCCTCCCTCGCCCAAACCTGCAGCTGGCAGCGAGGGACCTCACAGCCATGGTGGTCTGAGCCAGCCCAACATCACGTACGAGCCCCAAGCCAAGGTGCAGCCCTAGGATCAGGCTCACGAGAATGATGGATAGCTGCCAGTAGTCACTCAAGCTGCACCCTGCTCTCCCACCACCGCTGCGGGCAGAGGCAGGAAAACCAGTGGAGGAAACAAGCCTTTTCTGGGAATGCCCCAGCTAAACTGAATCAGCATCAAGCTGTGGAGGATGTTCAATCTGGTGGCCGCTGAGAGGCCTTCAGAAATGCTTTTGCATCCCTTATGTTGTTGGATATATCCACACATACAAAAGCTTAATGTATTGCTCATATAAACAATGTTTCAGGGCAGTAATGAGACGATCAAACCTATGGTTCATTAATAACATGGCGTTCAGTGTAAGCTTTTCCCCTCACTAACCAAGGCACAGTCCATTTAACAAAGCAGGCTCAGAGTTACTCTTCATTGATTAATTTTTCCCATTACTAATGATGACAAAACCGAAGTCAGGGTACTAAGAAACCAACACATGTAAACTACAAAAATTCCCTGAAGGAACCGCAAATCATACTCCACAAAAAGCTGGTAGGATAAGTAGAGCTGTAATTCAAGGGCCACGCGCTTCCCCCAGCAGCATCACGTGCGCAGCCCATGCCAGCTGCCTGGACAACCTCCTCATGGATGGCTTGCAAAGGTCTTCCCCCAAAACCAGGTCTTTTTACAGAGGCTCATGTCACAGTGACTGGGAGAGGAGAGGTGAGGACAAGCAGAAATGGAAGAGTCTGCCACCAGCTCCCATCCATGCCTCCTCCTGTTTGGGGGACCTGGACCTTTTCCTTTGGTTTTCAGCAAAGGGCAGAGTAAAACTCAGTTTGAGGGAGGCAGAAACAGGCAGAGCTTTATTTCAAACACGCCTCAGTTACTCAGCGCAGTACAGCTGCAAGAACTGGGAGGAAGGAGGGGAGGAAAAAAAAAAAAAAGGCTTTGTGGTTAATTATGAGTACACTAACATGGTAAGAAATAAGGCAGCGAGGATGGCAGAGATAATTACTCTATGAGTTGCATTTCCCTTTTGGACAGGAGATAATGAGATATCCTTTGCTATACAGAAGAGGCTGGTGTAGGGCAAGCAAGTTGGAGCTGCAGAAACCCACCGCCCCTGTGCCAGTGTTGGCCAACAGGGCCAAGCTTTCTTAGCGACGAGTGGACAGAAAACAAAATTAACTGACTCCTGGGAAAGAAAATAGTTTTCCCTTCTCCTCGGGCACTACCCGTCCAACTCCTCAGGATCCCCAGCCTGCGCTGCTGCCCCAGGTTTCCACAGACGTCACAGATGTGTCCTGCTCGGCAGGACCCTTGTCCCAGGGAGCGATGCAGAGGGGACACGCACACTCTGCTCCGCTTCTCGAAGCCTGGACAGGCAGGAGTGAGCTGCTCGTGCCGGGAAGCCCCGGCAGACTCCAGGAAAATGCACAGAATTGCACAAAGCTGTTTGGAAAGAGCCACAGCAAAGCAACCTGCAGCCCAGCGCAGATTATCCTAAATTCCTTGGGATTGCTCCACACCTGTCCCCTCCAAGAGGGGGCTGCTTTTCAGTCCTGCAAGCCCCTCAGGAGCACTTACAAGTGCTGCAGCCTTGCAAAGCCTGCAGACTATTCAGCTGCCCACGGAAACGGCCCGGTGTAGGCACATTAAAATAAACTCCCCCAAACTACGTGAGCAAAATCGTCATCAGGTACACGGTAACTTCAGCCAGCGAGGATGGAGACGCGTCCTTTCACAAAGAGCTGCAGCCAGAAAGCACTGCTGGTGGGTTGCCAAGTCAGCCCTGGAGCTGACAGGGCAGCAGGATGGAGTTCCCTCTTGTTTATTTACGCCTTGAGTCCATCCCAATACCTCTTCCCCCAAGAGCGCCTTTGCTGATCAAGCAAAGTTTCAGCTAATTGGACTATTTTTAGCATCAATTGCTAGGAGAAGCTGGACCTTTTAAGAGAGCCTCCTCAACACTGTAACGAGCACGGTTATTGCTGAGGGGAAAAAAAGAAAAAAAGCTGGGGGCGGGCTTGTATCTAGGTCAGCATCAATCTCTCCATGTCACCTATAGCCTTGTTTTATGGGGAGCGTGTGGATAATAAATGGCACTTATGGAAAGTGGAGGGGAAGAGCAATGCTGAGAAATTTATAGATAGGAAAGAAATCACATTAATAAGAGATAATACAGCGCTGCAAAATTGTTATAAAAAAGGCATTACAAGAGCTCTGTAATTGGGGTTATTAGACACAACTACACCAGGCTTTTTTTTTTTCCTTTTTGGGTGCATGTCACTGTGATGGATGTCACTTTCGATAGTGATAATAACAGTAAAATATCCGTGTTAAAGCTGAGTACATTAACGTTTATATTGGTGTAATTTACCGCGTTATGAGTTCCCATCATTCAGGAGCGAAAGACAAAATGCTCTTCCTTACAATGTCGATAACCATGCACGCGCTTTACAGGAAGAAGTGTTTCTTTAAATATCTATTCTATGTTAAATAATTCTTTTAACTTGCCATTACTCTTTTCAGGAGAGACAAGGAGCAGGAGAAAGGGGTAAGCTATTCGTGTTGCTAAAATACCTCACGAGCTGGATTTGCCATTGCTCCATATCTGGTGAAGTCATTCACTGCTGCTTTTCCGGCCACGCATACAAGAGATTAGTTTGCTACATGGGCGAGGGCAGAATGGACTGGGCAGTAGCTACTATTTTTTTTAAAACCTACATATGCATCAATATGATATTGAAGGTAGCGTTAAGTGTCAAAAGAAAAAGAAAAAAAAAAAAGAAAGAAAAAATGGGTTCTTCAATAGGAATCTGCTTGCAGCGCCACGCTCATTTACAGCACGGTTCAATAACGGGAAGATGGAGTTCCCACCCCTCAAAGTTGAGATGATGCTGTACCTACTACAGCGTTACAGCCACGTGTGCTTTAGGTTCTTGGAGTTATAAATAGAACCAGTCAAGCCTCAACTTGTTTCTATCTGTTCTCTATTGCAGAAGTGAAATGACTGCTAAAGGAAGAACAAACCTGGTCATTTCCCAGGCTGGAAGTAGAAATCCCAGCAGCATAACAAACACGAGTGCTAGGTCAGGCTTAGGCTCCACAAGGAAGCAGGGAAGAAGCTGGCCGATGGCAGAGCCCTTGGCTCCAGGAGCAGGAGAGCTGCAGTCTGCTCTCACACCACCTCTCCAGGCACCTCCGTGCCCTTGGGCAAGTCGCTCCTTTTGAGGACTCCTTCCAAAAAGTGAACCCCTCCAGCCAAGCACTGTGATTGTACAGGGACAAGCACAATGAGGCCGTGAAGGACTGCAGCAAGAATCCTTCCTGCTTCAAGATAAGCTTGTTTCGATAAGGCGCAGAGCTCTACAGCGGACCAACCTACCCCTATCAAGGGAAAAAGCACTCTGAGAGAATCTACTTCAAAACTGTATGGAAGAGGGCTTGATACCACTGTGATTTCAAAAATGGAATGGGAATCCGGGGGCTGAGCTACAGCAAGTTTTAGTACTACCTAAAAACCACAAAGGGAGCAAATTTTCCTTCTTCCTGCAAGTCAGACCATATAGGCAACACAATGCAAGCACCGCTATTTAGGTGGGCCCCTGCCCAATTTACCCTCAGTCTCTCTTAGCCAAGAGCCCATGTCTGCAACAGCAATGAGACCTAACGGCTCCCTCCAGCCACTTTATTCCTCGGGGCCAAGGGGTCTGTAGGGCACGGAAGATGAAGGTAGTTCTGCTCACATTCAGTTTTGTTTGTGAAATCCATCAGTTCACTTGCCTGCAAAAGGCAGACCTTCCCACCAGCTCTCACAGCTTGAACACAAAAAACCCCAAACAGGGTTGTGTGTCGCACAAGGAACAGGCGCTGCGAAATGCAATCAGCTCCCCCAAGCTGCACTTTCAAATTGCAAATTACAGAATTAACATCAGCTTGAATGTTAAGAAAGGATTAAATGACTCTGGTTTGTTTCCAAAACAAAACACTGCAGTGTGGCATTACTGAATGCCATCCCATCCAAATGGAATTCGATACTTCATTCAAGCCCAAACATTTTTCTTCCATGTGTTCAGCTGATTAATTGAGGATTCAACTGTTTATGCCCTACTATGTGCTGGTTTGGGGTTGGTGGTTTTTTTTTTTCCCCCTCTTAACAGTAACTGCATTTGATCAAAGCGACACTTCCTTGCACACACAAAGGCTTTAGAAGTGAGACGAGGCAAACAGGAGGATTCATCTCCTTCCTTCACCTCTGAGCTAGATGGGCTCACACCTGCTGGAGACTTTTCTGACTTTTCTTTCCTTTTTCCTCACTTTGAGAGCCAGCCTCTGCCGTCCCCACCTCCGCGCAGACCGCACAGCTGCGTCTCTGAAGGGCAGAGAGGTCTCTTTCCTGTGGGCTTCACTGCTCTTATCCACCCTAGCTCTGCAATACTGGACCTAAGATATATCTAAAGCTACCTGCCACCTTCCCTGCCTTCCTACTGCTTCTTTCACAACGGCTAGTCTGCTGAGAAAATATTTACTTTGCATTGGAGAAAAGGTCATTGACTGGTGGTGTAAACCACTCTCCTCTGAGACAACAGGAATGGGAGTCAGATCCTAAAAGAGAAAAATCTGCCTGGAGTCTTTTTCCTCCTCCCACATCCCATTCAGATGGCATAAAAAAGGCTCTCGGTGGCTCCAAGCCCAAAGAAAGGAGGACATATTTCATGTTCCTCATGAAATCTACCTCCATCGGTCCCTTGTGCAGCTCTCAGCAGGAAGCAGGGCTCGCCCTAAATAGAACCGAGGTGGGTAACAAAACAGGAAGATTCATTTCCTGTAGCACCACAGGGCTGGCAGGAGCAGTTCCTTGTCCTCGTGTGTGCTTTCCGAGGACAGTCCTCCAAGGTGGCCCGAACATATGAACTGGAGTAGGGGCCAATTGCACTTTACTGGCCTCCCCTCTGAAATACACTTTGTTAGGTGTGCTCCTTAGCGGCAGCAGCAGTGACCCGAGAGCACATCAGCTGCATCGCAGCGCAGCAGGGGATGCAGGATACGAAACGCGTTTGGCAGCGCAACGCGGGGTCAGAGGAAGCAGCGCTCTCCCCTCTGCACAGCGCAGCGTTCTGTGTCAATCTCAAGTTCGCTTTTTACCAGCAACTTGGTGGTTCCTGTGTGGTTTCATGTACACAAAGAACAAAAGGGCATAAACACTATCATTAAAAAAAAATAATAAAAATCTCCACTCAAATGCAAGGAACAACAAAGTTAATAAAGGGTGTAATTACAATCCCAGAGTACACATCAGTCTGTACAAAACACCCCCTAGTATTGTGACCAGCCACACAGAAAACCTGTATCTTGCCAACGCAACTGCCTGAGTAACATGGAGCCTAATTCAAAGGCCATAAACAGAACGTGAGCCTAGCTATTGGTTTGGGTAGCTTTGGACCAAGCCACTTCAGCACATGAATAGTTTCCCCATTTCTTTGCTTGCGCAGGGATATATCTGGCCATTCGGAGCAGCAACAGCTGTTTAACATGGAGCAGGGGCTGGAAAGAGCAAATATATCAGGGAGGAAGGTGACTGAAAGAATATATGCTTGGGGAAAGAAACGGGGAATTTTAAGAAGGGTGAAGATTGCTGGTGTATAGATCACTGTCTAGTTTTAAATGGCTTCTCTCCCGTGCTCTAACAGCACGGCTGCAGCAGCACGGCTCCAGCGCCGGCGGTTCTTCCTGCCTCAGATCCTAAAGATGAGGTTGCACAAGAGGGTTGGTTCAAACCAAGAACTCATTTCATTTTCACCCCCACCCACCCTGTCCCCCTCAGCACCGCCTCTCTCTTCCCCCCCGCCGGCCGCAAGGCTGGTCTGACCCCCGGGGAACGGCTTCATCTCAAAAAAACAGCAGCAAAGAAGCGATTAAGGCAAGAACCAGTTGTAAGTTTTGGGCTGAGAGGGAGCAAAGCCAATTCACAGACAGGTAGGTGAGTAAAGAAGTTGTTTGTTTTTTGCAAGGTAAGGCAGAGTTCTGCAGAAAGCACCAAACTCCATTCATTCACCTCCAGAGCCCCCCCATGCTCCAAGCTGCTTGCCGAGGGTTTTGCACACACACACGCTCAAGGAAAGGGTACTACAGATAACAACAATATACTGAGGAAAACATCCGGCTTCAAACCGACTTCAAACATGAACAAAAAGCAAATTGTGGCTGGGTCAGGACTTCCAATTACTTTGACGCCTTCACAGTCGCCAAACACGATATTTCAGGCAGGTCATGCCCCGCTCAGTGCTCGAGTCAGTCCCTCTCTCTCCTTCCAAGAGGCTCACGGGCACTAATGGTTATTCCTTTCTATCGAGCACTTACCAGAGACTCGGAGAGGCTGCACCGCTGCCTTGCAAGGGTTCCACCACGTTTTGCTTGCAGCCAGCTCTGCTGTACGTGAGAAGGATGGAAAGGTGGGCTGGCTCCTCGGGCGCTCATTTTATCCAGGGACCTGCAAGACAAAAAGGTCAGGGAGTGTGGAGGAAGGACAGCCGGGGAAGTTGCCAGAATTAAAATTTTAAGGAAACAGAGCTGCTACTACAATCATTTGTGGCAAGGTAGAGCCCCCATAGAGAGCTGTCTGTACAACAAGAGCACGTGGATACAGGAAGCCGCGTACTTGGCCCTTGCTTTGCTTCAGTTCCCTAATCCAGCACAAATGCATTTGGGGATTTATGGGTTTTTGGAAGCTTCCAGCACAGCTCAGGGCCTGTTCCTTGGGTTATTGTTTTCCCATCTGTTTCTCTTCATTTTATTCCATCACAGAGGCCCCATCGTGGGACACAAGAATGTGACCGGCACAATAGGCAGAACTTGCTGCCTCCAGGACTGCAGCGAGGGCAGAGCCACCATTGCAGGATGGGAGCCAGCACCTTCTATATTTAGCCCTTTCTTGCTTATTCCAGATCACATTTGCACCCTGCACTCCAGAAGTCAGGAGCCTTTCACCACACCACCGTCCCCGAGCACGGCACATCCAGCAGGGCCCCTCAACGCAAAACATTCATTTCCCTTCTAATAAATGCCAACAGGAAGACTTCCTGCTCCCCCCTCCCCTTCCCAAATCCCTCTTTTGACAGACTTTTTTTCTTCATATAAGCAAACTAAACAAAACCATCTCCTCCTCTGCAAGGCTGGTGGCTTTGGAGCAGCACCAGGACTCCGGAGCATCACCAGGACTCCGGAGCTCGGTCGGCGCGGCATTACCTGTTGGAACAGAGCCCTGCAAAAAGGCAGGAATGAGTGAGCTCGTTTCCCCCCGTGTTTTAACCCGAGCTAAACTCACCAACCCTTGCCCCAAGGCACCAGACACTTGCCCCAAGCCCACACCCGAGGGCAGGTGAAGGAGAACCACTTCTGAGCGCCCACCTGGCCTCAGTCACCACCGTTACGCCTCTGGGACGCAATGGGTAGGGGACTGCGGAGCAAAAGCTCGGATATTATTGCAGAGCCCTCCCCACCGTGTCCCAAGCCACCTCTCTACCACTTGGAAGGCTGAGAGGGCTCTTAGCCTGCAGGAAGCCAGGCTGACTGTGCACCAACTGCAGCGCCATTTAGCACTTAACTCATTTACATCACCGAGGCAAAGGGAACCTGCAGAGCAAGAGGAAACCCCATCACGTTTCCAGGAACACTTACCTAAGAGCTGTGCTGCTTGAAAAGAGTTCAGTGATGGACGAGTCCTTTTTCTGCTCCTTCCAAAAGGGTTATAGATCAGGACCACTTGGAGGACTTCGTCTCTCCAGTTCTGCCAAAGTTCCACCGACAGCTGCTGGAGTTGCAGTGAGAGGTTTGAGCACGGAGGTGCCCTCCTGGGTACCTTGCTGCCATCCATATTACTCCCCCTGTTTATGATGTTATCATGGTATCAACATGTATGTTATCAACATGTTTCCACACCCTGCTTCTTCTCCTGTAGGCATTCCACCACTGCCAGCTGCCCGTTCCTTCCGAAAGCCCTCCCATTGTAAGCGCTTACATCAAGGAGAGAAGACTGATGCTGGATGGGATCTAAGAATTTTTTTTTTCCCCCCTTTTAAAGTATGTCTGTCCACAGAAAACTAGTGGTACCTAGTTTTCTCCAAGCATGGATGGAGAAATTACACCTTCTGGTGGTATCACAAACCGTGCCACTAATTTGCTTTGTGGCCTCAAACTTATCGCAGGTTAGTTTTTCCTCCCTGAGGTATTTGCTTCTGAGGACTGCTCTGAGGTGGGGGGTCCGATGAGTGTTTGGAGAGGGCTGGACAAAAGGAGCGTAGTTACAAGGCTGAGCAGATTGTCTCTCTGCAGCCTGGGATCAGCCCTGTTCCCCTTTGCACTGCCAGCACGGGCACGTTGGCTGTGTTCATCTGCCACACAAATCCCTTCGTTTCTTTTGTGTCCCGGAGCCTGGCTTCCCTCTGCTCGTGCCGAGGAGGCAGCGCACGGGCAGTTCTCCGAACAACCAGCACATGCCAGCAAGCTGTAAACCAGCCCTGTGCATACAGCGAGTCTGAAAAGAAGGGAACGCTTCCCATCTGGCATTCCTGCAGGTCTCGAGACAGTGGTTATTTATCCGAGATAGGGAAGAGAAGGGTGCTAGAGTTGCCAGTGGAAGCTGAAAGAGAAGCAATAGCAGCACTCGGGGCCTTGCTTGGCCAGCAAAGCACTGAATTTAAACAAAAAAAAAAAAAAAAAATGCTGCTCCATCTTGCAGCCAAATTTTCCCTTAAATCTTCCCCTTCCCTCCCAGATGTGCCTCCCTGGAGCAGACGAGATGAAGAGAGATGGGGGAAGACTTGGGGCGCGCACAGGTAACAGCGAGTTTCCTGAAGGCCACACAGCAGGTTTTCCAGTAGTACTGGAAAATGACCTGAAGACCTGATAATTCCTACACCACAAGGGTGCTTTTCCAGAATATCAAACATTCAACCTACCCCACCTTTCCCAGAGCAGGGACCACACACAAGCCATCAACTGGATCCAGACCGTTCCCGCATGCCTCCTCCCCTCTGTGACTGAAACGCCCCCACCACAGTGCCCAAGCAGAGGGTTTTGTGACAGATGCCCGGGGGAGGAAGGCACTTGCACACTAGAGCTCTGAAAGCGTGTTTTGCACGGCCCCTTCCATGAGGGGACGGTACCCACCACGTGACAGGTAACACCGTATCGTGCAGCGTCACCAAGGAACTGTTTCCCATCTTGTGGTTACAGACCTCTGGGGCAAACAGCACTGATGCGTATCAGCATCACCCCCTCGTTCCTCGTGTGAGCACATGGATTCGTTACAGCTAGAGCAGGAGTGGCAACTGTGGTAGCCCTGGTGCATGCCTGGGGTCCTCAGATAACCTTCCTCTCAACGTGCCAACCCCAGTACCCACAGATGCTAAGGAAAAAGCCCGCTGCGTGTTACAGGAAGCAGTTCTAAGCCTAGGCTACGTAAGGAAAAGGCAGACACGATGTCTCTCCTCAAACTCTCTCCAGACAGGAGCCTCCAGCGGGCTTCGTGACTCTAGGTACTGAGTTGCAGCTGAAGCCATCCCAGTGATGAAGAGAGAGAAAGATGCGCCAGTGGTCTCCTCACCGCCCCTTGTACATGTCCCAAAGGGTCTGACTTCCTCTGTCTCCTCACCAAAAGAAAAGAAAGCTTGTCCCCAACTCTGGCATTGCCAAACCTGCTGGTCTCCCCTCCCCTCTTCAACCCTGAGGGATTCAAAACCTGTACCCCTGTCTTCTTTCAGCTAGTTGGGGGTGCAGCTGTCAGAGATACTAACTTCTTGTAAGTCATGCTTCAGCGTTAGCCAAATTCATCCACAGGTGACAAGCACTAATGCCAATTCTAATACTATCCCTCAACACTATTACTCCGCAGCTGATTAACACATGGCCACACCAGTTACCTGCCACACATCCCTTTTAAAAGACACAGACATCCCAGAATAGTTGTTCCCCAGATGAGAGGGCACCTTTCCACCCATCAGTCCCACGGCAGGCGAGGCAATACTTTTGCATTGACACAGCATTTCCTCTACCTGCAGAGCCAAAAGGCTTTCCAGATGCCAAACGGACCTTGAGAATCACAGGCAGAGACAGGCACCAGGGAGGACTTCCCAGGAACCCAGGTGAAAGCCCTGTGAGCACAGACAGCATCATTTCATAACCAGCCCTCTTCAAAAACTGATAAAACTCTCCCCACCGAGCATCTTGACCTCATTCTGCCCCTACAGGAAGATGCCCCACGTCTTTGCACCACAGTAAGTAGGAAACATCTTTGATTTCAAACCTAGATTACTCTCAGGTCCTCACCAGTCTTATACCACCCTCACCTTTTAATTCTCAGACCTCTTCCTCACTCCTCACCCAAATCTTCCTCCCATCCATTTAGAAGAAAAGGAAAGAGTCAGATATAGTCTACCTCCCTGCAGATATAGAGCATATACGTCCTTTCAGGGAGCAATAGGAAAATCATGATCCTTTCTGGACCCCAAGGGGAGCGGTCTGGGTCCCCTACCTCTGCTGTTCCACCACCATCAGCCACTAAACACTTATTTCCCACAAACACAGCTGCTCAAGGCCCAGCGAAGCATCCACTTTGCAACTGTGTGCAAGGCACGAGATGATAAAGACCAGTACGCAGCAGGGAAGGAGGCGGTAACTGGCTTAACTGAGCCTTGCTGAGCATGGACAGAGAATAACCAGCAGCCCTATAATCCCAGAAGCTTTGACCGGGTAAGGATTTTAACTTTACAGATAAGCACAATCAATGCACACGCACAAAAATTTGCGGTCAACAGCACGATTTCATCCCTAGCTGAACGATCCACTGGGCACACATGTTTCAATGTGCACAACACCGTTACTGCACAACTAAAAATCCTTTCCCATAAAGCCACACAGGCTCCCTTGGGCAGAGGCCAAGCGGTTAAGTAAAAAAGTCTACCCAGAGCGAGAACTCTTCAGAGACATTTCACCATCTGGAAAGAGGAGGGGGTCTTAACTCTGAGAACGCTTGGAGAGCCCGACCTACCGCGGTTAAACACGTGCCTCGTCCAACGTTAATTCCTGGGGAAGAGCATCATGTCGTTCCCACCGCCTTATGCGGCAGGACCTGCAGCGAGCAAACGGGCCTGATCCTGCTCCGCTCTCCAGACAGGAATGCACAGCCAGAGCCCAGGATGGGCATTCAACTGGGATTGATGGGATGGCAACTGGCCATTCAGCCCTTGCTTTTTAGTGGGGCCAGACTCGCAGCATTGTTGATGACAAACAAAAGCCATCGCTGTTAGTGTGGGCTTCTTCATTTCCTTTTATTATACCCCCACCCATGTCATGTAAATAAAGCTGCAGTTAGCTTCCTTCGAAGCGCTGGGGCAGCAAAGCTCGTACTGAACTTCAGGAGAGAGCACAGCCACAGCCGAGGCAAGGGCACGACTCCCCTTCCACCATTCCCTGAAGAGACCAGGCACTCCCAAACACAGGAACAAGCACTTCAAGCAAAAAAAAGATCACAGGGCCCTGCTCTCAAAAAGCCTTTGATATACAAGCCGGACTAGGACGGCAGCGGTCAGAAGAAATTAAGCAAGATGTAGGACTTGGCTCCCTTCACGGATCTGCCCCGGGAGGCTGTGTCCCGGTAAAGAGCAGCATTTCAGATGGCCATATAAAATTTCTGTATTTCATAGCCACATGAGGCCTGTCTCCTGGTGGGCTTCCAAGAGCTCAGCTAGGCAGGGGCACGAATCATACGGATGCCATTGCAAACGAATGACCTTGGAGAGATACGACCCTGGAGGAATTAACACACCCAATGGGAGCTCTTATCCTATTCCCTTTCTGCTAAACGGACACAGGGAGCACAGAAAGTCTCATTTGGCAGAACTCAACCTGTATCAGAGCTCTGATCCCTACTCTTGCACTCGAGGCAGGCCCAAGCAAGTCTTGGTACCCTTTCGTGTGGTGGCAAACCAGAAAGTGAGAGGAGAGGCCAAAGTCTTAAACCTCAGAGCACATCATCAATCAGCGTCCTCCGTCCCTTAAGAGAGGGGTCTCAGAGGCAGCTCATCCTTAAGAGGCATCAACCCAGTGGAAGGTCCCAGGGAAGAGGAAGGACAACAGGGCACAGCTCTCGTGCCTGCAGGACAGCATACAGCTAGACGCAGGCAGCCAACAGACCAAGCCTTATTCAGCACGAATAAAAAAAGCTTTCTAGCCTCTGCCTCATAGCTGCTCATCGCTATTCCAACCCTTTGACCCTGACAACCCTTCCGACTGAGAGAGATGGGGCCCATCATTTCATCCGCTCCTTCCCATCACTCTCCTGTCCCAGCATCCTTAGCCCACCCGCCCCCACTTGCTGTAACGCTGACTGCTTCCTTCACAGGGTCACCTCCCTGCGAAAGAAAGAACCTCTCGTCTGGACACCGAGCTTCCTGGATGTCATCTGACCAGGACGGGGAAGGAGGAGAGAAAGGTCTTCCTCCAGAACGTGGAGATGGAATTGGCTGCAGCAGCTCCAATCAATGGGGCTGCAGGATTTGAGATGGTATTTTGATTCCAGTCCTACAGCAAGAGACAGCACAAGGCCAGATTACATGATCTCTCAAAGCCACCTTTCACTATAGCACAACACGTCCTCTGTGTTATTAGAGGGCTTTTTCAGGCTGAATGAAATAACACTCTACAGCTCTCGATTCCTACCTCAGGGCAGCAACAGCATCTCTCCTGCCCACCTTTCTCCAGGGAGGAGATTAAATATCAGAGATGAACCGAAATGTCGTCAATCAGGCAAGGCGATCTGCCAAAGCAGCAAAAAGGAAGAGAGGGAAGGAGAGAAGGAACCTTAGCACTGAAGTGACCTGCTTAAATGCCGCTGATGAATGCCGACCCACTGGATCCCTCCAAGGCTCCGAGAGCCAGAGGAAGAGAAGACAGAAGTGGGAACCTTCCTCCTACCCTGGATGATGGGGACAAACACAGGTTACTTCTCAAGCATCACTTGCACTCGAGGAAAGGGGCAGACTCAGCTGGAAGAGCTGAAGACACAGTACAAGGCTAGTCCAGCCTGGTTCTGGGAACTCAGATCTGGCAATCATCGAGAGATTGAATGAGATGAGAATGAGACTCAAACAGGTGCGCTATGTCAGAAACTGAGGAAAACGCAGCCCTCTCAACCCGAGACATTGCACAGCTCCGAGGGGCTTTGGGAAGTCCCAGCCTACAGGACCCTCTTAGAGCAGAGGTGCCCGATGGCTTCGATGGGTGTCTCCGCACAGGGCATTTCCACTTTCCAACAGCATTAACAGAGCCGGAGCCAGATCGTTGGGCCACAAAAGCACAAGCTGCTGAGGCTGGAAGCAAGAGAGGCTGTTTTAGTGCCTCTCTGTATTTTAGTCACGTCAGGCCAAAGACAGCTGGAGTCTGGGAACGACTCACGTCGTGACACTATGTCAGAGTCCTGCTGCTCTGAACCCGAGCTCTGCTGCGCTACGGCGCTTTGCAGACACAGAGAAAGCTGTCCTCTCCCTACCAGCATCTGCCCGCACTGGGCATCTGGGTAACCTGCGAGCCACAGCATCCACGCTGCAGAGAGGAACTGCCGGTGCTCAAACCCCAGCCTGATTTCAGAAATCACTGCAATGCCTTTTGAGGGGCGCCTGAAACCCTAACCACCTCAGAAACCCCCTGCCATCAGGGTGCGAGGCCAGAGAGCCCAGGCCAAGGTTCTCAGAAACGGGTTGTTCTTCATCACCTGCCTCTTCGCATCGTCGAGCAGCAGGTAAAGCACAGCGGGAGGGGAGATGGGAAGACGAAGCGGCGCAGCCCCAGAAACTACGACGGAAGGGTAGAAAAACCGCACCAAGAAGTGGAGAAGCGAGCTGCGGGTCTCCGAAAGGCACACATACACGCAGGCGCCGTTTCTTAGACTGTTTGTCAAGCTCAGGAAGGAAGAGGGATCAGTCTGCCAGAAAGATCAGAGATGTTGGGGCTGTCGTATGACGCTCCCTTTAAGAAACAAAACCCACAGAGCACGCAGACGGAGAGGAAGCTGCAAGGAAAGCCTTGAAAACAGCAGAGGAAACCCTAACCCCACCCCAGAGGTGCTACCTTTAACTAAACCCCATCCCAGATGCTAGTAAAAAGCACAGCCAAATTTGCATTATTTTAGGCAAGCAGAGGACAATTTTTTGTACTCCCCTGGCCCCTCCTGCCCTTACAACATCGCAGCTGGACAAATCCTGTCTCAGCCTGTCTATGTGAAGGACAGGGAGTCCAAGCCTCTCCTAAGGGTGTTCAGGTCCCTGTGGAAAAAAAAACTTACTGTGCAAGCGCACAGACATGCCAAATAGCCCTTCCTCGTTCCCAGGAGCTTTGCTTCCAGCTGGTATTAAAAAAAAAAATAATAAAAAAAAAGTCAATAAAGCCACTGGCTGTGGACCCAGCTAGAAATGGAAGAAGGTTTGGCCAGCACAATGACTGGACCCTGGCCTAGGCAAGAGAGGTTGCCTCTTACCCCGTCAGTAAAGCCTTACTCAGACTCCTCATACAAACCTACTCTGTTTACAACCACTGCAGAAAAAAAAGGAAGAAAACTCTCAGTGGGTTGTTAAGAGGACATGGGGGCACGGTTGAGGCTCCCATGCCTGCAGATGCAGGGACACCCATGGAGGGAGGCCAGAGTGGGAAATACATCACAAGAGCCGTACAGCATCAGATGCTCTCCTGCTCCAGCTTTTAACCGCTCGCACATGAAGCCCAGATGGTTTCCAGAGTGAGGAAGAAGGGTGTGTTGCTTACACAAGCAATGCCATATTTCAGTAAATATCATATGCCATCCAGACATTCTGGACTGGATCCAATTTCCGTTAGGCTTTGCTCAACTGGGGACCTGGCTCCTCCGGCAGACAGCAAACTCCATTCGTGCTCAATGCGTGTCTAAGGCAGATCTGCGTCTCGGGCAGACACACATTTTTACCAGATGATCCTTGTTACACCTGGCATGAAGAGCGGATTTCCAATGTTCAGCCAACCAGCCTCTGCTTCCAGGCTCAGCTCAGACAGAGCAAGTTAACTCTTCCTCGACAGCGCTGTGTAGGACGGTGCAGGCCACCGCACCTTCGCCCTTCTCCCACTTACCTCTCTGGGGATCTTCCATCTCCCCAGGTTCCTTTCAGGTGCTCCACCTCAGAACATTGCGGGTGCACCTGCAGCGTTGGGAAGCACCTAGTCTATTTGTTTGACAACTATCGCAAAAGTCCGGTGCCCCCACATTTGGTAGTCCCCCCACACCGAGGGGTTAAAGTCCCTTTGTAACTTCAGATGAAAGGAAGCATCTTGAGTTCTTTCCTTAGGTTCTTTTCAAATTATAATTGTTAAACTTGTCTTTAACAGGGAAAAGCAGAGGTAGGGGGCATCTCAGCAACCACCTCGTTAATACGGTAAGTTGAAAGAAATGAGGGAATTCTCCAGTATATATAGTCCCAGGGACAGACTTGTCCTTGCTATAATATTCTAAATGAAATTTTAAAAGATGGTCTCCCCGGCCCTGATTACTGCTTCCTGCACCGGGATGTTGGAGGTCTCTGCACAACCTCCACTAGTAGCCTATCTGGCTTCAGGATCTTAAACTAGCCAAGGCAAACGAGGCCTCATCTGAGCAATTCTTGCAGACACGCTCTTTGGTCAAACTCACCTTTTCAGGACACAGTACTCCAAAAACATGCATCCCTCAACCTACCAAGGAGCAAATGCGACCATGAAAGAGCAACAGCAGCAGGAATCAACAAAACAAGGCAGGAATCACTCCCCAAAGAACTAATCTATGTTTTCTCTGACCAGAATTGCAATGTCTACTTCTCTTTCAGAAAGCACGGCGCATCTTCCAGGCAGCTTTTCTAATACCCTTCCTTTAAAAAGCAAGCAAAACTCTTGCAGGCTTGGCAGAGGTCGACTAGACTTCTGACTCGCTGGCAAATACAACAAAAGCAGGGCTCCCCTCCTACAGCCCATACGCACGAGACGCACCAGAACGGACAACAACTTTGTTGAAGCCAAATACCTGGAGTCATGAAGCCATGGGTTTAGCTGGGGTTCACCAGCATTAAGGGACTGGTCACAGCACAAGAGCTGGAGCTGCTGTGCAGCCGCTTCCTCCCTCCTCTCATCTAATGGGCTCGAGCCAGAGGCGGGCACTGCTGAAGCTGCTCTTGCCTTCTTAAGAAGCACTAACATAGAATCATAGAATGGTTAGAGTTGGAAGGGACCTCAAAGATCATCAAGTTCCAACCCCCCTGCCATGGGCAGGGACACCTCTCACTAGAGCAGGGTGCTCAAAGCCCCATCCAGCCTGGCCTTAAACACTTCCAGGGATGGGGCATCCACAGCTTCTCTGGGCAACCTGTTGCCATCAAGGCATCAAGTCTGCAGAGCCTCTCCAGATCACTTCTTTGCCCTTCTGTGACTTCCTAGCTCACAGCTAGGAGTCTTTCCTCTTCCCAGACCCTGGGATAACACCTGCCTTCTCCCCGGTGTTGCACTTAAGCTCCCAAAGAAAAGGAGACGCATCGTTCAGAGTAAAGCCCCAAATAAACTTTTACATCTGTGAGCAAAGGAGTTTGATTTACGAGCTCAAACCAGGTATCTAATATATAAAGCAGCTCTCACAGGTCAGAGCTCCAGGCAGGTTATGCTCAGCCCACGAGCACAGGCATACGTAAGCCCCACTTTCAGCTGTTACGCTTCTGCGAATACGTGACCATTCCTACAGCAAGGAGGAGCAAACCCAAAAAACCCCTCTTAAATCACACCAGCTGGTGACATATTCCTCAAAAGCTCTGACAAGTTGTAACCGTGAGTTTTACGGCGTGTGCGCACACCCCCCCCCAGCACGCTGCGGGGTACTTCTCCGGCTTCTTCCATGGCTTCCTCAGCACCCTGGAAGCTGGCGTTGGCCTTGCTCGGACACTTCGCTCCGTCCTTTTGCAAGTCCTGTGTGTCTGCGTACGTCTCCCATGTCTACTCCTTCTGTGGGACTCACGCTGTAAATCTTGGTATTGCTACAGCAATTTCCCAGTCTAATCACATGCCTTGTTGCATTACCACAGCAGTGATAGATGGTTGAACCACACACCACATCCTTGCAATTGTTTCTATTACTCACGATTGACTTATTTATTAAATTTCAGCTTGCTGAGCCTTGCCAGAAGATGAGCAAGATGCCTGTCACCCCTCCTTGCTGTTGATGGGAGCAGCAGAGGGCAGGTGAGTAGGCTGCGAGCTTGAGCGGTGAAACGGTCCCAGCAATTTTTGGAAGGACGCGCTTTCTCCAGCAGCTGAGCTCCCTTGCACCTAAACTCCAGGGCTTGAGTCCTGGGAAGGAAACCCTGGAATTGCAACAGAAATCAAAAGGGAAAGTAGATGCAAATGAACCCGAAATTAATTGTGATTTTAGAGCCGACAAGCATTTCCACAGACTTGCGCGTAGCGTGGCACCAGGCTGCAGTCCCTGCACGCGGGGCTCTCTCTGCCCCCACCCTCGCTCGCAGAGCGACCCAAGAGCAATCCCTCAGGGAAAAGTGCCTCTAGATGCAAGTAACCCCGCTTTTGGGGGATTTCCTGGGCTTGGAACAAACAGTCTGATGGCTCCTGGCTGCTTCGAGACCCAGCCCACCATCTTGTGCCTCCCAAACACTCCTCTGACAAAAGACTTTGACTCTTTGCTCTCAAAGGGGAACAAACAGAAGGCAAGTTCAGACAAGGCTCATGGCTGCTTGCCCAGCCAGGCCTCGGCTAGTCCTTCATAGTAAATATTTGTTCTTAATTACAGTGCCGTTTGCCCCGGGAGCTTGCCTGCAATATGTAGGAGGGAGGGGGATTATGTTGTTGATAGGTAAATAATAGCTCTTTCATCCAGAGAACCCAGTGCGTTTTCCAAAGATGAAAGCCTCCCGAATACTTTCCCCATAGGTTAGAGTAAGGATTTTAAATCTTTGTCCCACTCAGGGGCATGCCAAAAACTCCCACAGCAGGTTCAGAGAGAGGGAGATGGGAGCTTCGCTGCGACAGCTCCCCCTCCAGCCTTGCTGGGAGCGGGAGGAAAGTGGGACAAATCCAGCACTAGCAACCGGCAAAGCGGGTGTTGGGCAGGATCTGGTCTGCCATCCTAGTGTGCAGCGAGGATGGAGTCTCTGCTGGCCGCCAGCGTCCGGCACGTGCCGCTCTGTCATGCCTGGCCATCACACTGAAGCCAGGTGGCTGAAGTCAGATGGAGCCAGGAACAACCTCCATCCCTCCTGGCCCCCAGGTCCTGCTCCTGCCCAGCATCCAGCCATGCTCCTTCATGGCCAGCTCCTTCACGGAGAGCTCCCAAGGGCATGGAGCATCTTCTAGGGAAGGGCAAGGCGCTGCCCAAGCACAGAGCAGCCACGTGAAGCAACCCCACAGATGACATGTGGGAAGCAGCCAGTTCTCACTCTCCCAAAAACCGACAAGCCCGAGTTAGATCTGCCTGCGCTCAGCTTCCAAAACATCAAAAAATACAAATATTTACCAGCAAGATGAAGCGAAATGTAAGCGAGACGCCTGACCTCTGCTCTGTCTGAGGAGGAGGTGAGAAGCGACTTCCTCCCACCCACCATGAGAAAACCCATCTGACCCTCTGAGGGGCAGTGAAGGAACGCAAGCGCTCCCCTTCTCCCCAAGCCACCTAGCTAATGTCACCACCAAGACACCCGGTATCTCAGCGTCAGAGGTCAGAGCCAAGCTAGCTCCAGCCCCAGAACACGTTACCCATTTCTTCCATAAAGAAGAAAAACAAAAACAACAACAAAAAAACACCCACCGTAGGCAATCAAAACCAGTATCTACCCATGCTACAGCTCCAACATTCCTAATCCATTCCCAGTAACCAAGCCCAGCACAGAGAGCAGGGGATAAATGCCTGTTAACACCAGAAATGAGAGGAGGCTTCAAAGAGCAGGCCCTGAACTTTCAGGGCAAAGGCAGACACGCAGAAGTCCGACACTATGATATTTAAAAATCCAAGATAAACTGCACTCCTTTCCTTCCCTGTTCAGCCCATTGCTCATGAGAATTTTTTTGCATATCCCAGCTAGGCAGGAGCAGCCACAGAGATGATACTGCACTTTTAACGCCCAGAAAAGCAATATAAACCTTTCAGCATCACCTCTGCTGCTCTCCCCATCCCTGTCTTATCACTTACAAGCAGATTCGCTGGGTTTGGTTTTGCTCCTCTTTCCAAACATCACCCAAACCTTTTATCATTTTTTTCTCTAAACTCTGCTTAAAAAAAAAAAAATTAAAAAAAATAGTGCCATTCCCTCCTCCCAGCTGTAACAGACTGGCCTGAAATCTGTTGCCAGCGTGCAATAAATGTTTGTACAGTTGTACAGTTCCTGTGTAACTTCGTTCATCTCTCTCTACTGCAACACTTGAATCATTTAGCATTTTTGCCTCTTACCCGAGGTCTTCAAGTTCCTAGCCACAGATTTAATTAAGCCTCTGAAAACCCCCAACCCAATATCCTCTACTAACACCCTCACGGTGAACTGGACCCACATATGAAGTCCACTGTGGTCTGAGCCGTGGGGAAGAGAAAGATTTGCTCCGTGTATCCTCGCCTCTACCGTAGGGACAGCCGGTCCCAGGGCTGACATCTGGGCTTTTACACAAGCCCCAGCTCCATGAGCAGTTCAGACAAATGGCTCAGTGCATTGTGCCCAGTAAAGAACTGCCCTTGGAGCCATGGGACCAGAAATGTGGTCAGTGGCAAGTCTTTCCTATGGTATGTTGCTATGTCCTCCCCACCTGAATCTCTTTATTACATCCTTTAGATGTTTACTTTGCTTCCTGCCACTGAATTCGTCAGACAGGCTTCCTTGCTATTATGGTAGTTACAAGTTACATGATTAGAGACACGCTTTATAGTGTGCCTAAACAAGGAGTTAATCCTATAAATCCCTGTAAGAAACAGAGTACATTCAGAACAAGAAATCAACAAGGTGGAAAGTTTTGAAAGGCAACTTTCAAACAATCCTTTGATTACCCCTGACTGAGGCTGAACCTTTAACACAATAGTCTGCCAACAAGCCCCAAACTACCTAGACCCCCAACCTGTGAAAAAAAAAAGGCATCTTAAAACCAAAAGCACCATTGGATTTCTGTTGCTTGCCCGGAGTCCCACTCCTGAGCAGTCCTGAGCCTTCCAAACCCTGATCACCAGCTTACAACCTCGTCAAAAATAGAAGAACTTCGATTTGGGCTTTATATGCCTTCTTCCTTTGAAAGGAACTGGGGGGGAGCAGCCAGGGAGCACAAGCAATTTAGATACAAAGGGTTGAAATGGAAAAAAAAAAAAAAAAGTGTTCCAACAAAACAAATTACTTCCAGAGTAATGTTTTTTTTTCCTTTCCTGATGCAGGACAAACTAGCTTAAAATGCTAGCAAGGAGGAAGTATGTTTCTCCTAACTCTGCTCTGCAATATAGATGCAGACTACAACTGGGGCAGCAGAGAACAGGGCTGAACAGATTTCTCAGCAAAACCTGTAAGCCTGAAAAGAGCTATCAGGTAGTAGCAGCTACCGGTGACTTCCTGAATGAACTCACCTTGAGACCAAAGTAAAAAACCCAGGCTCTTGATCCTTACAGTCCCTGGAAGTAATGAGAGGAAGGATGCACATATATTTAAGTTAATTCATTCAAAGTTTAGGGGCGCACACACACACACCCCCCCATTACCTTTGGCAATACAGAGCATAAATATTCACCAGGGAATGGAGCAGGGCTGGGGAGACCAGAAGAAACACTACACATCTTGTGAGTCACGGCAAGCCACAACAGAGGATTCATTAACTGGATTCAGGTGATCCTATTAGCTTTGCAATTGCTGCACATCAGGCTGCAGAGTAATTAGGGCTGCAATTCAGAAGGATTTACCAGAACATTTTTTATTAAAACACAGTTGTTGTTAATCGGCCTGACTAAAGTCTTCAGAGCTATTAGCCTGCTGCACAGAAGTCATAATTACTTCATCCACTGGGGAAGAAGGCATCAAAGGAACTGCCTGGGATCATCTGCAGGTTTAGAGGACCAAAGGAAAGCCAGGGAATTCAATGGGGCATCTCCTTTTGGCGTCACCGGAGGCTTTTCATCAGGTTTCCAAGTGGAGCACTTGGGAGGCCAGTGGAGAATGGAAGAACATCAAGCCTACACAGGAAGGATTTGCTATCAGAAGTGTGCCAAGGCAACACCCAGACGTATTAGTTGACTCAGAGTTACTGAATAAGTCCTAATTGCTGCCTAAAAGTTTAGTGGTCCACCTGCATTACACGATCTCTATCTGCTGAGGATGTTTGGCCACCCTGCAACACCTCACAGAAGCAGGGCCCGTATTTCCTCTTCCGGAGGGAGCATTTTTCAGCGCAGACAGACTCAACTGCTCCGGAGAGGGGAGTAAAGGGCCAGCTTCTCCTACCCGAGCGGAATGTCATCAGCTCCTGGGTTTCTCAGGGTTATGGCTAGCCGTGGGAACGGGAGGACGCGTTCCAGCTCCGCTCCCTGAGCTCGCTTCCACCAGGTTAAGGCAGGCTTGATTCAGGTGACAGAGAACTGGGCTTAACGAGTCTGGCCACCGGATTGAGAAAGTGTGAGCCATCCGGGCACCTGCTGTCCTGCCCCGCTCTGCTTCCACGGACGCTACACACACAGCTCTACGAGAGCAGGAGGGCAGAGACACCCGCAGAGGAGAGAGAAGAAGTGATTTCCCTCTCCACCCTCTCAAACCAGACTTGGTGAGTGTAGGACAAGGGCTCTGTGGGTCAGGCTGTCCCTCCTCTGCCACCAGCACTGCCCATTTCCCTTCCCAGCCTCCTTTGGGCAGAGGTTTTCTACCAGTACGCAGAATATCCTTTCCCAGTTTCATCCCCACCGTACCAGCTGGCGTCTGCAGCGAGGAGGACACCCGCACCAGGGGGGAACCAGCAGGTTCTGCCAGACTGTTAGACCACGAGACTCCACTCCAATAATCCCTGTGCACCCAGGTACTCTGTAAGAAACCCTGCCAGACCCTCCAAAACACAACGCGCTCCCCCGTATTAAGCAACACGGGCAGTTTATCAACCGTCTGAAGGGAAGCTCAGAAAGCAGAACATGGTAAGAGAGCAAATGGAAATATGCGTGTACACACAGGCTGGGAGGATGCAGGGATGACATTAGGGCAATAATAAGTCGCCAGCCCTCAGCACAGGCTCCGGCAGGGAGATCTGCTTGTAATTACCAGGCACCTTCAGAAAGACATACTTTGACTTCCATGGTCTGGAGGGCCAAGACTCCGATGCATTATGCTTTGCCCAAGGTCTCTAAATAACTCATCTGCTGTGCTCCTGAACCATCTGTCCCAGTGCCCAGCCTGGGCTTGCTCCGGTGGGAAGAGGAACAGAGGGTGTTCCTCAGAAACGTCCTGCTCGGATGCACGGCGCGGAAATCATAAAGGAGATTCTAACTAGCGCAAGGATATAATTCGGAGGAAGAAAGCCCTGTTTTAATAAGCAGGCTAAATGAACACGTTAAATATCTTCCTGCTCCAAGGGGAGGGGATAGGGGAGATTTTGCCAGCTTCCCCTCCTTCAGTACTTCAAACCCTTCCGTACACCTGCCCTACAGCGAAGCCTGTACGGTGTCTAAACCTAGGGAAGGTTTTACATCATGAGGCTTGTACAACACCTAGCACAGGGCTAATGATGTAATGCAAATAATTGAACATCAAATCACGGCTGGCAGTTGACAGAAGGAGGGAGTTGGTTAGAACAGCTCATAGTGACAGTTTGTTCTTCCTTTGCCCTAATTCAAACAGCAGAGGTGAAAAGTGCTGTCCTGCCCGACAGGATCACAGTACACCAGAGGGGAGGACCCCTCCAAATTTCCAGACCAAACTAACTGCTTGTTAACTGTGTGACCAACTGCAGAGGGATAACTGTCTCTGACCTGCGAGCATCCTGGCAAAAAGGGTTAAAAAAACCCCAAAAAACCAACAAAAAAGACACTCCAAAGACTTCTGAAGTCTTTTCCAAATAAAGCAATAGTAATAAAAATAGATCTGATCTTATAAACCATCAATACTGAGCATAACTAAACTTTTTGCTCTTTTCAAGCCAGACACTAAAGCTAGGTGTACAACTGGGAACCAAATGCTCATCAAATGATTTAGCTCCTTTGTCAGTTCACAAAGCAGCCATGAATAGACTTCAGTTTCGATGTCTTTAATCATTATGATCAATTCCTCAGCGTATGGTTTATCTAAACGTATTTCAGGTAATTCACAAATTATTCCTCTGGTTGCCCAAATCGCCTGGTGACTTTCAAACATAAGATCACCTAAATTGCCTATTAAATTTGGATTCCAAGTGGAGACAGCCTTAAGGGACTTGATTTCCTAGATACTGTTTACGGGCTATCTCACCACCAGTTTGGGGGGAATTTCCGTAGTTAGTTTTTAAAATCTGGGCCAGATTTCTCTTTTTAAATTTGAAAGTCATGCAAAAAGTTTCCAAATTACAGCCTCGCATTCCACAGGCACTGCTGAGAATAAACTATTAACATTCCCACCAAACTTGTAAAAAGTGCTGCATCCACAGTCGGAAGCCCTGTGTGCTGTTTTGCCTTTGAATCTTTCTCAGTGTTTTTTTTTTTTCTCTGAAGGCTTCATTGAGCTCTACTGGACATAAATAAAAAAGTTAAACGTTTCCTTTTCTGGTCCATCACACCAATTGATACTTGACTCACAGACCTTCCAGGCCTAGAAACTTTTACATTCATACATATCTCCAAAATGAAGCCTTTTTTCTGTGTTTTCCTGTTTACGCTTCCATTGTGTTGCAGGCATAGTTTGCTTTTTTTTTTTTTCCATGCAAAGCAAGAAGCAGTTTCAATTAACAAATTACAGATTCCTGTAAATATTCCTACTTGGGGAGGGTAAAGGAGAGATTTTGGAGGCAGAGGAAGAATTAAAAAAAAACACCCTAAAAACAGCAACTCCCAAATAAAGGTTGTAAAACTGAAAAGTAAATCGTTTAAGTGACTTCTTAAAATCCCTTGCATGACACCTGTCTTCCAGCAGGCGCAGCAGAAGCAGGCACGGGAAGGAGGAAAAGGGGATACACTGAGACCCAACAGCACCTCAAGAGCTGTGAGGCTTGCTAAAAACCATTGGCTTTTATCAGAAAGGCATGCCAACAGCAGAACCACCCGTTCCTCTCAGTCCGTGTCTGCAGGAAACACGATAAAAACCTTCAACGAAATATAAATAAGGAATCGGGGCTTGCCAGCTTGTTCTTTTGCACGACAGCCGTGCCGCAGGGCTGCCGCCGGGGATCCTGCCCCGGCTGACTGGGGTGCTGGAGAAAGTGGAAGGCAAAAGGTGGCACCCACCCTAAACTAGGTCTCACTGCTTATTTTGGAGCCACACACCTGAAGTCCTGTTTAGAGCCAGGAAGGTGGAAGACACAGACATAGACTAGAGCTCTTCATTCAATGCTTTGCGCTCTGCTCACCGCGAGAAACCGACTGCGGGCAATTAAAACCGGCTCTCCGCTCTTTGGTGGTGTTTGTTGCTCCGTATTCTTGTCCGCAGTCACTTGTGATGGAGCACACAATGCAACTCCCCCCTTTCCTCCCCCTGCTCTTCACCCAAATAGCTGTTCCCCCAAAGCCCAAGACTGGGTGCTCACTCAGAAAAGGCCTCCACTTTCAGGAAACTGGTTGCTTCCACCAAAGCCGCCTTGATAGCAAGTATAATGCATGCAGAATGCCCTAAGGAGAAAGGAGACAAGCGAGAGTTTGGCACAGAGCATCCACCCCACCCTGCTCAGGGAACACCAGTCCCTCCCAGTGCTGTGGAGAAGGTTTACCAGGGCTGCCCCAGAGCCGGACCGGAAAGCCAGCCTGAAACCCCACCCCAAGGTCCTCCTGTGTGCTCCGCACCTCCTCCTGGCCAAGCCGGCTCTTCTTCAGGGCTGCTTCATGCTGCTGCTTGCATTTCTCCAGGGGAGACCTTCCCCTGGAAGGGGGAAGGTGGGATGAGGACTCCGGCAGTTGGGTGCTCCAGCATGGCACCTTACGCCTATGCTTAGAACCGGCCTTGGAGAAGAAGGCTGGGCCATGAGGTTCTGCTGAAAGCTGGTTTGCGAAAAGCTCAGGGCTCAGTCCCTGCCCTGCCACCAACTTTCTGCTGGTGGCTTAGTCCAGGGTCTGCTCCTTTCCCTCCATCTCCTGCCTGGCTGAGCACCCTGTGCCTGGCTTGTGCCTTCCACAGCCAGCCTGCAGCAGCCCAGATCCCAACGGCACATACGAAACAAGAGTTCTTCCATCTGTCTTCTTTCTGCAGCCTAAACTCTCCTTCCACCTTCCCAAACTCCAATGCCCGACCAGGCCACTCGGGGCTTTGCGGGAATGCCGGCACCTCCAGCCTCCCAGCGCCCTCACGGCAGGGTACCAGCCATCGGTAAAGGGGGAAATATCCCACAGCAGCGCCTGGCTAGCGAAGCATCAACATCCAAACCTCCACGCTGCAGAAGGCATCGGGGAGAAAACTAATAGACAAGGGGCCGGCTTTAACCCCCGCGGAAGAGCGGAGCATCTGGCCAGGAGGAGACAGCGAAGGCAGCGAAATCCACTTTGCTCAGCAACCAGGCACAGCATTTTAGCAGAGACCGCGGAGCACCACAGTCGACGTTTCCAGACCTGACTGGCAAGCAGGCAGGATTAAAGCTCCACTTATAAAATTACAAGGTTAATAGATGTTACGAGCACGTTACCAGGTGTCGTGACTTGCTGGAAGCGCATCCTTGAAGATAGCAAAAGCAATTACAAGCACTCTGTTCGCTATCCAGCTGCATCAACTACCCGTAGGCGCTACTTAGCAACCCTTTATCAAAGTAAAGTTAGCACAAAGGAGGATCTGGTGTGCCCACACCACCGTATATGTCCTCTGAGCCAGCCCTGCTCCCTGACAGCGTTCAGCTTAAACAGAGCCCAAAGGCATCAGTCAGTTTAAAATTTAAAAAACAAAACCAAAAAAACCACCAAACAAAAAAAACAAACAACAAAACAAACCCAGCCATCAGAGCCAAACTGTGCGCTGCTTATAATAAAGTAGAACCCTTAGATGACATTACCTGCTACAGTGAAGAGAAAACAACAAAGAAAACCACCTGGGGAAGGACTGGAAGCCCACATGGCATGACTCTTCTGCTGCCTTTCAGGCAAAAATCAACCATCCAGGCAGGGACAGAAATGATAGGAAGTGGGAAACTAAGATATGGATGGTGGAAAGGCCTTGCCCTAACTCGTCCAGGAAGTCTGGGACAGGGAACGACTGCATCACTCATCTTAGGCCAAGCCTGGTGAGATCTCCTGTCCGAGCTGGACTATCTAAAAGCAACAGAAAGTTCCTAGGAAGCAGGAGGGGTTTTGTACGTCACCGTGGCTTCACAAACTCGGTCCAAGACAAAAGCTGTAAAGCTTCTGAAGGAAGAAGCAGTGATCAGACCAGAGCTGGGCAATACGTAAAACGCCAACAAGCACCTGTGAGCTGGATGGATGGTTAAAAGCCCAACGAGTCCAAACCCGCAAGGACATGATGGCATTTTCCAGGAACTTGCGCCACCGCCTTCAGGGTGCGGATGAGCAACCAGTGTCCACACCTTGTTGCACTGCAGTCATTCATAGGGTGATGGGATCATGCTAAAATACCAGCTGCACATGAATATGTGGTTAAAGGACCCTCACATCCCCCTGGTAAAGGTAATTCCTCCCTCACAAACACGCACACGCTCTCACCCTGCTGGCAAAGGGAACACACAGAGGCATCCACGGGCTCCGTGCACGGCGCTGGGACGGGGATGGGACGGGGACAGGTGGGAGGCAACTCTTCATTTTAACAGGTTGTCTAAAAATGGTTCATAAAAGCAACTGCCTTGGAGAACTCCCTGCCACAAACAGCTTCAGCATGCTCCACCCAGCCCACATGAAAGGTGAGCATGGGGGACCAGCCAAGTCTCTGACTGGTACAGGCTCCAGCTATGGATCTAGGCAGGGGAAAGAGACACTCCACCCCACCAACCCACTTAGGTTAGAAGAAAAGATTGGTGGGTTTCTGCATTTTCAGAAATGCCATGCAACATTAAATACCCGACGGGTATATTAGCACGTCTGCTTCAGGAAAAATCACGCAGCCCTTTTCGCCTCTTCATTTTTTTACTACTTATCCAAATCAAAACAGAAATAAAGCGCTCTGTCCACGCACTGCAGCTTGAATCAGTACACGAGTAACAAAAAATTGCTTTTAAAGACACTTTTCTCTATTCTTTTCTCAAGCTACTCCTCCTCTGGAGACAGAAAGCAGAATCTCTCTTTGCCTCTGCTGAAGCTGAGATCAAACAGCAACTTTACCACATCATAAGTTACGATTAAGGCTACTCCTGGCAAAAGATGATCCTTCCCTAACTAAATGCTAAAGCTCTCCTGGCATTTCTCTTCCTGTTGTCTGTATCCAGCCCCGTATTTATAAGATTAGCCTCAAATTAGGACAGCTTCCTCATTCTTCCTTCACTCTTACTGCAACCTGATTCCTGGGAATCTGATCCTATCTTCCATAGAGGTTTACTCCCTGTTGATAGGAAATACCTGATGTATGTAGGCAGGAAGCGCCAGTAGAGGATAATGAGGATTAAGAGAGAGTCCTTGTTATGACTTATCACCACAGCAGATCAGGAGACTCAGTGGGCCATTTGATCAACAGGAATATTAGGAATTCGTCTCACGCTCCCACACAGCGTCTCGCCTCGCTGTGGTGTGGCTTGAAGTAGCACACGGGGGCTTTGAGGGCAGGATGAGTTATCCTGGCCCACCCAGATACTTTCACGTCATCCAGTCCTTCCTAACCAGAAGCATGGTACTAAAGAAGTGATGGAAGAGGACAGGTTGAAGAAAGCAAATCCTTTTGGAGTTGGTTTCTTGCCCAAATGTTCCTCAGAGGAGACAGGAGGCAGCTTTGTTGACCGGGGTGATGGCTTTCCATCACCTAAGGAAACTGCTCATTTCAGAGTGACTGGTGCTGGTGAAAAAACAGATGATGGTACAAAGCCCCTCTCCCTGCTTTGACTGTCCTACACTACATTGCGATGTCCCTTTGATAACAGATGTACAATAACCTCAGGATTTTTTTTCCTCCGGCCACGCACTCCAGCAGCTTTCTTCACTGAACGGAAAAAAAGCTCCATAAAAGCTCCTCACACACAATCACAGTGTGACACGTGTGGCTTACTCCAGGACAGCATCTTCCTGGAGAAGCAGCAGAATCAAAGCCACTAACGGCGGTTGGATCAAACTTCATCCTTCCCTGTGTCCTGTCTTCAGTGGTACTTGAGAGCAGCACCAAGGGAAGAGTATAAGAACAGGCCAAGCATGCAGCTATGTTTCATTACAAACGCTTTCCCAGGCTCCAGCTATTTGCAGCTGCAGGACTTTCTCATCAAGAGACTATGTATTGATATTTAAGAGCACTCAATGGATTTTCCGTGCGTTAGTTATTCCAGTCTCCCTAAAACCTACATAAATGCTTTTGTTCACTACAGATTCATACAGTGCATTTATACAGTTTGTTCTCAGCTCTTTTCCTAGAAGTCAATTGTTTTCAGGGTTTCTGGCCGTACTCAGAATCAAGCCTTGCTCCTATAGCCCAGTTCATTGCACTTCTCAACTCTCTCTCCCAAGCGACATTATCCCATTTTTAGCCCAAATGGCACTGCATTTTAGATTAAGAGGGCTCCCTCTTCCCCCTGGATTGGTTTGCTCTTCTCAGCATCGTAGGCTGCAACCCCACCATTCCGCATTGCGAGGACTTCCTACAGCGGTTCTGTGCAGCTCTTGGGTTTTGCTCCTCTGAATAGTCAGCAGCAAACTTCATCTGCCACTTACTCCTCTTTGTCGTCACCAGGCACATCCAAAAGCTCTGGCCTTCGACAGGCCCTTGTCACATTTGACTGATGCCAATACTCCACGAGGAAATATGGCCCTTCACCTCTCAGTCTTTGTTTCCCATCTTTCAGCTTATTATTTACCCGTTAGAGACCCCCATGTGGTATCTCAAAACCTTGAGAGCACAACAGGCCAGGGTCCGGCCACCCGTGGAGTATCTTGAAAAAGACCCATTTTCCCACCTGCGCTCTCAGCCCAGCTCCTCAGCTTGGAGACCTCAGTAACCTCCTGGCCCAAGAAGGCTCCCAGCTGGGTCAGCAAGGAAAGAAGAGTAGCTGCAGCCCAGGCACAGTGCAGTCCTTAACATTTCGTACGGCCTGACACGATGTAATGGCAGCAGCCAGCCAGCAAGGAGGCTGAGCATCCTTGACTCTGCTCAACTCAAGCTATGCCAGACCACTGCAAGAAATTCCTGGAGATCAATGCTTTTCCTGGGGGGAGCCTGAACAGGTCCCCAGAGGAACACTACCAGGACTTCCTCCCGCAATGCCCTGGGCTTGGAGCAGCCACAGAGAGAACTGTCATTATGCAGTAACACAGCTTGCTCCCCAACCATGGAAAACATCCGGAGAGGGAAAAAAAAAACCCCCATGGCTCTCTAACATCCCTTTGCTGGATACTATTCCTCCATCCTAGGCAGCCAAACAGAGTGCAGCCTTTCCCTCCTAGTGACAATCTTCCACCCTGCCACCCAGCCCCGGCCCCTGATTGTCCCTGTGGACTTCAGCCTCCACCTCCCTGCCACACCACGCTTTTGCAAAGTGCTCCCTTCAGCCTCCTCCGCCCCAGAGCCGCTGGCATTGCAGCGCCCGGAGAACAAGCCTCAGGAAAAGCACCTTCCTCTTCTTTCACAAGGAGCGGCCGACGGCTTGAGATAATGGTATTAAGTGAACAAGTCAGACACTAAGCAGCAAGATTAGTTCCCACAAAGCCTGGGTAAGTAATGAGAGTGGTTAAAGACAGGTAATGAGTGGGTGGCATTTGTCAGCTCCATAATGTAGGTTATAATTTGTTTATTACTCTTGCTACTGCTTTCGCTGCTGTCGGAATGCAATTAAATAATTGCACCTCTGAGTCCTGCTGAGTATCTGTCATCCCTGACCTACAAACATCCCTGAGCCTCCACTGCACACGCAGCAGCACTGGACATGGGGTGGCATCGCGTGGCTGTATCCCACAGCTCAGGAAGAGAAGTGGAGAACTCCGTAGACAAACCCAAACATATCCCCACAGGGAACAGGCTCTCAGAAGTTTTGGAGAATCGCGAAAACTAAGCATCACCCAGACTTTCAATCCTCGTTATCTCAGGGCAGTGACGCCTGGGAGTTACTCTCAGAGTTTGATTTTAACACTGAGGCAGGGAAAACGTCCCTGCGCGTAACCCACCGCTAGTCCCACCTCCAAGGTCAAGTGCTTCATCTCTTGGTGGCAAACCAACACAAGCTGCAAGGGCCCACCGTTTTCCAGGGGAGTCAGCATGTATGACCCAGAAGTGCTCTTCACAAGGTGGATGGCCATCTCCTAAGAGGATCTGTCCTCTCCCTTTCCATCCCAGAGGGGCCAGTCTGGAGAACGAGGCTGCAGGCACCGGACGGATACAGCCACTCTAAGCGGAGCGTGGACAGGGGACAAGATGGGGCTTTCCTGGCTACTTACTGATGGTTCAAGCTGCAGGTAGGAAGTGGCAGTCCCATCACGTTGACTGGAATCTGCATCTCAGTGGAAAGCCCTGATTCTGCACTGTTAGACAGCGGCTTCAAACATGAACGCATTTGTTTTATTAAAACCACCGCCATTTGTAAATCTTGCTTCACGTGCGCACACACACGCACGCTTCTCTCCACTCTTACCAGATTCAAAACTAGACTAGGAATTGCTCTAAAACTGCCTGAGCAGTCGGCAGCACAGGAGAGTAACGAGCTGGCTGCGCCGGGCTTTTTCGGACACACAGTTTTTGTGCAGTTCAGCCCCTTATTTGGACCCCCATCAGCGTGGGACCCCTCAAGGCCAGTGCCCATACCACGTTCTGCTGCAGGACTGGCTGCGCAGAGGCGGAGAGGGTCAGCGGAGAACCTCTGCTTCATTAACTTCCAATAACAACCCTCCTTCCCCTCCCTAAACCACTCGTCCTTCCCCTTGCAAAGAAAAAACACGCTGCAGGGACATAAATAAAAATCCGCGGCGAATTTCAGCACTGAACTGCGCTATCGGTGCGTGTTCGGGCACAAGCGAGCGCCCACTGAAGTCAGGAGAAGTTTGGAAAGACAAAACACCTCCCACACAAAGGAGAGACAGAGGAAGCAGTCAGAGCTGCAAGGCAGATAAGCTGCCTGTCAGAACAAGCTTGGACTGTCCTAGCAGGAAGACGTCGTCCAATTAGAGGGAAAGCTATTTGGGGAATGAATGAATAGTGAAGCTTCTTGTTAAAAAAAAAAAAACCAAAAAATTTAAAAAAAAAACCCAAACAAAAAAACCATCCCACAACACTTTCCCAAACATCTCTCTCTCAGCTTTCCTGCCAACTGGATGCAAGGCCAAGACATGCAGGAGCCTGCTTGAACCTCTAGCACAGGATCATTCAACGGCAACAGCCTGAACGGGGGCAGAGGGAAGGTGATGAACGGCAGATAGGACACGGAGATGGAGCTCACCGCAGAGCTGGACCTTGTTCTGTCGGTGGAGAGGACAGCTTTCTGCGGGCTCAGCATCCTCAGTCACCTCAAACTCACATTCAGCATCCAACTTTGCACAGCTCCGAGAGAATCCTGCTTGGCTCTCAGGGATGCAATCCTGCCTGGACTGCTGCCTGCTCCAAGCAGCGGGGAATCGGCCATCCAGGGAGGGGAAGTGGCAAATTTAGAGTAAGAACCAAACTGCGTTGCTGGAGCAGAGCTGGAAATCTTCCCCCAGGTACCGAGCCCTTAACTGCCAGCACTGCACGGTTAAAATGTTCAGAGCCACATCGGCGAAAGGAAGAGGAGTGCTTACCCCAAACCCAAAGTCACAAACCCTCTGACCGCAGCCCCTCATACACATTCCAATTCAAAATCATAGAATCACAGAATCACTTGGGTTGGAAGAGACTTTCAAGATCATCGAGTCCAACCATAAACCTATGCCAAAACCACCCCTAACCCATGTCCCTCAGCACCACGTAGAGATCCTCCGGAGAGAAAAACGCTGTGCTTCTGGGGTGTCACATCTGCAACCAGACCTCAGAGGTCAGCTTCTCGCTGGCGTTCACTCACGCCCTGTCGGTGACCAGGGTCTCGCCAACGCACCAGCCGGCTCCCTCCCACTTTCTGCAGGGTTTATCACAACAATTCACCTCTCAAAAGAAAACGAGGCAAAAACCACAAGCCAAACTAGAGCAGTCCTTACCAGAGAAGGAAAGGCAAGAAAAGAAAAAGGCAACGCAGACCAGAAACAAAGAGTAAACTTCATAAAAGCAAAACCTCCAAATCATGAAGAATCTGCCCTTCAGGCAGCGATGGGAGATGAGAAGAGCGGAGTGTCTGAATGCGGAGACTTTCAAAATAAAGCAGGGAGAAACCCAGCAAATGGCTTTACATAAGCCAGATGTTTCCCCAGGGAAAGAAAGTAGGAAAATAAATAAATCTGTCTGGATTCCCCTTCCTCCGCTCACACTTGGTTCCCTCACCAGATACTTCTTAAGGCCCTACGCTCTCTTGGATCACTCGCACCACCGAGCAGTGCAGAAGTAGCACATATAACCCCCTCACCCCCCAAAACCTCCCACAGCAGAGCCGGTCACCATTTCCAACGTGCCCCAGTATCTCAGAGAAAGCCAGGGCTGCGGTTTCCTGCAGAAGGACCACAGCCCCGCGGCAGCCTGGGGGGAATACCGCAAGTCCCAAGCGATCCCCAGGGACAGACAGTGGTGGAGAAACCAGGGGAAGCAAATAAGGACAGCGCAGAACCGGTGCAAGTTCAGCTATGAGCACAGACAACCAGAGGCAGAAGGAAAGGCCGGGGAGCGTGGGTCGTCTCGCCGTGCACCAGGCAGGGAACGGGGGGTCCATATTGCCCCAGCACCGAGGGGGTCCACACTGCCCACAGCGGCTGGTCCCCAGCAGCCTGGGGCTGTACAGCCAAGCTGGGGTGTCTGCGCCTGCTGCGTGATTAATCCCCCAACCCATAATTAGTCCCCAACCCCTGACTGAGCCGCCAAAACTGAACCACAGCTTCCGCCCCGACCCAGCTCCCAACCTGGAAACACCAGCGTGACATGGCGGAGCGGGGCAGCGTGGAGGTGTCAGGGAGGAGCTCGGAGGCACCAGAAACTTACAATTCCATCGCAAGCAGCTCATCACCTCTGGCCACCAGTGCCAGCACCATCACAGCTGCCCAGGACCACCACCACCATTGCAGGCTGAGGGGTTCTGTACCATCATGACAGCCACGAGCCTTTCAGAACTTCCCAGGCCACCAGTCAGGGTCCGCTCAGGTGCCACCGGAGGTGTCACAGCAGCTCCTCGGGTGTTTTGGAGAGGTAAAAGGTGAGGGCAGAGACAACAGGGCGGATTTAGGGCGGATACCACACAAAGCGCCGTTTAAACTGGAGCCCCCCAGCAAACAACCGCGTCTGCTGCTTCGTCGTGGTGTGACGAGCTGAGCCACGTGTGGGCAGCCCTCGGCACCCGCTTGCCCCTTCCCGGCACGGCGAGACTCCTCACGCGGCCAGAAAGGCAAAAGACAAAACCAGCAGGAGGGGAACTCGGCAGCTGGAAGAGAGGAACTGGTGGGAATGGGATGTGGAGGCTGGATGGGACTCCCACGAGCTGCTCTCCCCTACCTGCCGAGCATTTCCTCACCTGCCCCCTCATCCCAAATTACATGTAGCCACTCTGACCTCAAGCACAATTCAGAAAAAAAATTTGAGGAAGCAAAGGAGCAAATGGCACAGAATGCTGCCGGAAGCCCGCTCTCACACGCTTCCCGAGCGGCCCAGAGCCCAACTATCCCAGCCTGTCCCAGTCGGCGGAAAATACAGGGATGTGTTGATTAGCCGAACTATTTACATGCCTTCGCAACACTGCAAATAGCCTGATTTGCTCACATAAAGGATAAAAAAAGAAAATAGCAGCCCACAAATAACCTGGTTACCTTGGAAATGTGAGCACCCCAACTCAGATGGCGGCAGGAAAGAGTCTGTTTTTCCCACGTGTGTCTCTGGGTGACGACGCAACAGCCGGCGAGTTGAGAGCTGCAGAGGTCTGACTTGCCTCCTGGTCAGAGCGTGTTTGACGCCACATCAAGGAATCAGAGCCTAGGAGAGGGGTAAGGGTAGACAGAAGAAGAAAGCTACAAGTAACCCCAAAGCCCCTTCCCAGGGCAGGGCAGCGTGGAGGTGTCAGGGAGGAACCTAGAGGCACCAGAAACTTACAATTCCATTGCAAGCAGCTCATCATCTCTGGCCGCCGGTGGCAGCACCGTCACGGCTGCCCAGGACCGCCACCGCCATTGCAGGCTGAGGGGTTCAGCGTCCTGATGCTGCCTCCGCCACCCCTTCACGCCTCCCTCCTGCCGTTCTTCGGGGCACACATCTCCCCAGCCTTCGCGTTGTCTCTCTAGCGTTGTCTGTGGCCACAAATAATCCTCACCGCGCCGCCCTGGGAACCTACTCTGTGCTCCCCCGCTTCGCAAGACCCCAAAACGGTCGCCCTCGTGCTCCGGACCTACCTGCTCTCCTCCGTAGCCGGGGTGAGCAGCCGGGCTCTGCCGTGCTGTGGGCACAGAGGGAGGCAGGATGTGTGATGCTGCTGGAAGCGTTCAAAACCAGCTACCTGGGCTTCCTGGAGGGGAACGGCAGAAGTTTAGCTCTAACCTGCATTCAGAGCTTTGTGCTTTTGCCATGACTCGAAACAGAGGGAGAAACTTTTTAAAAGCAGCCAGGGCCTGTGGTCCCTTTAACTGTTCAAATCGGAGAGGTAAGACAAAGTCAGCCGTTAAAAACAAAACCAAAAAAATTCCCACTCGTGTTGCCTGAGGGCTTGTGGTATCACCCGTGAAACCCCTCGGGGCAGCAGATCTCTCTGCTCGCGCAGGAGATTACCTGGTTTTGCAGAGCAGAGCACCACAGGGCATCTCGCAAGCGGCTTGTCTGGCATCCATGGGTTAACCGAGGAGCTTCTCCCTGCTTGGTGTGGGAAGCGGTATCTCCTTGCCAAATTCCACTGATCTGAACATAACCAGCTTTCTCACTCAGCCCGGGCTCCTACGCTCAGCTAGCGCTCGTGCCCACCTCCGCAAGGCAGCGGAGACAGACCCCACGCTTTCTTTTTTCCCCTCTGTAACTATTTCTCCATCGTTGCCCCTTCCCTGATGGCAGCTCTTGTCTCCTCACTACATTACAGGACATCGGCTCTCTCCAAGGAAACCCCTATGAGCCAAGAAGTGCAAGATATTTGTAAAAGACTCATGGCCAAGGACCAGCCAGGCTGGCTGCTCCCTGCTGCCGAGGCCAGGAAGCTTGGAAAAGGCTCCTTTGGTTCCCGGAGGAAAGAGCGCTTGCAGGTGGCAGGATGGTGTTCGGACAAGCCATCTCCTTCCTTTGGCGGTGGGGCTTGCGAGCGCAGGAGCGGCGGGACGCTCACGACACACTCGCATCTCCCAGGATGGGGTATCCCGAGGGAGCTGCCGGATGAGGAGCAGCCCGGCAGCTGCCTGCACACCAGCTCTTCCACCCAGACCATCGCCACCAGCGGCTGCGCCCTTCCGGCCAGCCACAACCACGCGGACGTGCTTACGGAGCTCACGCTGACGGCTGACATCCTATCCCACACCTTGGCAGAAAATCGTGAGGGGAAATGAGACGGAAGCAAATATAGCCGTGCACCTGACAAGCTGTTCTGCCCTCCTCCAGCGCGCAGCCAGCCTCCGGCACGGTTTTCATATCTTCCCCAAGATACTCTCCCGTGTAATTCCAGGGGAAAACCTAAAGGTCTTCTTTTCCCCGCGTACCAGGTAGATTTTCATTTGTTAAGCCCCAAGCAGGGCTCTAAATCAACGTATAGATTCCCAGCGTGCAGCCAAGGAATAACCAAACAAATTCTCCCGCGGGCACGTGCTCCCCTCGGCGCCTGCTCCAGCCTCCCACCACCTGCCCTGCTCCGCACCGGACCCTGCGCCCCTTCTGGAATAAAACCAGCTCTCTTTGGTGCTGTGGGATTAGAACACAGGCTCACTTCGAGGAACTGAGCCATTGAATAGGGTAATTTCTTGCCATTTAGGTTAAAACACGGAGCAGGGGGAACACGCACATCCTCCTCCTGCTACGAGCGGGGGCGCGGGGAGCCACGTTTCACCCTAAAACAGCCTCACCGGCCCCTCCTGGTTTCCCCACAGACTGTGGGGCAACTCCTCACCCCGTGGCCGGGGAGCGCGGGGAGACAGCGCAGCCCCCGTGTGACTCTGCGGCCGGGGGTTTGGCCCCCCCACCCCAGCACCTGGGTCTCCCTGAGACCCCCAAGTCACCAGGTGGCTGTCCACAAAGCCACACAACTTCTTGCTTTCCTACCGAAATAAAGCCTGCTATCACCACAGCCGTGGGCAAAGCCTTGCCGTGCCTTTGCAGGCCATGCTTAAACAGCGAACAAGCGTCTTTAGTTTATCTCTTTATTTTTGGCACGGAGGAATGCCCGGGGTCAAAGCCGGTCCCATTCTCAAGCTGTTCTTTGTTCTCCGGTTTATCCAATACCCCGTATCCCTCTCCTCGCCCTCCCGCCTCCCCCTCTCCCTTCTACCACAGGTCTTAAAGATTAAGCTGCGCGTGAAACCAAACACCACACTTGAACACTGCCCAGCAAACACTCTTCATGGTCACAGAAGAATACTAAATCCGCCAGAAAAAAACATAAAAAAAATGGGATAAGAGCAGCATGCCCGTATAAGGGCAGAGGCTAGACAAGCATCTGACACAAACATCACTTTTAAAGAAAAAATAATATTTATTTGCAATACAAACAAAGTCCCAATATTGGATCAGTATATATAGGGTCACTAATTTTCCTTCATAACTCAGAAAGCAGAACCATTCCTCACTAACAAGCTCTCATTTGTACTAATCAGAAGATGCATCTTTTTTTTTTTCTTTTTTTTTTTTTTCCTTTAAAGAAGAAAGACCACTTAACAGCACAGGAAGCCTTTACAAACCAGCTTAGCTGTAATGCAATACAGATGCACTGTCAAAAAATCCCTGAAAAAATAAATTCCTCCATGAGGTAAGATGCAATTAGGATATTCTCAATTTTCTCACTCGCAACCGCACTTACGCTCATTCTCCCTTCCAATGACCCACGATCCCAACATTGTTGCAAACAAAACCCAACAAACAAACAAACAAAAAAACAACCAGAAAACAAGAAAGATAAGCTCATTCCAACATTCTGGTAACATCTTTAACAAAAAGAACAGTTTCAGGATGTGACAGCGTCAAACATTCCTCCAGATGGAGATTATTTTTTTTTTT